>CM067065.1:12279340-12751840 GCA_033980235.1 Diadema setosum
AACAGTGAATCAATAATCAAAAGACACAAGACCCTCACGGACTGCTTCTTAAATAAGAAGAATCTTTCTGTAAAAAAAAAAACAAAACAAAACAAACAAAACACGAAAATGAGTACTAAACATCGTGACCTTAAATGCTAATTATACATACCTTTTGGTAGACGTGATACTTCTCTACGGTTGACACAGCTGGGCAATCTATAAAGCAAGGGTGGCAAATTTGAGGCTATGAATATGTTGTCTCTATGTAGAAGGAATGATTTCTTGTAATGATTTCAGACAACGAGATACTTGTTTGAATGTTTTCTGATTATTACAGATCAACCGTTAATATTGGATTCAACCAACCTTTGTTTTTTCAATGACAAGTGATATACAATCATTAAAAATAATGAGAGAGAAATGTACGTCTATAGTGCTTCGAGACAAAATCTGCCTCCGCTGTGATGCTTTCAATATACTGTACAAAAGAACAGACACCTGTTTTCAGTCCGTTTTAGTACTTGCCCTTGACTGTGTACCATATAGGGGCTGTCAATTATCTTCCGAAGTGCAAATACCTTCATGTTGCAAGAAGCGCTAGACGTACAGCTTGTAATACAGAAAATGCTTCGCAAACAAGTGGGCTCAATATTGAGTGTTTATTAGTAAGGATAATACGTTACGTTTTTCTTTTTTTTTTTTTTTTTTTTTTTTTAGATGAGTATGATACATCGTTGTCGTGACAGTGTTTAACTTAAAATTCGATAGACTTGTATGTATGCCGTGATGTATAATGATTAAGCCGAGTATATACAGGTATATTTACTGAATTGTGACCCCGTTGCTTCTTTCGGTCATTTATGCCGCTTATGTCACGTTTTTTCGGGGGTGGGGGGTAGGGGTGTAATTTTGTTTTGTTTTGTTTTTCAAACAAGCTCACAGTGCCTTTCAAGTGAATGTATTTGCTTCGTAAAGTGGTACTTTAAAAAAAGAATCATGTCTCATCGTTGTGTTACGTATAATGTTCAACTGTAATTCATGCTTCACTCCGTAGTTGTGCAATGTGTTTGATATTGTGGATAGGTAAAATGTAAGTACTCTGACATGTGTATTGACAGCAAGATGTGCTAATCAAAATAACAGAGACTCCATTTTAATTTGTGAAATGTGTTGTTGATATCTTTTCTCTCTGCCATTTTCTTGGCAGCAATGGCCTATCACTTTTATGAAGTTGTTGTGATATTGTAGAGTAGTATAAGCATGGAGTTTCAACAAATGTGAATATGAAATGCGTTTCCCTTGACTTTGGGCAGAAAATCCAGTCAATCGATTTTCACTCTCTTACCCCAACTGAAATATGTATAATGACAACAAAATGTGCTAATCAAAATAACAGTCTCCATTTTACTTTGTGCAAATGTCTTGTTGATATCTTTTCTCTCTTCCATTTTGTTGGCAGCGATGGCTTATCCTTGACAGTAATACAGCATGTATACAGTGTACATGAGACTGATTAAAAGAAAAAAGAATTATATAGATGGTATGCATTCATGATTATATAGATAAGGTGATGCATGTATACATTTGATATTGGATTGAATATGGAACATAAGATATTACGGTATTTATTTTGGTACAATGTATGTCGTATTATCTCTAAACTGTATAGATCTTTATGTGTTTTAATTATTTTTTTTTCTTCGTGCACTCACAAAACCTTATTTTCGAGCTGCGAAATGCATCACGCAATACGTGTTATAATGCAATACTAAATTGATTATTATGCACTAAGTCACTTTTATGCAGTCGTTGTGATATTATAGAGTAGGATAAGTATGGAGTGTCAACAAAATTTGACTGAAATCTGTCCCCCTTGACTTTGGACAGGTAATCCAGTCAAGGTTTCCACTTCCCTTACCCCTCCCATCTTGTTTGATTTGTGGTGCAGGCCTACGTTCACGCCCTATGCGTCTTTCTCTACAAAGTCCTTGAAAGTTTCCTGAAATGTTGTTTTGCAAAATTTCTTTTCCTTCTTCTGTCCTATTTTATGTATTTTCAGTCTTTTCGCTTTGGTATAAAGCGCCTTAAGCATTTAATCAAGATGGAAAATGGCGTTATAGAAATTGTATGTATTATCACCACTATTATCTACATTAATGTTATATATGAAGTGTTTGTTCGCAAAAACCGATAAGTCCATATTTGCCAAATGGAGGTATTTGTAATTAAAGGTCAAGAAAAAAAAAGAGAATAATAAGAACATTTTTCCTTCTTTTGACCATAACTTCAAAAATGTAATTTTATTTGTAGTGACCAATATGTCATTTAAAGGGTATTATTTTGTACTTTATGACAGAGACCGTACTTCAAAATCTTCAAAAATGGACTTATCGATTTTGCAAACAAACTCTTTATTTATTATCATTAGTAGTAGTAGTAGTAGTAGTAGTAGTAGTAGTAGTAGTAGAAGTGTTATTATCATGATTTATATCAGTGCAAGTTTGTCCAATGGTATTGAATGTTATGCCAACATTGTTAATGAAAAGCGAATTATCTTTTTTTTTTGGGGGGGGGGGAATGTAGTCGATTTTTCATAACGTTATTCCTGTGAAAACACAAGAAGAGGAAACGGATGTCTGTGAGGGGAAATGTGTCATTCTATTCATCCATTTATACAAGAGCCAATCATTTCCAGTTCTTGGCGCCACCTCCTTGAAAGAAGAAAGAAATATCGTGTGTCTGAATATTGGAACTGTTTTGTTTGTTTATTTGTTTGTTTGTTTGTTTGGGATAGAAAAGCTCGTCATGACGCAACCGCTCTTTAAGTTATTGTTTTTTATTGCTGTGGTTGGTTTGCATGTTTGTTTGTTTGCTTAACTTTAAATCAATTTCTGGCCACTTTTTGTTAGTTTTGTGTCACAGGGTCACAAAAACAACAATTTGCTGTGTTTTGTACTACAGATATTTTCATTTTATTTGTTCGTAAAATTTTATCCTTCGTAGAAAATGTAAATGTTTCAAATTATGTTATATTCTCGTTTGTACATTGTATTCTTGAAAGAAATAATTGCAAAAAAAAATGAAAAAAAAATTAAAATGTGAAATAAAACTTCTCAGCTTGTAATTATTTATCACCCAATTACAATAACCTTGTCTTATAACCATCGATTAAAATAAAAGTTGAAGACTTTGATGGGAAAACGAGTTATCCCCATCCTTGTTAACTTGAGATATTTTATATGTTTGATTAAACATTGTAAAAAGCATAATATGAAATAGTAAAATATGTATTTTTTTTTTGTATTGTGATTTGAAAAATAATCCTTGTTATGCACCTACATTATAGTGCAGTGAGGAACATGTATCAATGAATAGGTTTTATTTTACAATGTTTGGTGATGGACTCACTTTAAAAGTTTCAAAATGCCGCTAAACCCGTTTTGCCATGAACAGTCAAGGCGCTAATTCCTGTAAGGGGCTTAATTAAGGAGATCGTTCAACCCACCCCGCAGAAATGGTTTGATCAGACAGGGTGGTAGATGGGACCTCCATGAACATCTCCAGGTAGTATGTGATTCCAAATTGTGGTGTCAGTAGAATTTTACTGGCGACTTTTCATCATTATTTGTTGGAACAAACGTAATAGAGTCTGCGCACACGAAGACTATTACACGCACCACTAGCACTGTTACAGGTGTCAGTGCCAGTGCTACGTGTAGTAGTCTTAGGGCACACATACTTTTTCTTCGACAAACAAGGGGTTTTTGCCTGCAAACTAACTTTTCACGCCAAGCTGTGGTCGGTGTAGTGTAGTTTCTAGCCATTTTTATTTCGTCTTTATTTCTCCGAGTTGAAGCTAGCCGAGTGAGAGCGCATACCCAGTGATTGTGACGCCCGAATCGTCTTGGAATGTGCACTCATTTGGCTTAGCGCAATACAGCGGGCTCTCCAGAATACACAAGCTGCAACTCAGAGAAATAAAGACAAAATAAAAACGGCTAGAAATTAAGACTAGGGTCGGTGACGCTTGTCGCTATTGGGGCACTGAAAATGACAAAATTATCACAGTTTTTGCATTTATTTCGAAAAGAATTCATCAAAACTGCATAGAACTATGTATGAACATGTTGCTATAGATGTCAGCAATACATTGGGATTTATTGTAAGTATTAATATTGTGCATGGTTACCATGGTAACCGGATGCCTACAGGTGATTGGTAACCCCCAAACCTCCTACTGTTGCAAACTTTGGTGTTTTTTTTTTATTTTTTAGATACAATTAAACAAAAAGAATTTTTTTACTGATTATCGTAAAAGAAGTATTTTCCTGTTCCCATGGCAACCAGTATTATCCAATCAGGATTCAACTGTTAATAACTAAAAAACTAAGGCCCATAATTTCAAAAAGCTCAATAAGCATTTCCTTTCTTCTGCATTAGTGTACCACATGTGTGAAGAATATATTGAAGCATTTTCAAGTTACAGCAAAATTTGTAAACAAAGGCATAATAAACGGCCACTGAAAGGAAGATATCATTTTTTTTTAATAGTAAAATGCATGAAAAAGTTGCATCCGTCGTACTTTCAACACAAATTTGACTTCAAAGTAAAGGCAAATGTAGTTTTTAGTAATGTATGGACACAACTTCCCCTTACAAATATAAGTGAATACAGAGAACAAAGCCAATTATATTCTAAGGTTAGCTCTTTTGAGTATTTACAGAGTGATGGTTATTCAAAACAATTAAGAGCAGAGGAAAGCATTTGATTGTTCACGTTCTTAACATACTTAAAGGAAGTTTATCCAAGGATGCAGAAAAATTCATTTCTAAGGAAGGAATATACACGTGCACTGGATTATCCATCAAAGCATTAATCATACTTTTTGTGTTCGTAAGCTATTGTAAAAAAAAATAGAATAAAATGAAAAATCATGATATGTAAACTTGTATCAAAACGTGCAGTAATGAATTAATGTTAAGGAGAGAATTACGGGGAAAATCTTGAGCGTCTTTTCCCTTTTATCCAGGCTAATTTTACAGTGTTAAGGTAGGTACTTTAATATCCGATCTACAATGAGTGATGTGCACGAAAGACAAAAAGCCCCAAACAAACAAACAAACAAACAAACAAACAACCTGTCTAAATTCCATATACAGTATATATATATTTTTTTTTATTTGGGGGGGGGGGGGGGGTTACCAATCACCTGTATGCATCCGGTTACCATGGTAACCATGCACAATATTATACCTTACAATGTATCCCATTGTATTGCTGACATCTCTCGCAACATGCACATATGTAGTTTTAAGGCGTTTTGATGAATTCTTGGTGAAATAAATGCAAAAATTGTGATAATTTTGTCATTTTCAGTGCCCCAATAGCGACAAGCGTCACCGACCCTAGTTTTGATTTCTAGCCTTTTTTTATTTCGTCTTTATTTCTCTGAGTTGCAGCTTGTGAATTCTGCAAAAGCCCCTGTATTGCGCTAATCCGAGTGAGGGTGTATACAAAGTGATTGCGACAAAAACAGTTCGGGCATCGCAATCACTGTGTATGAGCGCTCACTCGGCTTGCTTCAAGTCGGAAAAAAATGAAGACGAAATAAAAACGTCTAGAAACTATACTACACCGACCCCAGGTTGGTATGAAAAGTTAGTTTGCAGGCAAAAACCCTTGTTTGTCGCAGAAACAGTTTGTATGGGCTAAGACTACTACACGCGCCACTGGTATTGGCGCATGTAGCAGCACTAGTGGTATGTGTAGTAGTCTTAGCTTGCACAGACTTCTTCTCGAAGAATAAGGTCTTGTCGCAACTAAAGTGGCCTGTAAAATTTTATTGATACCACAATTTGGAATCACATACTACCTACGGTGTTTGAGAGGGTCCAACCGACCACCCCATGCAGTCAAACCTTTTCTGCGGAGTGGGTTGAACGAAGTCATTTTTTCAGGGTCCCTGCGCATGGACTATAAGTTCTTTAATTAGTGTCATTGGTATGGAATAACAGTGATAAGGTAGCAGATAAGGCTTGGGATTTAAAAACATTTCTGTCAGTGAGGTTTTGTCTTGTATCCTATTCCTATTCTGTCTTCATCCTCGGACAAGATTTTTGCTCACAAGAAGTCGCACTTGACCAATATGTACAAAATTAATCGATACCTGGCAATGGTAGGGCAACGATGATTGCATGCAGTGATAAAATTGAAGAAGTACTCCGAGAAGAAAAATAGATATATCTATTGTATACTACACACACACACGCGTATATATATACATATACATATGAAGAGTTTGTTTGCAAAAACCGATAAGTCCATATTTGCCTAATGGAGATATTTCGGAATAAAGGTCAAGAAAAATAAAGAGGATAAGAAAATTTTTGCTTCTTCTGACCATTACTTCAAAAATGTACCTTTATATGTAGTGACCAATATATCATTTAAAAGGTATTATTTTGTACTCTATGACAGAGACCGTACTTCAAAATCTTCAAAAATGGACTTATCGGTTTTTGCGAACAAACTCTTCATAATATATATACATATATATATATATATATATATATATATATATATATATATATATATATAATTATAAATGCTGTCAATATGATGCTCTCCTAGGATTTTTTTTTTTCTTTTATAATGACAAAACCCAAAGTTGACGGGGAAAAAATTACGTTTTCAGAGGTTAGAAAATACCTCTAAACTGAGGATACACAGCTAGAGCAGGAGATATTAAATCATGCGGAAGGGCGGGGGATTGTGAGAAAACGGCTTCAAAGCAGGACATTTCCGAAAGCAAGACGGTTGGAGTGTATAGTGTAGTGGCCTGTGTAAGATGTAAGGTAGCAATGAAGCATGATGTAAGAAGTTTTGAGACACATTGCCTGATTGCAGCAGAGCCTCCGGCCGCTGCGGACGCACACATGCAATCACTTTTTTTTTTTTTCGTCATAACTTTTGTGCACGCATCAAAAACTACAGTGAGTCTAACAATGTTATAGATAAATCAAATATCACCATAGCACATCAATGGGTAATTCAGGGCTTATCGCATGGATTGTTTAGCATTTTTCTAACATGCATACATTTTCAAACGATATTTGTCTGACTATACATTTCAGATGCTTGTCTTGGATAACTTGAAGATGAAATAAACCGAACTACTGAGATTCATGTTTCCTGTATAGGCCCAAATCACACAGGTTTCGACTTTAATATAGTCTCTAATTGCACTGAACATAGAAACGGGGAGTAGGGCCTATACATAGAATATGTTGTATATCACGTCAGTTGTAACATAATAGAATTTTGCTGAGGCGGATACGCCTGCTGGCTCGGATCCTCACAACAATAATCGCCTGCACACATCACACGACTCATGAGCATGACATAGTACCCAATGCTTGCTGGGACGCTACATTATGCGCCTTACATCTTTACAAAGAGTCTGGTTTGCATTTTTTCTGCTTTATTTCATTATAGTGCACTTCATCGGGTGCAATCTCCCGTGAAATAACAATGTCAATGATACCATGTACAGAGTATGAGAAATGAGGGATATCGACAAATAAGGATGTGCGCTATAGCGTTGAACAGCGCGTCAAAAGTGCGGATAGATTGCAATAAGGGTTCCCGCTTTTGAAAACCGAATACGACGATCATCTTGACACACTGCTAAAGCATAACGATTAAAACGTAGTGTTTTCATAAAACTGTCTCCATCTTCGACTATCAGTGATGGATAGAAGATACTACCTCGTTCTTCTACTAGCATTATCTTCTGTGTTCTGTAACGCTGCTGCAGAAGGTGAGTGTATTAAAGTTATTTTTCAATGAACCTAGTTGTGGCCATAGCCAGTTTAACGTTGTTGAATCCCAACCTATAAATGATACCACTAAAAGGTGTGTAGGAAACTATTGTCCCAAGCAGTCTATCATCAAACACCTGGTACACATGGTAAAGTGCAAAATAAAGAAAGCTACACAAAACTTCACAGGTATATAAATTCCAAGTCTTTAACCGCTGTATGATTATAAATTGTAGAGTTTAAAAAAAAATAAAAAAAAACATAATAGCTGGTGAGTCAAATGAAACTCTGCAAGAAGGTGTTTTACGTGGGTTTCTCTTTTTCAATAACGTAATTATTTTGAATGTTTTCTTTTTTTTAATACATATACACACACGCACATTAGGTGTAGGTGTGCACAATGTATTGTAATTTTGTATTCTTTGAAATTGTATCTGAAACAGAAAATATGATATTGGAAAGAAAAAACTGTATTAATTTTAAAGTTGAAAAAGGAAAAATTAATAGCAGTGTATAGGAGAGCTGACCAGGCGTGTGGTATGAATTTTACTCAGTGTAAATTGCATACACATATTTAGGTATTTAGTTTAGTTAGGTTAGTTAGGTTTTAGGGTTAGTTAGGTTGTTAGGTTAGATACATTTCCGTATCTTAGTTCCTTTTGTATTTCCGCTTTCCATGTATAACAGTCTTTCAATAATATGATTTGTTGTAATAAGTGTGTGTGGGGGGGGGGAATGCACCCTACAAGCACTGCTCTTTAGCATTCCTCCCCATTTCCAGCATTTCAGTACACTTATAATATTCTGTAAACCTAGCTTTTATTGTGTATTGTGATGAAATGTATGTATTCAATTTATGTCAAATATATATGTTTATTTTGGAAATGGAAAAAATGAATGAAAGAATGTATGAATGAATGAATGAATGAATGAATGAATGAATGAATATATGTTTTTACGGCAAGCTTTATGAAGTGTGATTTTCCCTTTGCCAAGGTTGAAAATCCATTTAAATCGTTCGAAGAATTCTAATGGTTCCACTGGAAGCATAATGTGTGTGTGTGATTTTATCGTAATGGTTCCTGTGTCTATGGATAGATCATGACAAATTTTTCATCGTCAACCTGACTAACCTTTGTTTTACATTGAATTGAACACGGAATGCAGAAATAAACTGAACTAAACTGAACTGAACTTAAAAGTCAAACACCCTTATGCAACCTCTAACGATTCAGTAAGATTTTTGCTCTCTGAAAGGTTCCTTAAAGGTCTATAGCTTGAGACCACTGGAATCTGATATCATCAAACAACCAAACCTGCAAACGCCATTAGGCAATCCCTTTATATGGTGTAGTAAATTTTTAATGTTTGCCAGAGGTGTAATATTAGTTACGTTCAGACGGGAGCCCTTAACCTCGAAGTTAGGAAACTTCGAGGTTAGAGCTTGTAGTTAGGGACCGTGAAGACGCACTCGTAGTTAGCAAACCTCGAGGTTTGCTCGATGTTTCGAGCCACGAGAAATCTTATGGTTAGCGCTCTAACCACGAGCCGCGGGGGGTCCCCATTCGTAGTTAAGAACCGTGTGGACTCAAAAAACAACGAACTCGAAGTTAAGAATGACCTCGCCGTAAACTCCAGCCCCCACAATTTCCCTCTGCTTCCGGGTCAACCTTCCAAACGTACACCACAAAAACACTACACGTGAAAAACCTATGAGGCACGACACAACAACATCATCTTTTCTTCCCATGCGCTTGATCTCTGAAACTGAACACGTCGAACTCGCTACTGTATTCTATATTCTTCTCCGACGCTAAAAAAAAAAAAAAAAAAAAAAAATGTTTTCGACGAATATCTTCATAAAGGCATAAAGTCATCAGTGCAGTGCTATCTCTGCATACCATGACAGAGAACAAGAGAACCTGTAAGCGAGTCCGACAGGGTTGGACTAAAGAATAAATAGACGTTTTGTTAGCAGTGTGGGCTGAAACTTCCGGTTTTGTGGTTTAAACATCGAGTGGGACCCACTTGTAGTTACGGGGGGCAGAAGCTTTACCTCGAGGTTTCGTAACCTCGAGGTTAAGATTCGTCGTGTGGACACACGTCGTAGTTAGGGGGCAAGAGCTAAACCTCGAGGTTTCCTAACCTCGAGGTTAGGGCCTACTAATGGCGATATACCTTATGCCATAACCATCACCCAGAGAGTTACTGATTGTCCACCAAATTAGACTGATAGTATATGGTGAAGCAGCTTATACCATTAAATAAATACCTCCAAAAAAATAATGTTTAATGGTGTAGTAGAATTTGACTATTTTGTGGGTCAAATGATATGTTGAGGTGGAGCAGACTTAGACACCATATATACTACTAGAAAATTCATATTGCTCAAATAGATTTGAGGATATCAAAATGATCAACGAACAGTTGGAGGGCAGTCTAAAACATACATGATAATCAGACGATTCTTTATGTACAGGTTATACCGGATGCACCCTGGGGAAGATATGATTGTTCTATCAAGGGCTATTATAGACTGTTAGAAGAGGCCATCAGAAATCTACGAGGGTTTTCTAATTGTTTCTGTTGGAGCCAACAGCAATCAGGGACCTAGAATTCTCATTATCATGGCCCACTTGGCAAAAGGTACACACTAGAAACGGTTCCATTGAAACCTGGTAGACAAATAGAAATCACCAGGAGCAAGAAAATCCTACACAATTAGAAACCATAACACACCACCATAACAGATTTTCGGACTTTTGCTGTCCTACCTAAACAGGACCAACAGAAATGAGCAGTACATTACAAATAAATTTTCATTTTCGGGCAGAATATCAGAATATTTCCACTTTCCAAAGACGGGGACTGCGTCTGTTTTGTGAATTGCCATAATAGGTTGCACGGAAATGAATCAAAACGCATCGGATGTCAAGAATCTCTGAAAATATGAGTCTGGACTAAACAATTCTTTATGGATACTGATTTGCATATTAGAATTGTGAAGAATTGAATTGAATTTCACAAAGGCGATGGCTGCAGCATGTTTTGTTTCCATAAAAATAACAACAAAGTGGATTAAGATTTCATAGTTTCATATTTATTATAAAAAAAATAGAAATGATGATTTGGTGGCACTGAAGAATGTGACAGTGAAGTCGCTTAGTGTGTAGTCGGGCATAATAAATGAAACTCAAGAGGACGTATTAAATGTTTGGGTCAATAATTTGGTATAGAATCTCTGATTTACTCTTTTGCATGTTTCCCAGTATTTTCTATGTTGGTGTAACAATTATTTTAGTACAATGTGCTAGACCTATTGCCAATTTAGTTACTTATTATTCGTTGTGATTTGTCCATTTTGCTCTGTTCTCTGAATTTTCTCAGCAGGCATCTTTATAGTAGACCATTACTGCTTTTTTAAAAGTCTATAGCGTTTATGGTTCTCTGGTGGTTCAACAGAGTTTATCTTAAAGGTTTTTCCAATAATCCAATAGGCTGTATCTATACGGCTTTCTAATCATTTTCTTGTGGTACTGTATTTCAATTCCAATATTGGGACCATTTGCTAATGATTTTTTTTTTGTGGGTTAAAATCATATTGGGATTTTAAACGGGTTATCAACAAGGTTAGTAATAATACAGCAGATTTGGTTTGAAGAAAACTAAATTCTGAAACGAAACGAATACTAATGAATTTATTTCAGATTTCAGATTTCAGATTATTGATTACTTCATCGCTGCTGTGATTTGAGGGAATCAGCAAAGAATAAAGTATTGAAGACAATCCTCTGTAAATTGCCAAAGAAAGGTGCGTTTATTCATGTGTTAAAGATGTGTGCATACACCGTTGAAAGAAACCGCCTGCGTTTTACACAAAGGCGTTGACGCCATCTTGTATTGAATATATTATTGGGTCCTGCTCTGCCATACTATACGGTACATTCCGCACTGCATTATCGAATTGCATTCAGATCGCGAATAGTATTGAGACAGTTGGGAATCCCACATGAACTTTGGACCTGGCAAGTCTTGCATTAAAAAAAAAATACAATACAATACAATACAATACAATACAATATTGGTATTTATATAGCGCTCTATAGAATGACTGCACATGTATCACAGCGCTTCACGAATCCAACTTACACTTGAGAGGTAGGAGAAAAGAAAGACTAGAAATGTCGCTATGGCGACTGGTATGCCTCCGCCATAATGTATTGTAAGACCCAAATTGTGTCTTTTTCCCCACTCCTCACTTCCCACTGTAGATGTCCTTGCGGTGCATTATGAGGCACTACGCACTGATTTATTTGGAAAGTGGTCAGTCCCCACTGACCCATGCCACCCACCGATTATGAGCCCCTTTGTTTAGACTTCTCCCTAAAACACTTGACCGGCACATTCCTTTGTGCTGAGACCACTATTACATAATAGTGAGTTCATTCATAAACTCTCATGACCAAATATGGTATGAAGACTTTCCCCTTCCCAAATTTGGATTGCCTTCTAAGAAATATCCTGCATATGTATTAGTGAATAATAATCTCCTCCTTCATTTTATGTAAAGTACCAACGATAATATATTCACAAGTTTAAGTATAAATGTCCCTGCAAATCCATACTCTTGGTTCTTGTTCAGCCAAACTTACACTGGTTCGGCCAGGCCTCTTGCCACCCGGCAGAGGGATATCAGCGATACACTCCAGCCCCGATTGGGAGCATACCAGGGAGTGCAAAGTGTTCATATGTTGAGATTGTACTTTCACCAAGTTCCTGTATTACTACAAATAAAGTATACATTCTGGCTGAACTGTACTTTCCTTCGCGTCTCTTCGTCATCATTATCATTGTGTCATCCAGCTGAGACTAGGCTGTCATCGCACATTCTACTGAACTGTTATACGTTTATAGTAACACTCAGTTATACAAGTGTTACGAGTGGTGACTTTGCATTATTATCACCGTCATGATCCTAATACTTATACTCCAGTGACACTCGCCTACAAAGTCCACGCGTACCAACAAACTATCTAAAAACATCAGAGTGTTACAGTGGTGGCAGCGGTGGGATACGGAGCCATCTACCCGCTCGACGTTACTCTTGGTGGCAGCAGCAAAACGGTGACCTGCAACCCGTTGGCGTGATTGACTACTCGTCGTGCTGCTGATCATCCGGATGTCAACTTATATGAGCCTGGTATGTTTCCTGCATAATGTACAATAATTGTACGATAATTTTTGAACGCTTTGCTGCTGTTGACTAACTCAGGTTAGTCAGTGTTCCCGTCTACTCTGTCTGTGTTTCCTGTTCAACTCCCTTGGTCATCTCTTCTCATCGACTTTCTGGGATCCTGTTCATCTTCTTCCTGTCTACCTTCGGCTTCTACCTGACGATCTTCTGTGCCTGACGATCTTCTGTCAACCCATCGTCTTCCCTCTACTGTGGTCATCCTCCTCATCCTGTCTCTGGACTTGTGCTACCTGAAGCTGCGCCTGCAAGGAAGCTGCCTTCGTGGGCTCCTCAACACCGTCTTCCCGGCAAACCTCGCCTGTTCATCTGTCACTTCTCTCCAGATTGTTAAGTCTACTTTCGAACTTTATTTGCCCTCTTTCTACATTGTATATTATTTCTACTGTCTGAATTATATTGCATTTTTTGTGTGTATAGGACCATACGTTCTATTTTAAATTTTTATGTTAGCTGTCATTATCACTGCATTCCATGATTTATACATATATAGATATAGGTATTGTGATAGCTTTTAGTAGTAGGCCTATATCATATAGTTGCTTTCTTTGCAACCTCCCTTTGTAGCTATTGTTTTTATTATGTGCTGTCGGCTGACGCTTTACCAAGCGAATTACATTATCTTATTGCTCATACTTTCCACTGCGTAGTAGTGCCCCTCATTTCCCTCCAGTGTCCTGTTTCATTCTCTCAGTCTTATATCTCATGGCGCTTCTTTCTTCTTTGCTATTTCCCCCCCCCCCCCCCCTCATTGTTACTGTAAACATTTGGTTATATTGATTTTGTACATTGATATTCCTTCTATTCCCCATACTTTTCCCAACACAATGTATTCTTCCCAGGATCATATTTACTCTCAAGATCGCACTTTTCGACCCCATTCACCCTCTTATC
The DNA here is from genome assembly GCA_033980235.1 of Diadema setosum. Classification (NCBI taxonomy): domain Eukaryota; kingdom Metazoa; phylum Echinodermata; class Echinoidea; order Diadematoida; family Diadematidae; genus Diadema; species Diadema setosum. Next base: position 12,293,289 of record CM067065.1, read on the forward strand.
ATTCTTATCGCTCCCGCTATCACTCCCGTTCTCCCTCCCCGGAACACCATTCATCCTACTCTCATTCTCATTCACACTATCGTCCTCGTTCTCATTCACACTATCGTCCTCGTTCTCCTTCTCCTGGCTATAGTTCTTCCCATTCCCGACATCATCGCTATGATCACTCGCGTTCTCCTTCCCCTGATCGTTACTTTAACTACTATAACCGCTCCAGAAAGCTTTCTTCTCCACCCCCGCCTCCTTCTCCTGGTGGTCATTACAAAGGTGGTCATGACGATTTACCTGTATCTTCATCTTTCCCTTCAACAATAGACAGAGGTCATAATCCATCCCCTCCCTCATCTCCATCACCAGCTGTACCGATAGAAGTAGCTTCACTTCCGTCATCGACACCAGCATGTGCCGATTCATCGTCAATTTCATCTCCTCCCTCTCCTCCCGCTCCTCCTACTGATGTTGCCTCCTTTTTTAGTGCTCTGTTAGAACATGGTGTACGCCTTCATCAGGCTCAGCACCAGAATCCAATCATCCGGCAGGTCACTGCCTGGATCCGTTCTGGATATGTACCCCCAAAATCGGCCATCCCTCATTACGAGGAATGCTTGTTCAAGTTCCGGCATCAGTTTGAGCGTTTCATAATTCGTGATGGATTGTTGTATCGGCGGAAGAGACATCCGTCTGGAATAATGATAGAACAGGTTGTCATACCCTATTCTGTGATCCCTACTGTCCTGTCTGTCATGCATACTTCCATGTCAGCCCTTCACTTCGGTACAGCCAAGACAATTGAGCTTATCGAAGGGTTCTGCTACTGGCATGGGATGCGCAAAGACATTACAGACCTCTGCTCTCACTGTGAGGCTTGTAATTCATATCGCACCTCAGTTTTTCCGCCTCCCTCACTACCACAAACATGTGCAGTGATTTCCCATCACTCATCCCCGCCTCCCCCAACTCCAACCCGATCACTGAAGGACACTCTTCCCATCTTTAGCCCACTTTCCCCTCTTTCTACTGACCGCGACATTCTTCCCCTTGACTCTGACTCCGACGCCCCTACATCATCTTCCACTGGGACCAATTCGGACAGTTCCACCCCTCTCTCAGTCTTGACCTCATCTGACCCCGTTGCAACATCACACACACCAGATGATTACGCAACAACCCTCCTTCGCCGTTTGCACTCAGCGTTTGAGCACGCCGATGCAAAGACCGAACGAGCGCGACACTCACAAAAATCGCATTATGACAGAACCACACGTTTCATCCCATACGAAGTAGGAGACAAAGTGCTTGTAACTGTTCCAACTCGTGAAAAGCTCTCTGCGAAATGGAAAGGCCCCTATCGCGTAATGCGAAAAGATGACAATGGCATTCTGTACCACCTATCAGATTTGTCTAATCCCAGCTCTCCCCCTAAAGTTCTCCACTACAACCGCCTTAAACCCTATCTTGAACCCACATCACAACCCGCGCCCCCTTTCACTCCCAACCCACCCTCTCCACCTACATCTGAGGAACAAGTTGTTTTTCACATACCTGTGTATCCACTTCCTACCTACTCGTCTTCTCAACCAACTGCTGAAGCTCCATCTCCTCCTCCTCCTCCTCTTCCACCTTCCCATGATGCCCATGCCCGGAATCATGACCCTCACACCCACACTCGTAGTGGTAGGTTAATTAAGAGACCTGATTTTTATGGTATTCCCCTTTATTAAGATATTCACACGTGGATGTAAAATGTACAACGGTACTACACTAATAATGATGTAATTCTAATGCTGATGCCTAGTTATAGGATATGTTTATCTTAATAGAAATTGATTCTGCCTATATGTTATGTCTCTTGATGCCTGCTGACTTTATGTGATGGTTAATTTTGTCTAACATTTCCGGATTAGGTGAAAGCTGAATTCACCGATTTCAAAGTTTTTCATACAACAGGTTAAGTCCTTATTGTATGATCATAATGTTACACAGCCGACAATTGTTACGATAACTTTAGGTGTACTTGCATTACATTGATATCTTATGTTTGTCTTGTGTTTTTATGCCATTTTGTTTACTGTAATCAGTTGATTACATTATCATGTTTGTATTTATATCATGTTTCATATGTTGAACTATGTTTCCAGTATCAGTCAGTCACTCATTTTGATTACCACTTTTACTCAGTTTGCCAATTTTTATTACTTTTGTTAAGATAATCACATCTTATGTGTTCGAGTATACGCTTTTGAGATTACAATTTGTACATTCCCTTGCAATATTTAAGACTAATGTTTGTTTAAATTTCTTATATGAAACGAGGACGTTTCTTTTTGAAATGCCGGACGAATGTAAGACCCAAATTGTGTCTTTTTCCCCACTCCTCACTTCCCACTGTAGATGTCCTTGCGGTGCATTATGAGGCACTACGCACTGATTTATTTGGAAAGTGGTCAGTCCCCACTGACCCATGTCACCCACCGATTATGAGCCCCTTTGTTTAGACTTCTCCCTAAAACACTTGACCGGCACATTCCTTTGTGCTGAGACCACTATTACATAATAGTGAGTTCATTCATAAACTCTCATGACCAAATATGGTATGAAGACTTTCCCCTTCCCAAATTTGGATTGCCTTCTAAGAAATATCCTGCATATGTATTAGTGAATAATAATCTCCTCCTTCATTTTATGTAAAGTACCAACGATAATATATTCACAAGTTTAAGTATAAATGTCCCTGCAAATCCATACTCTTGGTTCTTGTTCAGCCAAACTTACACTGGTTCGGCCAGGCCTCTTGCCACCCGGCAGAGGGATATCAGCGATACACTCCAGCCCCGATTGGGAGCATACCAGGGATCATATGTGTTCATATGTTGAGATTGTACTTTCACCAAGTTCCTGTATTACTACAAATAAAGTGTACATTCTGGCTGAACTGTACTTTCCTTCGCGTCTCTTCGTCATCATTATCATTGTGTCATCCAGCTGAGACTGTCATCGCACATTCTACTGAACTGTTATACGTTTATAGTAACACTCAGTTATACAAGTGTTACGAGTGGTGACTTTGCATTATTATCACCGTCATGATCCTGATACTTATACTCCAGTGACACTCGCCTACAAAGTCCACGCGTACCAACAAACTATCTAAAAACATCAGAGTGTTACAGTATGATTCTCCTCATAGGTCTTTAGTACGTCTTGACAATGTGTGATGGCAGTTTCATCTAAATGTCAAAATATTAAGGTGGCATGTTATAATGTGTTGAATGTTCACTTTCTTTCAACTAGGATTAATTGGATGAATGGCTACATTTTCTAAGAGAGCATGTATTTGGGGGATTCGGGGACTTTTACTTGACTTTTGGCCCTTTATAGGTCTCTATGCATTGAGTAATTTTCAAGGTACAGAAAGAAAGTGTAATTTCTGTATTTAATAGTAAATTGTTAGCATCTTGACCTTTGAACCTTGACCTTTGACCCTATGACCTTAAAATTCCCAAGAGAGTCACTGTCAGGCACAACATGCATATATATTAGTTTCATGATACCTTGACCAAATTCTGAGATATGGAGGAAGAAGTGGAATTTAGCACTTTCACTTGACCTTTGACCTTTCGACCTTTGATTTTTTTGGCCAAAAACTTCCCAGAGAATATCTATTGGGCAATACATGCATACACCAAGTTTCAAGAAAAATCTGGCAGGCATGGAATAAATATGATAGAAAAAGTGAAATTTACTGTGTTGACCTTGAACTTTGACCCCTGATCTTTGACCTCATGACCCCAAAAATTCCTAGATAATCACTGCCAGTCAGTACATGGATATGTAATATGTTCCATGAAGATACCTTGAACCATTTCCAAGATATGGAGAAAAAAAGTGCAATTTCAACATTTTTACTTGACCTTTGATCTTTGACCTCATGACTCCAAACTCTCACTAGAGAATATTTATTGGGTAATTCATGTATACACTAAGTTTCAAGAAAATACCATCAGGCATTGCATAGATATGAGGGAATAGTGAAATTTCGAGCATTTGCCCATGACCTTTGACCTTTGACCTTGAGCATCTGCACTCAAAAGTTGATAGGCACAACTTCACCCCCTCATACATATACCTGCCAAGATTCACTAGGATACCTCAAATGGTTTTTTAGTTATGCTGTCCACAAAATTGATAACGGACGGACGGAAGGACGAAAGAATGGACAATCCGAAAACATAATGCCTCTGGCGACACTTCGTGGCGGAGGTATAAAAAATTAACAGACAAAGTAAAAAAGTACATAATGAATCAATCAGTTATTGAAAAGGAAAGTCTTCAAAGATATCTGGGACACTGACAAAGTTGAGGATTCCCTGATACTTTGAGGGATCTGATTCCATAGGCGTGGGGTAGCTGCTGAGAAGGATCTGTCTCCTGTCCGAGTGAGAGTCCTAGGGACAGATAGTCGGGTTGGGTCTTGACCTGACCGCATTCCTTGTCTTTCAGATTGATGACGTGAAAGTAGAAAGTAGGAGGTAAGATGGAGCACAGTTCTGAAGGCATTTGTACGTGATTGACAAGATTTTGTAGATGATTCGCTTTTGCACAGGGAGCCAGTGTAATTGCTGAAGAAGAGGAGAGGCATGGTCACGCTTCTTGGCTAGAAAAACCAGCTTTGCCGCTCAGTTTTGAGCACGCTAAAGGCGTTGGACATTGCTTGAAGAATTGTACCAGACAGCATGGAGTTTGCGTAGTCTATTCTTGAAGTAATGAGAGCTCTCACCGCATGCTTACAAGCTTTCTGATCGAGGAAATGCCTGATACGTGCAATATTTGAGACATGGAAATGAAGTGAACTGCTTAGAGAAGAAACGCGGTGATTCAGCTTCATGGAGGAGTCAATTTCGACACCCAGGCTTCTAACTGAACTTGATGGATTAATGACGACATTACCAACAGTCAGGGTGATACCAGATATCAAGGGAAGGAACCGCGGATTAGCAACAGCAAGGAATTAAGTTTTGTAACAGTTCAGTTTCAACAGATTACCCTCCATCCACAGCTGTAGGTTCCTGACACATGCATATAATGTGGTGAGAGCAAGTTCAATTTCCCGACTGTCCTTCGGGTCTGCAGAGGTGTAGAGTTGCACGTCATCAGCATAGCTATGGTGCTGTATGCCCTCATGGTGATTGATGATGTCAGCCATGGGTTGATTATAAAGACTGAAAAGTTGCGGGCCTAGTACGGAACCTTGAAGAACTTCGAAAGCAAGACATTGGTTCCGAAAGCTCGCTTGCAACCTTCAACCTGAAATTGCGGTCGGAGAGGTAAGAGGTGAACCAAGCTTTCACACTCCCGGAGATGCCAAAGTGGCTCGTTAGGCGAGCCAGCATAATATCTATCATGGTCAACACAGTGAAATGCGGCCGACAGGTCTAAGAAGACGATGAAGGTAACAAGCTTGTTGTCCAATGCTCTGAGGATGTCGTCGTGTAACTTCAAGAGAGCAGTCTCAGTAATATGCCAACGTCGGTAAGCTGACTGGTTCTCAACATAGAGATCATTCGTATCCAGGTACTTCGAGACTTGAGACAATGTAGCTTTCTCAATTATCTTCGAAAGAAATGAGAGATTGGAAACTGGTCTGTAGTTTTTCAAGTTATCGCGATTGAGGTTGAAAAAAAAAGGAACAAAAAAAGAGAGAAAATGAAATGATGCATTTCCAGTAAGTGAGAAAGGTACAACAATCACAGAAAACTGCTACTGTTTGAAATAATCGTTCATAAAACCTTGAAAAGGCTGCGTGGCTGTAAATGCTAAGGTAAAACGTGAGCGCAAGGTGTTCGAGAAAATGCATGATCTATGGCCATTAAAAAGACAGTTACACGTAGGCCTGCTTTCAATCCTGAGGACATCCATGCGACATGTCCTGGTAAATATGTCAACAAATTTTTGAAATGCTATGCATTTGATTTTGATTGTACGGAGAGCGGAGGTTGAAAACGGTGCAGTGGCCTGACATCTTCCGTTCTATCGATGTTTCTTGTCAAATGCATATTATGTCTGCACAATTATTTCATTATGAAACAATATGGTGATATTGCATTCATGTTAATATTCAATAGGCAATAAGCAGATTCAACATGACTGACGTCAAAAACAATCATCTCCACCAAAACTCACTCTAACGCCTCACTTCCGTGAGCAGCCGGAGCAGTTTTTGTTTTTCTAATCTTCAGAAAAAATTAAACATCATTAGTAGACATCATCAGTAGACAGTACAGTAGCACAGTTTTGTGGGGGGGGGGTTATGCACATGCATACAATTATTTTAATGCATTTATAGGCCAATAATTGTCATAAAAATGTCAGTTAAAAAAAAACATCATTTTTATTACAGAACTTCTAGTAAAACACATTCAGTGTACAAGATCTTGGGAAGGAAATGAAATCTGTTTGAACAAGAAATAAAACACGAAAAAGAAAGAAAAAATCAAGAAAATGACTAGACATCACTGTACTGTCATCTCAACTGTCATGTTGTGCGCTTAGAAACGCCAGTATGAAGTTCCATGTAAATATAATTGTATTTAGTATTATTATTATCATTATTATTATTACTATTATTATTATCATTATTGTTATTATTATTATTATTATTATTATTATCATCATCATCATCATCATTATTGTTATTATTATTATTATTATTATTATTATTATTTTTATTATTATCATCATCATCATTATCATCTCAATCCCGTATCTGTCATGGACAAACACATACCGCATGGGGGTTAACTATAGTATTGTGATTTCCAATGCCACAACAATATAAGAAGTCATTACAAAAGGTTTCAGTTGATAGTTTGTCTCTTTTCTACCTGAAATAAATGTTACAGTTGATATGTTCGGCGAAATCTCCAAGTGACTAGAACTCACTCGACTGTGAGCAAACATAATATTATTTCTCTTTTGTACGACCTCTGCCCCCTTCCCATAAAACAAGACAATGAAATGGGAGTCGTATTCAGCTGATAATAAGCAAACTTTCTTAGCGTTCAAATGCAGCAGTATACAGATATTGACTGCTCATGAGGATGATGGTGGAAATTATCATTTCCAAGGTACTTTTCAAACCGACCCTTCTATCACCCCGAGGCGTTAGCCGGCGGGTGATAGAAGGGTCGGTATGAAAAACACCACGGGAGTGATGATTTCCACGATCATCCGAATACAGAGCAGTTGATATTTGTTTCAGATACATTGTATTTGTTTTATATACCTCATCGTTTACCTATAGACTAGGTCTAACTAGTAACTAGCTATGTTCAGTTCTGGGGCTAGTCAAATACGAGGTAAAATTGTCGATTCTAGACCTAGCCTAACCCCGGCGAGGGGACTGTTATAAATATTAACACGATGCGGGTGCGGACACCGCGCGCGAAGTCTACGTCGTATAATTTTCAAAAGTCGCGGAGGTTTTACGAACCCTATCACGAGGGTTTTTGACTTTCCATCACGAGGGTTTTGCCTTACTTTATATCGTGAGGTTTTGCCTTTCTATCACTTTACCGGAAGCCCTATGGCAAGATAGACCTAACTACACCTTGTCATATGATATACTTTTGACCAATCAGTGATAAGATCTCACTTACGATCAATATGATATTAACCATCAAACTTCATGATCTCTCTGCTCAGCAGTCACAAGATTGCAGCGCGTCACCCAAACATACATATTTCTGGGCCCGCTAAAGGGAGGGGGGGGGGGTTGTAACACAATATATATAGGCCTACATGTATGGTGTAACCACTTTGTCCCCCCCCCCCCCCCCACACACACACACACACACTTTTTTCCTCGTGATATGGCTCCAAAATAGAATGTGGCTAAAGGTACAGTTTACCATTGGCAGAGCTCAGTGATTTTAAAAGAAAAGAGATATATATATACATATATATATCTATATATAAGTTATGACATTTGATGCATGTATAGGTCAGATTATTACAAAACATCCTACCACTATAAAAATTCCCAATAAAGCCAGAAGGAAATATTACTGTTTTTACTCAATTAACCATAACTGTAGCCGGTTTATTTTAAAAACAATTGTGTTATAAGTATTTTTCATATTCTGTATATTAAACAATTCTTAACGTTGATTATACTAATCAACATTTTAGACATAGGTTGCTTCCATCCCTAATTCACATTTTAGCACTATAATGCACTAAAGCCGACATTTTGTTTCATCTGCAAATGGTAAATAATGACGTTCAAGCTTTTGCCGATTGCAAGTTGCACCAATGAAGCCTTGAGGGCGGGTTAGCCTTTTTTTTTTCTTTTTTTTTTTGCTTGTTAGTTGACGAAACCCGTAAGTACCACCAGAAATATAAACTGTTGCACCCCCACCCCCAACATTTATAAACGCAGGGGCTGCGGAACCGAGACCATCAGCCTTTAGATATATCAATGAACGTGACCTATAACGGGAACCAGGTTCATCAAGTAACAGTCTCTCTTCAAAAGTTCCTACCAACTTGTACTATATATGTAGGCCCTAATCACATTTCCATTATCTTTATTACCCTTAATCAATCAATGGTAGGTATTCCCTCTACCGTTCAGGGATGGAAAGGAGAAGGCATCCGACTGAGTTGTGGTATCGAGGAGGAACCAGAAGCTGTGTTCTGGGTCAAGGAGAGGATCTCGGAAGACCAGCCGAGGACAATCAAGGCCAGATTCGTAGATGGAAACTTTGAGAGCGTGGAGGAACGGTTTGACATCGACAAAAACTTTAACCTCGTGATCACCGACCTAGAGATAGCAGATGAAGGTCATTACTATTGCCAGGTGGTGCTGAAGAATCTCAAAGATTTTGACAGTTCAGTCTCCATGACAGTCAATTGTAAGTAATGCATTTTCATCATGACATGAGAGAATGGGAGGTGACTGATAACGCGGAAAATATACTAATGTCCATGAAAGGGAACGGCACCAAATTGTGGGGAATTTTTCACATTTTGATCTTCTATTTTTAGAGGACATTGTCAAATATGTCTACAAACTTGTCAAATAGCCTATCATTGCCAGTTATAGATAGACTAAGGGGCTGTGGAACATTTTCGGGGGTAGGAGGCGCAAGTGCCCATGTCTAATTATATTCCATAGCTCTTTGATAAGTAAAAATTTAGCATGGTCTAGCAACGCATTCTGGCCGTTATTAATGCCAACTTTGATAGCAGCAACATCCTTTCAAAAGTTATTAGAGATAAAAGTGAACGGTGTGCAAGCGATTTCCAGGATATGAAAAGGGGCTTCTAAGACACACCTAATCACACTATACAAAAAAAAATAAGTTGTAGAAAAGTGCTCAAAAAAAAAAAACACTTTCCCATTCATTTTATGATCGTCATTTCTTCGTTTCCCAAGCGATGGCATCAAAGCATACAATCGAGGAATGCGTCGCTACTAGTCAGTCACATCAAAGGCGGTGTACGTATCAAACTCCCTTCAACTCATCTTCTTTCAACCTGACGTGTGTGGTCAGTGGATTCAAGCCTAACATTTCTTTGCTATGGACTGAGGAGTCGGGAAGGAAAGTGAATTCCTTTAGCTCGCAGCAAACAACACTGCCTGACGACTCATATGAGAGGTTTGAAATGATCACTGTTTCAGCTCAAGGCTTGCATGGGACAGAGCAAACCTTTACGTGCATTGCTATCGGTGACTCGTTGATGACTGGGGCGTCGACAGTTGAAATCGCCATTTTGCCTATACCAGGTTTGTGAAACTTTGCCAGTTCAGTCTTTCCGAATGATCACATACAGCATAATACTATGTCTTGTGGTTCTTTAGGATGACAATAAATTTACACATTATAATATTTCAGTATGTTTCGAATAAGATTCGTCGCAAGGAACTTTAATTTGATCGAGTAATTTTGGGGTCATCCAACAAGACCGACACCACAAGTCATACTGCCACGAGTTCGACATTGAAAACAGGTCCATGAGGCATACAGCTCACGAGTCATACAGTCCATGAGTTCGACATTAGGCAAATAAAGCCAATGAGTTCGACAGATAATGTCGGTCTCATGGACCTTGTTAGCTTTAATAGTCGAAATCATGGGGAGTATGACTCGTTAGCTGTATAAATCATGGGCTGCATGACTCGTGAGCTCTATGACTCGTGGGCTATATGACTCGTGGGTGTCGGTCTCATGACTTGCACCCGTAATTCTGAGTAGATTAACCTTGCCATGCGCATATGCATCTTAATTGTAAACGCCTTTCAAACGTATTTGACCTTGCACTGTCCACAAAACGAACAAAACATCGCACACAGTGATTTTGTGTGAGGACTGAAAATAGGTGAAATGGGTTGAGTTTTTCATATTTTCTGAAAGAGCAAGTCTTTTTCTATATTATGATAAAGTTTTGGATCATAAAACGAACAAGAACTTGTGTTTTCAGCAGTTTTTTCTCGAACACTTTTTGGTGGAAAAGTGTGATTAGTTGTTTCTTATAGAACCCTCTTCCCATTTCTCAAAAACCCTGTCAATATACTTCACTTTCAACTCCAATAACTTTGGAGAGAATGATGCTACTGCATTGAAAGTTGGTGTTAATCATGTACAGAGTGCAATGTGCTAATGAAGCATGCTTAATTTCAGCTTTATTTGATAATTCCTTCATTGTTGTTGCTCCAGTGGTCAACAACCTGTTTTTTGTTTCTTGTTTTTCTGTTCAATTCATCCCACAGCTAGCGTAGCTTGGTAAAGATTAAGCACTTGAATACACCCTGTACTTCAGAGCCTGTTTTCTCAGTTCACATTTTCCATATTGTGTCCTTTCTTTCCAATATGTAGATACAGGTTAGGAGAGTCAATTTGAATAGAGTTTTACATCATTTTAAAGTTTAGAGGCTGCTCTTTCAGAATCTACTCGTATTTAAAACTCCATGTCTGGCGACTTTTTGTTTGTTTTGTGATGCAGGGTCACATATGCGTGAACATTTCCATTCATTTCACTATTTACTAATACTTAGTAAAGGTGAAGAGAAACCTAAACGTTTCGATTAAATAATGGTCAGTTGCCAGCATCTTTCTTCTCACTCACTTTGTCACTATTTCAATTAAACAAGGGCAAACATTCTTATCCCACCAGACGATCTGACAAATGTGATTCATATAATCCTAAAACGATGATGGCTCTGAAATCTTTCAGACACACCGGACCTCATATTTGGAGCTCTCTTCCTTCGGAAATTCGAAGTTTGAAATCAATGTGCTCTTAAGGGATGTTGCTCTCTGGATATCAGTAATGTCATTGTCATTGTTAGTGTATAATACACGCAATTATTTCGTAGAAATATCGCCCCACTTAATCTACTACGCCAGTAATCATGTAACCGACCATGAACTGTATTAACTTTTCACCTGTACCTGATTGGTAAGAAAATATTTTGTCATATGTGTCTCTGTACAATTTCAGAAAAACATGTTCACGTTGGTCTCATCGTTGGACTAGTAATTGGTGTACCTATTGCCTTAGCCATCCTATCTCTACTTGTTGGAAAGCTTCTGCAAAAATACCATCCGGACTACCTACCAAGAAGAGGTGTGAAATTTCTTTGAATTGTTGGATACTTTTATTTGGCCTAACTTATCGATATGAATAACAATGGTGTCGATCTGCATCAACAACAAAAAAACACTGGAAGTCACTTGGTTTTACGTAAGGATAGCTGTAACGCATTAGTCTAGAAATTGTTCTTTTCAGTCAGTTCTGTATAATGAATGTGACAGGATATCAAACTAGAACATGCGAGCAATTGGAGATTCAACAATGTTAGATACACAGACAAATCAAACCTGTCAAATTCAGAGCTCAATAGTAAATCAGCACTAATTTTGTTCCACTGTTGATCTTATGTTTTGCAGGATGTGGCTGGAATCCCTGCTGGCGTAGACCAAACAGACAAGGACAACTTCCTGAGGAAGAGGAATTAATGAGTATGAGAAATTAGTGCAACAATATTAATTAAGTCTTTGCTAGTATATACTGTACTATTCTTGTGTCACATTGTTGTCCATTATTAAAAGAAATGTAATGTAGAGTTTAGTGCTGTCAAGGTCCAATTGCAAGAAGTCCCAGAGATACTAGGTTTTACTGCGTCGTTTTTTTTTTTTTTTTCTGAAGGCGTTTCGGTGTGCTTCCATATATTTCATACGTTATGAATTTACAACAAAGGGCTAAAGACAAAAAACAGCTTGTAATTCACACTCGTTTTCTTGAACGAATATGTCTTAAAGTTACCACTCATGTCTTAGTAATGAAGCGAACATTTGGGGTCTTCTCTCTTTCTGTCGGAAAATAGGAAGGACACGCTAGTAAAAGTCATTTTGTCAAATTTCCTATGTAAAAGTAATCTTATCAGAAAACAGCTGTGTGCATACTTGACCGCACTTTGACTCTACTTATAGAGTGAGGCCAGGCCAGCTAGCTTTCTTTCCTGTGGAGCTTTTGAGATTTTCCACATATAATTCGATCATTAGCTGTGAAATGCTTGATTTCAATGAGAGTTCTTAACATTCTTTGGAGTGATGGAGGAAGCGGGGGATGGAAAACGGGGGTATGGGGGATGATAACAAATCATCTTTGTAAACAAAGTACATACAAAAAGTATACAAAGTCACAGAGTCACATAAACTTGCCACTGAAACAACCTCTATGAGTTGGACATTGTAAAAAGGTCATAAATTCACAAAATTCAATAAGGTTTTTATGATATATATTACATTTACAAATTCTTAGTATTGTGACTTTTCCAAGGAACTTTTTGTATTCCATTATTGTACTGTAATGGAGCATGAAGTAATCGCACGTAAACAGGTAGACGCAATTGAAAGAGAAATCAAAGTTTTTCTCCTTACCATCAACAATGGATTCAACACCATTTTGAAAGAAATGCTTCATATTAACAATTATACATAGGGCCTACAAAATAAAGATATATATATATATATATATGTGTGTGTGTGTGTGTGTGTGTGTGTGTGTGTGTGTGAATGTGTGTGTGTGAGGGTGTGTGTGTGTGTTGAGATTTCACGTATTGGCTTTACGCAGAAATGAAGAAACAACTTTGTAATGCATTTTTGGCCAATAAAGCATGAGTTTATTCGACTCAAATTATCGGCGTCCTACGCCTTTTGTAGGAGTTTTGACAATGATACGCATTGTCAAGACTTTGTCAAGGCATTGTCAAATATTTTGCTCGCAACTGGCAGTACAACTGAGAAATGAATTCAAATTTCGTGCATCGCATTACATCAATATGTGACTTTACAAATTTGCAAGTATGTTAATATTTCTGTCATGATCATCTTGGTGGACATGAGAGAAGACAGAGACAGAAAACGGAAAACAGCATGCCAAAAAGAAAGAAGACGTCAATAGTATCTTTCTTTAATCATTTATTTTCACACCTCACTAACGTTTGCACGACCCAAAAATCTGCATTTTTTGATGTATCATTTTTCATTTTTTTACTTGATAACGCAAAAAAAAAAACCACTGAAACAGTCTCTTTTGCAAAGGAGATTTTTTGTTTCTTTAGAGGGAGAACCCAATTGATATTTGTAAGGCGTGAACACAATGGACAACCTTCCGCGTCTTCTTACAAAACGTCTAGATTTTTTTTAATCACTGCTTTAATGAGGTTATTGTTGCAGAAAGTCCGATTGCATTTGTTTTTCCATCCGGCATGATAAAGATAGATTGGAAAGTGTTTGGGCTGAAGCCTCGTCAGCAACTAAATAAATTTCCTATTATGCTTCAAGTTAAATAACAAAGTATTAGTGAGGCGCATAGCTCTGGGAATATTCAAGCAATAAGATAATGTTAATGATAATAAATAGCCACATGCAGGTGGCTATTTATCAACACAATAACGTTTGCAGTGCACTTTAAGTACCAGGCTTAGAGGGAGGCAGTCCTAAGAGATTTTACGGTACTGGTAGTTAAGACGAGTAAACAATAAGACCTTTCACCAATTTTTACGCAAGGAACGTACGTTATTTAGAAATGATAATAATAATTCCCGCAAGTGATCGTGCAAGAGCCTGCAAAATGGTGTAACGTAAGTGAGACCCAAATCATGGGTTGAAGTAAGCACCTTAACCCCCCCCCCCCCCCCACAAAATGTAAGTGTTGCGAAATGTAAAGGTTGTCGAACGAGTATGACTTTTGCAGGGCAGGGTATAGAAACGGGCTGGGGGAATATTTGTGACATACCATGATGTAAGAGGGTCAAAAATATGACTATGAAATTTGTAACCTACCTTTAAAATTACTCAAGGATTTGATGAAAAAGATTTATGCTTTCATATTCAAATCATTTCCAACTGAATTGTACACCATACAGCTATTACTCATATCAGTGACATTGTTATCTGATATATATAGTTTTCGATCCGTTAAGGGTCAAAAGTGGGATTTTTTTTTTTTTGTAACACATAGTACTTGCGTACACATTGCGTACATAATACACAGCCTGTCTCTGTACGCAATTACAAGTGTGTAGCTTCGAATACTAGCGTACACACAACACAAATGTCAAGTTTCCATCGCCTCTTCACGCATTTGAGTCACTTGTCGTAAGTGAGCGTACGCGTAACGAGCAGAACAAGTACATGTATCAGGGCAATTACCCCCCGAGGACAAGTAGGATTAGGTTTAGGATCAGGCTTAGGGTTAAGGTCAGGGGAAGGGTCTGGGATAATTGCCCAGGGGGTAATTGCCCAAGACCCAACAAAACATGGTATTCTTACGCATTAGCATATCATCATGCTGATTCCCACTTTTCAATCCAAGTTAAGCACACGCTTGTTTGGTGATTTGAAGTTTTGTTATTGATGAAAGTAGATAATTTGAGATACCAACGACATTATCTGAAGTCGTGAGATAAATTAATATAGTCTATGAAAAAAGCTATTGCCTGTGGGCGGGGCGGGGTGCCGTTCTTATCGTACTGTACGAGCGAAAACCTTTTGTTGTGTTTGCAGATTGAAATGAGTTTCTGTTCTTGAGATAAAATTGCTGGCTTTTTGGCCACGATAATGTAGTATTTCTCCCAAAGACCCTGGTTGCAAGCTGAGTCTGTCTGTGGGAGAAATGCGGCATCATCACACAAAAGAAAATGAACTATACACAATTAAGATTTATATGTGTAATTTATCATCTTTCTCTTTATTGCGCATCCCCTTTCATGTAGTGGCGCCTACCTCAGTTTTGCTTACAAAGGAACAAGTACAGCAATGTCAAGAAGAGCTGAAGGCGCATTATCGTAAGTCAAGATGCAAGGTCACAGTGGATCCATTCAGCTTTATGGAACATGTTGATTTGGATAGAATTGATATCAATTTGAGTCAAACAGACGAGATAGGCAGACGTAAGAAACCAACAACATACGGTGAACTTTTGACCAGAGATTCAAAGCGGCTTCTTGTCCAAGGTGAGAGAGGTGTCGGCAAAACAACTCTTTGTGCCAAGATTGCCTGGGATTGGTGTCAGGGGAGGATTCTCCAGGATCTGGACATGGTGCTCCTAATTCCTCTTCGAGATGTCACAGACGCCAAGAGTATCAGTTGTATTGTAAAAAGATATCTCTCTGATTCAAATACAGCAACACCGAACCAGATAGACAACTACATCTCAACAAGTCAAAATAAAGTTCTCCTTGTGCTTGATGGCTTCGATGAGTACCACGGAAAAATGTGTGAAAACAACAGCAGTGAGGTCATTCGCATTTTAGAATTAGAGCAATATATTGCTTGCAAGGTAATTGTTACCACGCGACCATGGGAAGAGGATGAACTATGGAGAATTTACCGTTTCAGCGAAAATTACATTTTTGTTAGCGTGGAAGGATTTAACAAGGAGAATCTATCAACCTATATCAGGAGGTACTTTCAAGAGAAGGATGCTCTTTCAGAAAGCTTGATTTCTTTCATGGAAGAAAATTATGTCGTTCAGAAGAACATGGCCCCGTTTCCCATCTACTGTATTATGTTTTGCCTCATGTGGAATAATCTAAATGAAGAGAGACGGAAAGAAACGCAAAAAGTGCAAACTAGCCCCCAGATATTTGAAGAAATTATCTCTTTTCTGACAGAACATTACACTTTAAAAGTATGTGAAAATCCACTGGACCAGAATGCCATTGAGCAGTTGAAGGTTAAAGTTGGAAGGGCAATTCAAGACACAAGTGAGATAGCGCTGAATGGCTTACTGGACAGGAAACTTTCATTTCGTGAAGAACATTTCAGAGATTGTCGTGATGCCATGGAAACATCCTGCAAAGTCGGATTTTTAACAATGGAAAGAGATGTCGACATTCCATCCTTCTTTGTGTCAACGGTTTCGTTCCCCCACAAATTGTTTCAAGAATATGTTGCAGGGTTTTACGTGGAATATCTATTTACCAATGATCGCACCAAATACGACGAACTAAAACAAACACTTCTCAGTCGACACGAAGAGTTCCGTTACCTACTGTACTTCACCTCAACTTTAGGGACTGAGCTAAGTCTTGATATCCTTGGCTGCTTGATAGAGTGCTCTAAGCAGGATTACTGTGTTGACGTTGCTTTCGAATGTCATACTGAAGAGGCCGCCAGAGCAGTGGGGGAACGATGGAAAGAATACGAAGTGTCACCGTATAAGTCAGAACATACAAAGTCAGGAATTGCGTTTATGATACACTGTAATCAAGTGGTGAGTGATACTGTGTTGATGTCCATTTGAAAAGGGACAGAATAAAGCTTATAAAGAATGGCAATGGAATGCTGGCTTCTGTGTGTCTTTATCCTTCCCTGTGTGGGAAAGGATGCAAAATCCTCAACCTCCGTTTCCAGTAGTTTTAAAGCCTGTCGTGGAATGGGAATGGGAATTTGGAGACACAAATTCTCGTCAAAGTTTTATGACCAAAAACTTTATATGGTTTAAACTGATTTCATAACTATCATTATGACGCATTTGGATGATGAAATAAAGTGAATTGATACGAGTCTGTCATCTCACTAGCTACAGTCGTGTCTTGCTAGGTAGAAATTTAATTTTTATTACCTTTCCTGGGGAGGGTAATACAACCGTTGTAAGTTCGAATAAAATCAGACTAAGAATATGTGACATTTAACAGATTGCAAACTGCTACTCGTAGTAACTACAGACATTTAACAGTGAATTACGATACAAAGAATAGACATATATTAATCTCTTTGCTCTCATTTGACAACTTCCAAAATAACAGTCTGTTCATTTTTCCCACATCACTCCACTGTGGATTATTACCTTTTACTACTATCAATCAATGCTCGGCCCCATTAGCAATCGTTGTGTATTGACGGAGAGAACTGTGGACGAACTCTTGTACGTGAATTGGCAAAAGGGATGTGTTCCAGCTCTGTGCTGCAGAAGGTAACCATAACTGGCTTGAAATTACACGCAGACTTCTACAAGGTCCTCAACGAAGAGGTTTCGAAATGTAAGGTACGTTTCTAGATTGTCACGGTAGTTGCATATATCAAGACGATTGTATTATTATATCTATCATAACAGACCGAAGTCAAAGTGTTACATTCAGTATTTTATATACTGAATGTAACATTTTCAGTGGTACAAAATGATGAAAAATGCGAAACGGGGGAAACGCTTATTTGTGGATAAACGTTAAGTATCTCAAACAGGGAAATTGAGTTCCACCTGAGAAAGTACTAGAATCGAAGAACTTGCCAAATTGTGTTTGCTACATGATATGCATCGACCACAATAATATATCGGGTCACAGCGGCATTCATCGCGCGCGAGTCTACATGCAATTCAATACCACTGCTTGGATACGATTCAATCATCGCGTATATTAGCACGCTCTACATTGGGTTACCCACTATTGCAGTGCTTCTCAACCAGTGCGTCGAGATGTCGTCCAAAAATGAAAAAAAAAATAAATAAATAAAAATGAAACTGGGTCTCAAAGAAAGAATGTAGGACCAAAGTGGGTATGGGGTTTAACCCTATTTTAACTGGGCTATTTGACCCCCCCCCCCCCCCCCTTCAGATCTCGGTCGCCGATCGCGCGATCGCCGCGAAATTTTGCCTGCTATTAGAGCCGGATGTCAACTACAAGATTTATGGTCGTACAGTAGAAAAAATTTGATTTTATGTTTTTCAATAAATTAATTATTCAAATTTACGCATGAAGTCATATTTTCACCTATAACTCCATTAAAAAGATCAAAGGATTGCTAACTTTTTGTGTCAGAGTTCCTCATGACACATCGAACAATTTTCTTGTAAAAAAGAATAGCCCAATCAAAATCAGTTTCTTTTGTTTTTTATTGTTTTGTTAATGTCTTATGTATTTCATTTTTTTTTTTACCTTTTGTTTTCTATTGGTCTTTGCCAAAATTTGTTCCAGGCACTTTTTCACGTTTATCCACATTAGAATTAATTAAAATCAATGGCAAAAGTTGAAATGATCTAATTTATATCAATTAAGCAACAAACACAATTTGCATTGGATTTGCACACGAAATCATGAATTTGAGCTGTTTTGGGGTTGACATGCATATGCAAAACATTGCGTAACTTCAGAACGGTGTATACCCGGACGTCGCACTTTGGTCTCAAAATATGCGGGAGACTTCAATAAAAAAAAAAAGTCATCAGACGACGCTGCAAAATTTCTGCGCGTTGCAGAATGGTGGCGCGAAACGTTTAAAAGAGGTGAAAAGCGGGGCACTATATGCACGGGGAGGGCGCTTGAGGAATAAAAGACGGTATACCGGTTTTTATCATTTTACGCTTTTGATCTCAACGTACATGTAGGCCTACTACAAAACAACCCATTATCCAGCAAATCACCCTAGCCGGATTTTTTCTTGTTGTTCTTTTTGTAGTTGCTGTTTGTTTGTTTTTTCGTGGAGTTTTCCGATGTATGCAAGCATTTTTTTCAAATGGTGAAAGACGAATTTTGGGCCCTTTAAAGTACTATGCTAGCATATTTCTTACTACTATGTGTATCCGATATGTCCTCTCACTTGGAAGATGTTAGTACAGATATCAATTTTGTATATAAGTCAAAGAGAACAAACTAAAATATTCTGATCTCAAATTCTGGTCATTCGTATAAAACAATGAGAACCAAATTGTGAATAGCGTCAGTCATTAACGAAAAAAAAAATGTGACGTCCATATTCAAAGTTAGCAGGAAATCTTTTTTCTTTTTGCTGCAAGAACACTGCTAACGCTATGTCATTCAGCCTGGATAAACTGTCAGGAGGCTGTGATTGAAGTAACAAAATCGTTATTGTGGCCTCATAATCTATCATTATGAAAATCATCACGTCACAAACATTGGAGCAATGTACTATTATTCACTGCAAAGACAATCTTGTGAGTTAGGTGCGTCTGTGCATTGATGGTGAGATGTTAGGGGAAAGCGATATAGAACTGGCCACTAAACTTTGACTCGTCAGATTATCTCTTCAATAAAAACTGCTCCGACTTTTTTTTTCTGGTAACACGCAAGTCATGATAGGCTCTAGTTAAAACTGCGAAGGCCGTGGGGTGGGTAAAACGGACCCATGTGTATGAGCAACACTGACCACTGTGGTTCGTAAGTACCCCTATTTCTATAGATCAAACCTATGTGGATGTGGCACCTGTCTAGCATTCAGCAGGTTCTGGGTGTGAATCCTATCTGAGCATGTTAATAATTCTTGTTTGTCAAATGGCTAGCACTATAAAACACTGAATAACCGATGTTTACTTACGTCGATAAAGGACAAACTGTCAATCAGGTTGCAATTACAACACCACTCAGTATTGATTTTAAAAAAAGAAAGAAAAAAAATGTACATATAGTACACCAGTTCTAGGCAAACGTGTTTGCCTAGAACTGGTGTACTGTAATCGTTTACATGAAGATAATCAGGTCTCTCTTTCACTGGACAGACACCTTGGCAAGCGCGACCTGGTGGGCAACGTTATACACTACTTGTATAGGTTTTCCCGGTCGATTTCGCCTTTTTGTTAGTCAAATTCCTAATTGTTGCATTCAATTTAGCAAAACATAAAGTAGTTGACATGTTCGGCATTTCAATTTGACGAAATCTTCAATCAGATTTATCTTGGAGCATTCGAATTATAGTAGGGCAGATATGTAGCAAAAATTGGTCGAGATGCTCACATCCGGCGGAAAGTATGAAATTTTTCATATAGGGGTATTTTGGGGCGCTGATTTCAAAAATTGCCGGATCCAAGAGATCTGGTCACTTGGTCGGCCGCCATTTTGAAATCCAATATGGCCGCCATCACAAAACAAATTTAAAGATCCCTATCTTGAGTTTTGAATGACCTGTGGCACTAAAATTTGGTACACAAGAGCGTTTTTACATATTAAATGTGATTACGGATTAATTTGAGGTGTCTGACAAACATCGAATGGCCGCCATTTTGAATTCCAATATGGCCGCTTCGACGAAATGTTCAAAATCCCTATCTCGAGTTCTACGTGGTGAGTGACGCTGAAATTAGGTGCAAAGAAGTATTTTAACATACAGAGTTAAAAAATGGACCAATGCGATGTGTCTGACAAATGCAATGCCCGCTATTTTGAATTCCAATATGGCTGCCAAGACCAACATCACGACTAACATTCACGGGCATGCCAAAAAATGCAGCAAAAATGAAGCATAACGCACCTTTCACTGACGTCACAATGTAAATACAGCAGCGCGCACTCAATCAGGTAGCCTAATTCACAAACCCGAAAAAGAGATTTTCAACACTCCAACATGGAAACGAAACTATGTAGGAAAATTCAAATTGACTGCCGTGCAGCTGGTCAGACGGATGAAATAGTCTGGTATCGAAGTCATCATATCACCACGCTTTTATGTATCAAATTTCAATGGCTTATGTCATTCAGAACTGAAGATAGGGATCTTTGACGGCAGCCATATTGGAATTCAAAATGGCGGCCGACCCCGTGGCCAGATTTCTTGGATCCGGCAATTTTTGAAATCAGCGCCCAAAATACCCCAATATGCGAAATTGCATACTTTCCGCCGGATGTGAGCATCTTTTTCACATATCTGCCCCACTATTACGTTTGACTTTATTCTAATTCACATTTTTTTTTCAAGGAAATTCGTAAGATAAGCACCATTTCGTTACTCATTCGTTCAATTCAAAATTATATAATCACGTGATCACGTATATGCTGCACTCGTCCATTCAAATTCATTTGGGGGCATTCAATTTGACATCTTTTGCAGTCAATTTAGCAGACATGATTATGCTTTGGTTGTTTCTTTATTTCTTTTTCATCATAGTTATTCCTTTCTAAGCATCATTAAATTTCATATTTTCATATTCATTGTAGAGATTTTGGTAACAGTTTTTTTTTTCAATGTGCTTATTGAGTCTCCTAGTCCGAAGATGTTATGATCATCAAAATGCTCCTAGAATTCTTTCTCTGTCTTCTTGAGATAAACGTCTTTATGTAACTTCGTGCTGCCATTACTGTAAGAAGATGAAGTTAATCTGATGTACTATTAATACATGACGGCCTATATATAATGACATATATGAAAGAAAAGGGGCGTTACAGAACTATCACCAACTCGAGTTATATAGGGTTAAAATATGATACTTTTACTGTTTAACAGTGTGTATAGATGAAACAAAAAGTCACTTTTTAATAAAAAAAAAAATACACGTTTAGATATTATCGCCTTTTCAAAAAAGAAATAAAAATATGAAGCAAATTTGGATGAAAATGTTTGGAATTTGACTGCCAATTCGATAAATTGAATGACTCAAATACCCTTTTTGGCGTGTGAATTTGAATGAACGTAGAGTACAAGCCAATTTGAATACTCTGTCTACGAATTCGAAAGCCACATGTGCAAATTTCATTCATCGAAATGCTAAATTGAACAAACAAATTGCATTTTTGAAAGACAAACTGCGATAACGAGGGTTTTGCCAAACTGAATTAACCTTCTATCAAATGGACTGACAAAGGTATGAAATTGGCTGGGAAAACCTATATCTTAAACTATAACGTTCTGAATAAGAAGTGACCATGATCTGTAAGAAACTAGAAATCTCGCTATGACGACTGGTCACTGGCGTAGCCAGGGGGGGGGGGGGGGGGGGGGCGATGGGGGCGGTCGCCCCCCCCCCCCCCCCCCAAGATTTGGACCGGGGATTTGGTAGGCGGAAAAAAATGCGTGTATACTGTATGCATGCACATGAAGCGGGTCTCCTTTGCAACCTTTCATCAAATAAGATCATATATTTTTTTTAATATTTCACCCAAAGTGTGCACCACATCGTTGAATTTCAATTCAAAATATGCAAAATCTCTCGTGCTTGGGAGGGGGTATCCCCCTCCCAAACCCTCCCCCTCAGTGCCTCTATCCCTAGCTTAGTACACTTTTTAGATTTACACAATATTATGAATAATTCTGAGTGCACAAGACTTATCACTTATATTCCGAAAACTCAAAGTTCCCTCAGGTACAGGGGGAATTTCCCCTTTTAATCGACCCCTTTCCTCCCTTAGTCTCCCCCCCCCCCCATCAGTTTTGTGTGTGTGTGTGTGTGTGATTTCCCAAATATTCCATCAAATATGCGTATACGAGATATCTCAATTTCAACCTTAAAAAGGCAAAAGCTCCATAGTAAGGGAAGGATGGAGATAACACTCGCCCTCGCCTTCTCCCTGCCCGCCCGCCCCTCCTCACCCACCCCCCCCCCCCCCCCCGACATGCATAGAAGTAGACTGTGGCTACACTTTGAACATAAACAGTTTTCCAAATATGACTCAAAATGTGCGCACCAAAACGTTAAACTGCAATCAGAAAATTATACAGAATCTCCTTCCACAGACTTGCTACACTTCTCTTCTGATTGACAAATTTCCAGATATTCCAACAAAAGTGTGTGCCAGATTGTTGAATTTCAGTTCTAAAAGCTTAAAACTGGAAAAAAAAAAAGGCTTCCTTGAATATGGGAGAGGTATCTTGCCACCCATTCATTTCTTGTTACCCACTATAAACTTGGTACATTTTTGGGAATGACAATTTCCGAATTTTCCACAAAAAGTGTGCCCCAGATCGCTTTATTTCAATTCTAAAAACGCAAAAGCTCCGCGAGCGGGAGGGGGAATCCCCCTTCCCCTATAAGCTCTACCTCACTAGACTTTGTACATACACACAGATGATGCAAATTCGGAATAAGAGCTAAATTCCGTGATTTTAACACTTCGATGAAAAAGTATTGCACCGAAAATTTGCACCAGATCGCTGAATTTCAGGTCTGAAAACGCAAAAATCACTTTCGTGTGGGAGGGGATATGCCCCTATCTACACCCTCGTGTGCATGCTTTTTCTGTTTGATTGCTGAACAGACAGCGTTCATGATATTCAGTGTAAGAATTAATACAAGAAGATTATTTAAATGATACCATTTTATGGCAAATTGTTCAATGATAATCTACACTAAAATATACTGCAACCTTAAACAAGTGGGACTGTTTCAACTCGTTAAAACACGCAAAAACATGCATCAAATTGCACCATTTGCAGCATCAAAATGCAAAAAGTTTTCACCGTGGGGGGGGGGGACACCCCCTCAAACACCCTCCCCTCCCCCCTCGCTCGCTCCGCTCGCTCGGGTTCAGTCTCGTTCATGATATTCTGTGAAAAGAATTAATACATGAAGTGTATTTAAATTATACCTTTATATAGGCAAATTCAATAATTCAATAATAATCTACATCAAAATATACTGCATCCTTAAACAAGTGGGACTGTTTCACGTCGATAAAACGCGCAAAAACATGCATCAAATTGCACCATTTACAACATCAAAATGCAAAAAAGTTCTTACCGTGGGAGGGCGGACACCCCCCTCCCACACCCTCCCCTCCCTCGCTCCGCTCGCTCGGGTTTAGTCTCGTTCATGATATTTAGTGAAAAGAATTAATACAAGAAGTGTATTTAAATTATACCATATTGGTAGGAATATTGTTCAATGATAATCTACATCAAAATATACTGCAACCTTAAACAAGTGGAACTGTTTCAACTCGTTAAAACACGCAAAAACATGCATAAAACTGCACCATTTGCAACATCAAAATGCAAAAAGTTCTCACCGTGGGATGGGAACACCCCCTCCCACACCCTCCCCCCCCCCACACCCTCCCCTCCCTACTCGCTCGCTCCGCTCGCTCGTGTTCAGTCGCGTTCATGATAGTCAGTGAAAAGAACAAATACAAGAAGTGTATTTAAATTATACCATTTTATAGGCAAATTGTTCAATAATAATCTACATCAAAATATACTGCTACCTTAAACAAGTGGGGCTGTTTTATGTCGATAAAACGTGCAAAAACATGCAAAAAATTGCACCATTTGCAACATCAAAATGCAAAAAGTTCTCACCGTGGGAGGGGGACACCCCCTCCCACACCCTCCCCTCCATACTCGCTCGCTCCGCTCGCTCGGGTTCAGTCGCGTTCATGATATTCAGTGAAAAGAATTAATACAAGAAGTGTATTTAAATTATACCATATTGGTAGGCAAATTGTTCAATAATAATCTACGTCAAAATATACTGCTACCTTAAACAAGTGGGACTGTCGATAAAACGCGCAAAAACATGCATCAAATTGCACCATTTACAACATCAAAATGCAACAAGTTCTTACCGTGGGAGGGGGGACACCCCCCCCCCCCCCCCAAGATGAAATCCTGGCTACGCCGTTGCGACTGGTTATGCCTCCGCCATTTTGCATGATTTTCCTTATAGGTCTATAGTACATGTGGACAATGTGTGATGACAGTTTCACATGATTTACAAAATATCAAAATGACATGTATGTCAAAAATGTGTTGAATGTTCACCTTCCTTGACCTACAATGTAGGCTTAATTGGACGAATGAGAGAGCAAGTATTTGGCTATTTGAGGACTTTTACTTGACTTTGACCGTTTTATAAGTTTATGCATTGAGTAATTTTCAAGGAAAGGAGAAAAAGTGCAATTTCTGTATTGAATAGTAAATTGTTACCATTTCTCATGGCATTTGACTCTTGACCTTTGATCCTATGACCCTGAAATTCATAAGAGAATCACTGTCATACAGAACCTGTATAAATATGTAGGACTAATAAGTTTCAAGACAACTTGAGCCACTTCAAAGATGGAGGAAGAAGTAAAGTTCAGCACTTTCACTTGATCTTTGACCTTTTACCTTTTTGGCAAAAAGCCTTCCCAGAGAATCTCTATCAGTTGTCTATTGGGTAATACAAGTATACACCAAGTTAAAAGAAAAAAACCATGTAGACATTGCATAACTATGAGGGAAAGTGTCAAATTTTGAAGAGTTGACCTTAACCTTTGACCGTGACTTTTGTCCCAATGGCCCCCAAAATCCCTAAATAATCACTGCTAGTCAGTACATGCATATATACTATGTTCCATGAACATACCTTGAACCGTCTCCAAGATATGGAGAAAAAAGGGAATTTTAACATTTTCACTTGACCTTTGACCTCATGACCTGATGCTCTGACCAGAGAATTTTAATTGGGTAGTATAAGCTTGTATACAAAAAGTTTCAAGACAATATCTTCAGGCGTTGCACAGGTGCGGGAAAAAAGTGAAATGTTGTGCATTTGGCCTTGACCTTTGACCTTAAGCATGTGCACCCAAAAGTTGATAGGAACAACTTCACCCCCTCATACACATACATGCCAAGTTTCGTGAGGATACCCAAAAAGGTTTTTTTAATTAGATCTTGTTACACTCGATTTTTTTTTCAAGTTGAATTACAGGAAAATGAATAAGAATAGATTAACGCAATATATAATATGTATAGAGGTTTTGTAGCAACATATGTTTTAGTTTATTTGCCTACTCCTTTTGAAACAATGGAAGATGTATCATCGAAATGATTCTCCTCGTATAAAGTTGTTTCTATTATTACGTAAAGATCAAGTTCAAATTGAGAAATTAAGTTGAAATTTAGATGACATTTAGTTGACATTTTGTAGAAATTTAATGGCATTTTTCTGGTCACGGCAACAGCATCAATACGTTTTTTAAAGACAAAATTTGGCATTACTGTTTCATTCAAGTTAGCAATAACATACATACTATGAGTAAATTCCAATAGATGGTACATTCTTACTGATTCAGTGTTTTTTTCTTACGACCAATAATGCTGTTTATCATTATATTCAATAGAGAACCTGCGTTATTTCTATTATTTTCATACTTTCGTGAAAATATGATTTCTTTGACAAACGAATAGCTTGTTAATTTATCATGGTATTTTGTGTATTTTATATGATTTTGTCATATATTATTTTGTTAAGGTAATGGCCTTTTATATAAGCTATTCCGAGTGTGTATTGAATTTACAGTTCCTCTTGTAGTCCAATGATGCTTACTTTGCTTTTATGTAACTTGACTCTTTGTATATGACATAATTCTTATCATAATATTAAGAGCTTATTACTTCCCGTTGAGGACGGTTTGATTTTGCTACAACACGCATTTCCCGTACTGCAGCTGCCCGAGTATTCTCGAGACTCGTCCTCAACGGGTAAAAAAAAAAAAAAAAATAAGATTTATTGACATCATTTCTCAAAATACCTCCTGTCATAGTTCTTTACCAAATCATGAATAAACGCATTTACATATTGTTCAAATTCAATCCTATACGTTCTGATACCAACAGAAAAACAATGACTCTATATATTATATTGACATGATTTGTTAGTTAAAACAAGCAAAATTTGTTTTGCTACAGATTCAAGATCTCACGTTGAATCCTCGGTCCTGGAAAGACGATTCACAAAATACATCGTCGCTGGGAATTGACTTGGCCCAATGGGTGTGGAAAATGCCGTATCTTTCGACCTTCGATGTGGACTATCACGACAACTTGCCACATAATTTCTTCTCAACAGCAGCCGCCATGGCGCACTCTTGTCAGGTGTGTCTCTGTTGCCTATTATACGCGTAATTCGTATTCGAATATTAAGATATACTGTCAAAACGGACCTACTACACATGGACGTTCATCGCTCGTTAATTGATTCATGCACCTGATTCTGTCAAATAATATTTTGAACGTCTGCTTTTCTGCTTTAATCTCATCATCACTGCCGACAGCCAACACTAGCCAATCTGGATAAAAACAAGACGGCGCTTTGAGAAATGTAAAACTAGATGCGCAGAAGATAATAACTCTCTCAAATAAGAAAAAAAAAAGAAATGCAGTGTACCAGTAGTTGTAGTGAATATTGAGAAATAAACGCTCAAGCAATTTCATTTGCGAAGTACAAGTACCTTACAAGAGAAAGCAAATACATTTCTTTTTGCCAAGTTTATTGTGATTTGTAGTTAGATATTTCCCATTTTCCCAAATTGTTTCAGAGTAGACATGCACAGTAATGGACGACATGCACAAGTGTACGGGTATGTTTTACCATTAATGTTATATGCGTGTCCACAAGAGTCCACTTCAGTAATTACCAATTTTGCCTATTTTTAGACACTGAATTTCTCATGCTTTGAGGTTTGCTGCTCCCTACCGTTGGTGTTCATTCAAAGGTAGTCAAGTCTGAAAAGGCACCTCAGCCAAATAAGACCGAAATGAGGGAAACAGCTCTTTTGTCAGCGACTATGCACGATTGCACAATCGTGAAGGCCCTGTAATTCACTTCATTTCATTTATTTCATTCTCATTTTTCTTCCAACAAAACATAACACAAAGTAAATCGAAAATTCATTCAAAGGCATATATACATTACGAAGTATGACAATGACAATCAACAAACTAATAAAGACATGCACACAACTGGAATTACAAAGTTATGTTTGAAGGGTAAAAACGAGAACTGGGAGGTCCACTAAAAAGCATTGCTTGTAGAATGTAGACTACTCAATAATGTCTTCAAGAATACCTATTATAATTACAAGTACATAATACATAAAACAAAAATAAGACAAAATGAAACAAATTGCAGAGACACAACAACATGACAGCACTAAACTAAGGGGTATACGATTGAAAAGAATAGGGCAAAGCCATAATTAAAGTAAGAAAGGAAAGAAAGAAAGAAAGAAACAGAGAGAGAGAGAGAATGAATGCCTACACGCTGAACAAGAGAAACGGAAGAGGGGATTGAGGAAGTACATGTATTTCGGACAACTAGTGACTGCACGGAGCTGTGGAAAAATTATGGGAATAAAATTCCGAATTTCATTCCGTTTTTCATTGCGTAAGGATGAACTCAATAACTGATGATGAGCCTTATGTTTGCTGTAACCTATAAAGGAAATAGCCAGACTTTTCCGGGTATGCTAATGGGGAAACTGTTTTATCTGAAAATGGTAATGGCTCAGGGGCTTTTTTTTGTATTTGAGTTAGCTGAATTATTCTAGCGCTTATTTTTTTCATATTTCTTTTTTACTCAACGTCGATCAACATTTTGATTTGTCTTGTTAACAAATTCAATTTTGTAATCTTATTAATGTCAAAAGCCCTCTCGACTTTTGTTGACGCTCACTATGACCTTCATGACAAAACAAGCTTTATTATGCACATAATTAGCAAGTATTTCGATGGTATGAATATACAACTATTTTTGATTGGCCGCTGATCACCTGGATAGACAAAATACGATGCCAAAATTGTAGTTTTTGCTTTCAGGGGCCCTGTTGCAAATCTATACGTGCGGAACTCGTGAGCCCTTGGAAAAGCTGTCACATTTGTACATGGATGTAGAAGAAAAACTTTAAGAAATATTTCGTTCCTCGTTGGCATCAACAGGCACATAGGTGTAAAGGATACGACCAGCTTTACATACTCTAGTTAATCAATTGGTGTCATAGGTGAAACACTTAACAGCGAACGTCCCAGTTAACCAAAAGCTCGAGCTCGTTTTACAGAGCCTAGAAAAATGTAAGCATTATTGCTTGCAAGAACAAGCAAAAGATCCGTTTTACGCACACGTTTTTAAGTAAATGCTTGGTCTCTAAAGCAGGGTTCCCACTTAGCCGAGTTACAGAGCCGAACTTTGGCGAGCTGTGGCGAGTTGCCTCAGAGGGGCACTCGCAATAACTCGCGAGAAGCTCTTCATGTAACTCGGGATATCTCGCGACAACTCGCGTAACTCGTAGTGAATCTGCAAAACACCCCGTGAACTCGCGAGTGGTTCAAAAATTTTCGAACATGTTCAAAATTCTCCCTAACTCGAAGTAACTCGTACTGAACTTTTTAAAACTCGTAATATACTCGTACTACTCGTAACAAACTCTCAATACTCGGACGAAGCTCGCGATGAACTCTTCGTAACTCGCCACCTTCAAGTATATACGCGAGTTCTGCTCGAGTTTTGAGGAGTGCGATACGAGCACTACGACCCTACTACCATGATGTGGAAGGGGAAGTTGCCCTCGAGCTAAGAGCGAGTTTAGCTCTAGCTCTGCGACTTACAACGAGTATTGTATTAGCTTATTGGGAGTACATTGCGCTGACACACTAATATGGAATTATTCACATTTTCTCAGCGTTTTCATGACAAGAGACATTCATTCAACCCTACACGCACGTGCACGAGCACAAATAGGATGGTATAGGCCATTGTCATTACATTTCTAGAACTACGTAAAAATTAAGACAAAAAACATGCCTCGGCTCAAGAAATCCAAGAAAAAACCGGAGAAGGAAACGGAGATCAATCAAGCAATGGTAGAAGAAGAGGTAGAAGAGCAGGAAGAGACAGTAGAAACAGAAGAGATCATGCGTGATGACTTAAAGAGGCAGTCAGAAGACCAAGCCTCTGAACAATAAGACCCAGAGACCAGAACCCCATTTCATACTCTCTAAAAAAGAAATTGAGTGAAAATATTCACTTTCGAAGGAGTGAATACAGAAAAGAGTGAATTTTAAGTGAAAATTTTCATTTTCATTTAGAGTGACCTCAGGGATCACTCCAAAATCTTCGAGTGATTCCTGAGGTCACTCCAAAACGAGTAAAATTCACTCCAATTTCACTCTAAATTCACTCTTTTTTGTATTCACTCCTTCAAGAGTAAATATTTTCACTCGATATTTTTTAGAGAGTAGAAGATGTTAGGATATAGCAACTCATGCTGGAATGGCAACTTCCAATAGCAACAGCCAATCAGGAAACTGGATTCTTCTCGTTTCCATGACGATTGTCATTCTAGCAAGACTTACTATTGTATACACTTTTTTTTATGAAATGGGGTCCAGGGGCCCGTTTCATAAAACTTGTCATCAGTGACAACTGCCACATTTCTATGACAAGTTTGCTCTCAGCCAATCAGCTGCAAGGATTTCAGTAGCTTGTCACATCTATGACAACTTGTCAATGATGGCAAGTTTTATGAAACAGGCTCCAGGCCCCAATAGAAGAAAATAGGAGAAAAGGCCCCACTGGAGGCCAAACCGAACAGTAGGGATTGTGTGAACTCATAACGTGCTCGTAACGGGCTCGTATGATAGACGATAATTTACAGTTCAACAAGCATGTTGATAGAGTCGCCCTGCAAGTAAAGCAAAAATTAGGTATTCTTAGAAGGCTCAAGGGAGCGTTCAACACTCACTAGTTACGTTCAGACGGGAGCCCTTAACCTCGAAGTTAGGAAACTTCGAGGTTAGAGCTTGTAGTTAGGGACCGTGAAGACGCACTCGTAGTTAGCAAACCTCGAGGTTTGCTCGATGTTTCGAGCCACGAGAAATCTTATGGTTAGCGCTCTAACCACGAGCCGCGGGGGGTCCCCACTCGTAGTTAAGCACCGTGTGGACACAAAAAACAACGAACTCGAAGTTAAGAGTGACCTCGTCGTAAACTCCAGCCCCCACAATTTCCCTCTGCTTCCGGGTCAACCTCCCAAACGTACACCACAAATACACTACACGTGAAAAACCTATGACGCATTGCACACGTCACAACATCATCTTTTCTTCCCATGCACTTGATCTCTGAAACTGAACACGTCGAACTCGCTACTGTATTCTATATTCTTCTCCGACGCTAAAAAAATGTTTTCGACGAATATCTTTATATAGGCATAAAGTCATCAGTTCAGTGCTATCTCTGCATACCATGACAGAGAAAAAGAGTACCTGTAAGCGAGTCCGACAGGGTTGGACTAAAGAATAAATAGACGTCTTGTTAGCAGTGTGGGCTGAAACTTCCGGTTTTGTGGTTTTAACATCGAGTGGGACCCACTCGTAGTTACGGGGGGCAGAAGCTTTACCTCGAGGTTTCGTAACCTCGAGGTTAAGATTCGTCGTGTGGACACACGTCGTAGTTAGGGGGCAAGAGCTAAACCTCGAGGTTTCCTAACCTCGAGGTTAGGGCCTGCCGTCTGAACGTAACTACTATCTCAGCCTATTATACTGGGGTTATATCCTCCCACACGCCTTGTATTGTTGCAATGTATGGACCAACAGGTAACAACAAAATTATGAAACCATCAACAGGTTACACAAGCGAGCCGCTTACATTATAGCTGGCTGTTCATGGGAAACCCCATCCGAGCAAGTGCTCAATCAACTTAATTGGCCAACGTTACAAGCATTGTATTCAAAAGCAATGGCATGCATGACATTTAAATGTTTTGCACCATCTTGCACCCTCTTTACTCGCAAATAAGTTTGTTATGCATGATACAATAACCCAACGCTTTACACGCAACTCGGGTCAGTGCAAACTTGAGATCCCGAGATGTAATACCGAATTTTACAGGAGATCATTTGTGTGCACAGCGGTATCTCACTGGAATAATTTGCCATTAGAGACACGATGTTCCTCCAACTTAGTTTTGTTCAAAAGCAGATTATGATATGTGTGAGCCTAGAGACACGATGTTCCCCCAACTTAGAATTGTTCAAAAGGAGCCTATGATATGTGTGTTTTAATATCGAGATTTTATTTTTTATCTATTTATTTTTTTTAATCAATGACTAACACTTTCACAGTTTTATCGGTTATTTGAATTGTGCAATAAATGCTATTACATTGTAGTTTTTCCCAATCCATTTTTGTTCATTTAGAAACGTTGTAGTATTTACAGGTCTTTGAAATTGTTCTATAAGCGTTTTGATTTTGATTGTATTGAATGTATGTAATATTTTTTTCTTTTCCTTTGTTTGTTATGTAACTGTAATTCTGGAATGTTTTATGTGTTGTGTTTTTAAAGGGCCCCTATGAAAACCAGCCAGTGCTGACTTGGGCTACCCTTTTTAAAGATGTGAAATAAATTAATAAATAAAAAATAAAAGTAACAAGCTCTTTATAACTCGATGAAAGCTCGGTTTAAGTCGTTCACAGGTCATCACAACTAACACCGAGATCGGTATGACTCGTATCACGCTCGGATCACTCGTACAGTTATATCGTAGTAAAGTGGATGTTACCTCGTAGATCACTCATGCGCAGCTCATCAAAATTGACAAATTTCACGCGAGTTCAAGCGAGTTCTCGCAACTTCAAGCTCGCGCAGCTCGGCACAATTCGAGACTCCAACTCGGCTAAGTGGGAACCTTGCTTAAGGGCTTGTTCACACTGCCTAAAAGTCGCGTAAATCACGTGTATCACGTAAGAAATTCGAGCCTTACGCGATACACGCGCGATTTCGCTTTTCATGAGTTTGTCTGACGTGGAATCTTCGTAGTCAGCCGATGTGCGCCAGATCGGCGCTTTACGCGATTGCATGGGGGCTCGGTCACACTGCCCAAAAGTCGCGTAAACGCATGAATCACGTAAGAAATTTGGTTTTGCGTACTTTTCCGTCGATAATTTGACCATTTTCGCTGATTTACGAGGTTTTGAGCAGCTCAAAAACTCGGATTCGCGTAAAAGTTTACGCAGTATTGCGCTGTTTTACATAATTTTTGCGTAGTTTTCGTTGTTCTCACGCGAACAATGCGCGCAATATGAGTGGAATATCAGTGATTGTTCGCGAAAATGTTGCCGCTATCGCGTTCATGCGCGAATCATGGGCGATTCATGCGCAGTTCATTAGTGATAAAGCGCAGATTATGCATGGTTTTCCGTGGACTTCAGTCGTCACGCAGAATGTCCACAAATTCGCCCTTTTGGGGGCCTTTGAGTGCCTATGCGCTGAAAGTGCGTGGTTTGGTAGTGATTTTTGCGTGATCCTTTCGTAGTTCTTGCGCAATTCATCGGTCATCACGTAAATCAGCGAAAATTCTCGACGGACAAGCACGCACAACCAAATTTCTTGCGTGATTCATGCGTTTACGCGACTTTTGGGCAGTGAGACCGGGCCCTAAGCAATTTATTGCTCGAGGGCAGCAAGCAATTGTTTTTGCTTTCTCGCAAAAGTTTTTGCTTTCTCGCAAAAGTTTTTGCTTGCAAGTAATGCTTATTTTTATGCATACTGATTTAAGCAAAAGGCTAGCACAACCAATAAATATTGCTACTTTATTTGCATACGGCACATTGTCTCAGCTGATTGGGTTTCGACACATCTTTATTTGCATTTAAGATTGTTGAAACTTTAGTGCTGTCAAATTCAGTTATTATAGATTATAGTGAACATTACCTACTGCCAATGACTGTGTTATACACAACAGGTATATGCGCTTCTTTTATTTTAATCGTATTGCAATAGTTGCCATGACAAGGAAAGAGAGAGGAGGGGGAGAAAATTTTGGAAAAGAGATTTGGTTTCATCTGATGTAAATGTGAGAAAACGTTTGAGTCCGCGCCTAAGTTTAAAATATGCACGCTACAGTTTCACGGCATCTTCTCGGCTTGAGCATTTACATTGATTTTATATGTCCTCAAACAAACATTTACTGCTGCATATTTCTATGACTGCAATTCGCGTCGGTTTCATACTTTCAGTTGTTATTTTTTCCGTTCTATTTGTTTAGATTGAAGATCTGACGTTATCTTTACATGGAGATTCACAGAGCAACGGTATTGGAGAAGCCATGGCCCAATGGATACATACTATGCCAAAACTCTGGCGCCTAAGTTTGACTTGCGAAAGCTTTCCCAATTATTTCCTCTCAACAGCCACCGCGACGGCACAATCCTCTCAGGTATTATTTCTCACGCACAAGTCCCATTTGTTAGTGAATATATTTGTTTTATAAGTTCCTACAACTCTATCTATCCTCATTTACTTTTGTACATAGCTAGTCAAGTAAGACTGAACTTGATATAGGTCTATAATGGTTCCCTCTCATATCGATGTCAGTCTATGATCACTTATAGATAGGCTGGTTTCACTCATTGTTCAGTCATTATTTATTATAAAATTATTATTTATAAATAACAGCTGTGAATGTCATTTTTTTAACAAAATACATGTAGCGTTCATTTAAAAATTTACCTTCGTGTTCAGGAAAAAGGAATCTTGACTGATAATCAGCATAACAGAAGACGACTCTTACGCTATACATGTAGGGCCTACCAAGGTTATATATTTCTAAGTTTAGGGCACGATGACAGTTTCATTGAGAAATGCTTTAGTACACACTAATAGAAAGCTGCGGGACATCAGTGAAAAGTACACTCGTGATTGTCCAAAGGAAGGGGGGGGGGGGTTCGCAACAAACTTTCTTTACGAAAAGAGCAAAAAAAAAAAGCAAGATCATACTAGGAAGATTGTAACAAATTAGTTCGGGTTTGCAGGAGGGCATAATGAGTTTGTTAACTTGAGAAATGTGCAAACCCACGTTAAACGTAATGGTGACATCTTCATTATCCTTCAGTTATCAATTATTTCTGGATTGACCCTCTTTTGTAATTTCCGTCATGTCAAACTTTCTTCCAATTCGTCATGTTTTTGTGATATCAGTAACAACTGATGACTTTAGGAAAAAACAAACCACCTGTCAAACATGGTTATTTTTAATGGAAGTCTTTGAACTGAATCACCTTTATTGTCATCTCGATTTCTCACATCATATCTCTTTTGTGCCTTTGTTATTCTATATCTTGTTAGTATAATCAATCGAAGTTATTGAATTAATTTATTTAAACATTATCATTAGAAAGATGGATATGATACAATCAACCATCACTAAGTTATGGTATGATTTTTTTTTTCCTTCTAATTTAAAGAGAAGAAATGCACTGCATTCATAGTTGATATACTTTTTCCCACTGTAAAGAGCTGTTATTGCTATAGAAGAATTCCAGTGACATCTCCCGACAGGCCAATTCCTGCTGCCAAGGGGTGCACATAAAACCCGTGTTTTGCGTGATCTTTCCGTAGTTCTTGCGCAATTCAACGCTGATTTACGAGATGAAAATCACCGATAAATTGCGCAAGAACTACGGAAAGATCACGCAAAAAAAGGGTTTTATGTGCACCCCTTGGCAGCAGGAATTGGCCTGTCGGGAGATGATGAAATGGTCGTTTTAATATAGCGCCAATCATACGTGAGTTGTGAGTGATACATCAGTGATTCATCAGTATTTCATAAGTATTACATGCGCTTAATTACGTGTTCTGTTAGGAATACATACGCCAATATTATTTTCGTCAGTGATTTTCGGTGATCCGTAGTTGTTACAAGCGCGAAACATGCGTCATAATGTCTGCTAATCGTCAGTGGAAAGTCGTTGTTGAACGCGATAGCAGCAACAATTTCGCAAACGATCACTGATATAACAATAATATAATATAATTATGAAATATAATAACACACGCCGAGTTTTGAGCTGCTCAAAACCCGGAATCACGTAAAGCGCCGATCCGGCGCACATCGGCTGACAACTACGAAGGTTCCACGTCAGACAAACTCATGAAATGCGCAAATCGCGCCTTTATTGTATCGCGTAAGGCTCGAATTTCTTATAAGTGATTCATGCGTTTACGCGACTTTTGGGCAGTGTAATCGGGTCTTGGCCAGGTTTTGAGCAGCTCAAAACTCGGATTCGCGTAAAAGTTTACGTAGTATCGCGCTGTTTTACATAATTTTTGGATAGTTTTCGTTGTTCTCACGCGAACAATGCGCCCAATATGACTGGAATGTCAGTGATTGTTCGCGAAAATGTTGCCGCTATCGCGTTCATGCGCGAATCATGGGCGATTCATGCGCAGTTCATTCGTGATAAAGCGCAGATTATGCATGGTTTTCCGTGGACTTCAGTCGTCACGCAGAATGTCCACAAATTCGCCCTTTTGGGGGCCTTTGAGTGCCTATGCGCTGAAAGTGCGTGGTTTGGTAGTGATTTTTGCGTGATCTTTTCGTAGTTCTTGCGCAATTCATCGGTGATTTTCATCACGTAAATCAGCGAAAATTCTCGACGGACAAGCACGCACAACCAAATTTCTTGCGTGATTCATGCGTTTACGCAACTTTTGGGCAGTGAGACCGGGCCCTAAGCAATTTATTGCTCGAGGGCAGCAAGCAATTGTTTTTGCTTTCTCGCAAAAGTTTTTGCTTGCAAGTAATTGCTTACTTTTAATGCATACTGATTTAAGCAAAAGGCTAGCACAACCAATAAATATTGCTACTTTATTTGCATACGACACATTGTCTCAGTTGATTGGGTTTCGACATATCTTTGTTTGCATTTAAGATTGTTGAAACTTTACTGCTGTTAAATTCAAGTATTGTACATTATAGTGAACCTTACCTACATACTGTCAATGACTGTGTTATACACAACAGGTATATGCGCTTCTTTTTTTTAATAGTATTGCAATAGTTGCCATGACAAGGAAAGAGAGAGGAGGGGGAGAAAATTTTGGAAAAGAGATTTGGTTTCATCTGATGTAAATGTGAGAAAACGTTTGAGTCCGCGCCTAAGTTTAAAATATGCACGCTACAGTTTCACGGCATGTTCTCGGCTTGAGCATTTACATTGATTTTATATGTCCTCAAACAAACATTTACTGCTGCATATTTCTATGACTGCATTTCGCGTCGGTTTCATACTTTCAGTTGTTATTTTTTCCGTTCTATTTTTTAGATTGAAGATCTGACGTTATCTTTACATGGAGATTCACAGAGCAACGATATTGGAGAAGCCATGGCCCAATGGATACATACTATGCCAAAACTCTCGCGCCTAAGTTTGACTTGCGAAAGCTTTCCCAATTATTTTCTCTCAACAGCCACCGAGAAAGCACAATCCTCTCAGGTATTGTTTCTCACGCACAAGTCCCATTTGTTAGTGAATATATTTGTTTTATAAGTTCCTACAACTCTATCTATCCTCATTTACTTTATTCGTCTGTCGAAAAAGACAATTTCCTTGACAAAGGAATTACATAGCTAGTCAAGT
Source organism: Diadema setosum (assembly GCA_033980235.1). Classification (NCBI taxonomy): domain Eukaryota; kingdom Metazoa; phylum Echinodermata; class Echinoidea; order Diadematoida; family Diadematidae; genus Diadema; species Diadema setosum. The sequence continues at coordinate 12,330,699 of CM067065.1, forward strand.
AAGACTGAACTTGATATAGGTCTATAATGGTTCCCTCTCATATCGATGTCAGTCTATGATCACTTCGTAGATAGGCTGGTTTCACTCATTGTTCAGTCATTATTTATTATAAAATTATTATTTATAAATAACAGCTCTTTAAAGTTCATTTTTGAGCAAAATGCATGTAGCGTTCATTTAAAAATTTACCTTCGTATTCAGGAAAAAGGAATCTTGACTGATAATCAGCATAACAGAAGACGACTCTTACGCTATACATGTAGGGCCTACCAAGGTTATATATTTCTGAGTTTAGGGCACGATGACAGTTTCATTGAGAAATGCTTTAGTACACACTAATAGAAAGCTGCGGGACATCAGTGAAAAGTACACTCGTGATTGTCCAAAGGAAGGGGGGGTTCGCAACAAACTTTCTTTACGAAAAGAACAAAAAAAAAAGCAAGATCATACTAGGAAGGTTGTAACAAATTAGTTCGGGTTTGCAGGAGGGCATATGAGTATGTTAACATGAGAAAATGTGCAAACCCATGTTAAACGTAATAGTGACATCTTGATTATCCTTCAGTTATCAATCATAACATGTCTGGATCGACTCTCTTTTGTAATTTCCGTCATATCAAAGTTTCTTCCAATCCGTCATGTTTTTGTAATATCAGTAACACCTGATGACTTTTGAAAAAAAAAAAAACCTGTCACACATGGTTATTTATAATGGAAATCGTTATTACATTCTTTGAACTCAACCACCCTTATTGTTAACCCAGTTTCTCACATCATAGCTCTTTTGTGCCTTTGTTATTCTATATCTTATTAGTACGATCAATCGAAGTATAGAATTAATTTATTTAAACATTATCGTTAGGAAGATGGATATGCTACAATCAACCATCACTAAGTTATGGTGTGATTCCAATTTTAAGAGAAGAAATGCACTGCATTCGTGGTTAATATACTTTTTCCCACTGTAAAGAGCTGTGGTTGCTATAGTTGATAGAAGAAATTCCAGTGACACTCTGTCGGTAAACAATCATACTCACTGAAAAATGTGCAGCACATTCATCACAAATTGAATTGACAAACGGAAAGAGAAAAACTGACCAGAATGAATATTATCTATTGGTGGAAAATTGAGCAAAGACAATGGGATTCCATCGGGATTCGAACCCGAGACCTCCGGATTGACAGCTCCTGTGCTCTACCGACTGAACTACAGAAAGCCCTATACACTCTTATTTATGCCGAGTCAAAATTTCAACTCTGAATCCGAGTCAAAATTTTTCACTCCGATCCGTGTAAATTTAACACCAACCGTGTACTTCTGACTCAAATCCGAGTTATCATTTTGGTTATCGGACTTTTTACACCTGCGCAGAGTCACGTCAGAAATACCCAGCGCGGTGTACATGACATACGCGCGCTACAATTGGACAAAACATGTCATGTGTCCTATGTGACGTAGTACCCCCGCGAAAAAAAAAAGCGTCATTTCTCGACGATCCGCCGCGGCCGCAGGATGTCTTGCAACTTTTTGTCTAAAAGATGGACAATTTTGTGTGCACTTTTCTAGAGGAATGCGGAATGGAGGAATACATAGGAGTTTTCATCGGTGAGTACCCACCTCATTCACAACACATTGCCTGAAACGTGGTCTAAACAGTCAGTTTTATTTAAGGGCAAAATGAACTTTCGACACGGACACATTGACTAGTAATGGCGTAGCCGTAGGCGGCCGTACGGTAGCTCGTACCTTTTGTACGTAGCCTGGGCTATATGCTATATACTGTACGTTAGAACCAATTGTGAACCTACCTATTCTAATAACATGTAATAAATAAGTTTCAATCCACCCCCTTCGCGTAGTTTCATCGTACCATACGGGTAGGTTCCATACATGTACAGTGGAGGTGTAGCTAGGTAGGCTCACATCTATTGCAGATTGGTTCTAACGTATAGCATATAGCCCAGGGCTACGTACAAAAGGTACGAGTTGCCGTACGGCCGCCTATGGCTACGCCATTTACCAGTCAATGTGTCCGTGTCGAAAGTTCATTTTGCCCCAAATAAAACTGACTGTCAGGTAATTATTTATATGAGTGTTATGAGTGTTATGAGTGTTTGTGAATGAGGTGGGTACTCACCGATGAAAACTCCTATGTATTCTTCCATTCCGCATTCTTCTAGAAAAGTGCACACCAAATTCGAGTCATTACTACACCAAAATGGGTTACTTACAATGCGGGTAACGACACCGTATCAGGGTGAAATTATGATCTTTTGATTCGGAAATCCGTGTCATTTTGCACCTAACTGACCCCATTTCCGAGTCAAATTTGACACTTTCCGAGTTAATTTGACGCCACAGAAATGACTCGGAAAGTGACTCGGAATCTGAGTGAAATCATTTGACTCGGAAGTCCGAGTAGCTTTCACTCGGAAGGAGTTGACTCCCAGCAGGCGCCATTTCCGAGTCATATTTCACACTTTCGGAGTTATTTTTGACGCCGCAGAAATAAGAGTGTATAGTTCAGTGTTCGTCCCAGAAACCCTAAATTATCAAAGCTTGAAGGGTCAGAAGCTATAGCAGTGTATTTGTGTGTGACAAACACGTATACACTCGAACCTGGCATAAACCCGAAGGATAATTCAACTTGGGGATAAATGCGAGGGATCACCGAAGTGATGCAGCTTTTTGAGTATATAAAAAACGATGAGAGAAAAACTGACCAGAATTAATTATTTCATATCATTGGAAAATTGCGAAATCCAATGCTCAATTTCCACTAATAAAAATAATTGACCTGACAAAACATGCTAATTCGTAATATGCATTGCTGGCAATCTGCGGTATTTGAGGTGGCAAATTGCAATCAGCCATTCAACTGGGCTATGTCATTCATATAATATCTTGGGAATAAAATGTCTCCCTTTTTTTTCCGTGGGGCCAGCTCTACTTTTGAACATGTTCTTTGTTTGCGACTCCGTCCATACGTGTGATCTTAGCGGAGTTTTATTGCAGAGTTATATATAGCAGAGCTTTAGCAGAGGGCTTAAAGTGAAAACATAGTTCTGGTAAGGGTATGAGAACCCGTCTTGCGCTATTTCATAATTGCTTGCGCTATTTCATATTTGCTTGCAATATTATATTGAAAGAGTCTCCCAAGAAACTTACTTGGCTGACGCGATTTGCGGGATAATGAGTGGTTTCGGAGCATTTTGAGATGCAAAATAAAAATCTGTATACCGACTTTTATTCCAGAAGAATCCAGGTTAACTCGGTCTCAGGGACAACTCGGAGGTATTTCAAACAATTTATATGCGCAGTCCCTGATGGTCGTTTTCTATACTTAGTGGCACGTTCATTTTTTGTAGGTTTGTAGGTTCTTTGATGCGCGCGTTATATCAACTCGGCCCATTACTGCGGCGCAGCCAGAACGCGAAGCGCTCCCATTTAGCCGGGTATACGGCACCGGTTGTGATTTGCGCATTGCATGATGGGATATAAAAACTCGAGATTCTAATCCCGACCGTTCACACGTACCAGCGCGGGGCCAATTATCCCGCTAATTGACGAACCAGCGCAAGATTTCTTGGGATTAGCATCGCGATGCTTATCCCGCTAATTTTCGGGGTTTTTTTCTGTCCACACGTGCAAAAAACTCGGGATGACGATTGCGATGCAAATCTCGAGATTTGTATCCCGCTAATTGGTGTACGTGTGAACCCGGCTAATATGCTAGAGTCACACACGGCCGGGTCACAAAACGGATTTGATAAGGGTAAAAATAAGCCGGATTCGTCCCGGAATGGAGGTTAATTTATGCTACAGTTACACACGGCCGGATTTCGAACCGGTTAAATAAGGAATTAAAACCGTATCGACCCGGTTCGAGACATAGAGACCCGTATCGAACAGTATAAAAATCCGCTTTATATCCTTAACTGAATCCTTTTCGACCCCTATCGACCAGGGTGTCAACCCGCTTCGACCCGTACCTACCAGAATGTAAATCGTGTCAACATCATTTACATGAAGGCAATGCGGTATGGCAAGGGTCCATACTGCTTCAGGTCGATTCGAGTCAATGCGGTTCGAACCGAGTCAATTCGGATAGCAAACTGAATTAAAAGTCCGTGAGAAAATTTTGAACATGACCAAAAAATTTTCACCGCAGTATCGTGGCCCTGGAATCCAACAGGAATTGACACGAGTTACGATGCGGGTCAATGCAGGTCTCTCCGGCTCGAACCGGGTCGATACGGTTTTAAATCCTTTTGGACCCGGTACAAAATCCGGCCATGTGTGACTCCGGCAATAGTACAACACTGTACAATCCAGTCGGCCAACACACCATCGCAATCAAAGTGAGGCCGAGTTGTCCCCGAATCCGAGTACTTAAAGCCTGACCCCGATCGGATAGCTTCTGAGATGCGAACCCTTTGGTTAATATTTCGCAACAAATATCTTGTGATCACGGAGTTATTCCACACATTTCTTAGGCATATGTGAACATTTTGGAGCGAAATTTGACAATTTTGCAGGAGTACCAGAACTCTGTTTTGCCTTTAACGCCTTTAACGCATGTCCAGTTATTATTCAGTGTTCACACTCATTTTTGTTTCGTTTTTTTTTCATATTTTTATTTGTTTAAAGCTGCAGCAGTTAGATTTGAACCTGGAGAATTCAAGATCCTCGATGGGAGAAGACTTGGCCAAATGGGTGTATAACTTGGAAAACCTTTCGAGCTTCAGGATGAAATGCAAACATGACTTGCCTCATAATTTCATCGAGACAGCCACCAACTCGGCCCCATACTCCCAGGTATGTAACCTGGAAATACGCATTATTATTATCTTTCACAACGAAAATGCTTTCGCCTTCATAATCTTTTGTCTTCATTAATGTGCTTGCTAATCTTCTGTACACTGCTTTACTCGTTCTTTGAAAAACGGCTTTCTCATTGTCACCTAAAATTTCTTCGTTAGGAATTAGTCCCTTTCCTATCGACCTACGGACATTCAATTTTGTTTCAATGATATGTCGTCTGTCACGACCAAAAAACAAAAAACAAAAAAAACGGTAATTTTTATCAGTCTCTTCTATCTCGGACGGTGGAAAATGCCACAGTGCTGGTTCCGGAAGGAAACGTCTACATTTAGCTGTCTTGTCAGACAGAAAAAAAATGTAAAATCACGTGTGTTTATTACCCTCTGGCATTGTACCCTGATTCAGTAGTTGGGATGCAAACCGGATGGCACCATAATTATATACATAATTGTGCCAGGACGTGAGGGTGCGCTTCCTCTTTATAATATTTTTGAAGCCTTATTTGCACGCAAGCGTATGGCAACTACTGTACTTTACTCCATGTTTTAATACTCTAAAATCTCGCTTTGAGGCCTCAGGCCTTTCTCTGATTCTTCGTTGTCGTTATAGTGAGGTCGCTTGACGTCAAATTTTGAGGTTATTGCTACAAGGCTATTAAAAGCACCAAATTTGGAGAGATGACCCCTCAGGACCTACTTATTAATATTTCAGTAGGAGCCCTCTGTAATTTTTTTTTTCATTTTCATGGTATGAATGCTGAAATTTATTTTGCAGAAAATTTCGTGGGCATGAAACTTTATTTATATATCTTAGGAAGTCAAGTAACAAAAAAGGGGATTAGAGTTGTTTTTGTTTTTTGTTTTTCATGGAACTAGAAAACATAAACCCAATTTTGAATTCCGTGATCAACAAAACATTTCAAACATGGAGGTGGCTGAACTAATTACCGATTTATGAATAAAAAATGCTTTTGAGGAAATTCTGCCGTTAACGAGAGCCATTCTCACCCACTTCATTTCTACATCTGCTGGTCCTAAATTGTGGAATTATTTTGATTAAAGTATTAAATTTGCACAAAGCATCACGTCATTTAAGGCTAGGCTAAAATATTACTTTTGTTAAGTTCCTATGGCGGATCTTCAGAGATTCATTATCACTCATTTAACTCATTTATATATTTAAATCGTTTTTGTTATTGATTTGTTGTACACAATTCGTCCAATGCAATTCTGATGCCATGCAGTGCGCTTATTTTCCTCTCTCTGAATTTTTCAAGATTTTTTTCTCCTTTCGAGAGAATTAAAATTGTAACTTTTTTCTGAATTTTCCTTTTCTAGTCCAAAATGATCTGTTTCCAAAGTCAGCTCATGACTTCTTCCCATCCCCATCCTTTGATGCAAGAAGGCGATTTTGTGAAGGGGTTTGTAGGGTTTTAATTCTGTTATTTGTATTCGATGCGTATTAGTCACTTTATACTTATACTTCTGTCTACCAGTACATGGTTACATTTTTGTATCTGGTATTGGTTTTGGTTCTGAGGGTAAAGCATAATACAGTACAAGCTCTGCTTTTTAGCTTTCCTTCCATTTTTCAACATTATGCAGTAAATAGTATGTAAATGTGTATTTATTTTTTCCTCAATTCATGTTGTGTTTTTATTATATTTCCATTAATTAAGAATGTGTATCTTTATCATGTTTATATTAAAGGCATAATTTACCATTTGCAGATGAAAGCATTAGTGCTTTAAAATAGTTCTAAAATGTGAGTTACGGATAGAAACAACCACTGTCAAAATTTGAATCCGTATAATCGATGTTAAGTGCTGTTTAATACACAAAATGTGAACAATAGTTATAATAAAAATGTTTCCAGACTAAACCGTATACAGTTACGGTTTACTGAGAAAAACCCTGATATCTCCTTATATTTTAGGTTTTATTGCAAATATTTCATATGGTAGGATGTTTTATGATACAACAGACCTACACATATGCATCAAATGTGATATCTTGAACATTTTTGAAATCACTGCTCCCAAAGGTAAACTGGACCTTTAACAATAATAATAGTCGGTTCTTTCAAACGCATAATACCATAAGATGCTCTATGCGTGTACAAAATTAATGAAACGAAATCTATGACGTATTTCTCTATTCAAACATGTAATCAACAATTATCAAAAAGGTGAGTTTTTAACACAGATATGAATTTATCAAAATATGTAATGCATCTAACACTGAGAGGGAGATTATTCCTTAATGAGGGTGCCATTTTTCCAAAAGACCTATCACCATGTGTCTTAGATTTGACACTTTTTTCAGAGAGGAGATTTTTGTTTCCATTTCGAGCGCAAATTACGACGAGGATGATATGGCTTGATGAGTTCACTGAGATATGCAGGGGCATTTCCATGAAAACATTTGAGTACAAGGCTCAAAATCTTAAACCTGATACGAGCTCTTATGGGCAACCAATGAAGACTACGAAAAATGGGAGTTATATGATCAAATTTCCTTTTTCTGTGTCACAAGCCTTGCGGCTGAATTTTGTATCCGTTGGAGTCCTTTCAGGTGAGAGTCTGGAACTCCAATGAGCAAACCATTATTATTGTCCAAATTACTAAAAATAAACGCATGAACCAGTTTTTCTGTAGTTGCTTTATCGAGAACGTGTCTCAATTTTCCAATCCTGTGTAGACCTATGGCTGCAGATTTGCATATGTTATTGATGTGAGATTTCATACGAAGATCATCTTGGATAATGACACCAAGGTCACGTGCCCTAGAAATTGGCAGCACAGGAGTATCGCAAACATTGACAGACAAAGTTGTTGAGGACTTGTTACGAGATCTTACATGCACAACTTCAGTTTTCTCAAGACCAATCTTGAATTTTACCTATTAAAGCATGATTCACTCTGACCAACTGCTACATCAGAATTAGTGCTTTTTGGCAATGAAAGATAAACCTGAGTATCATCAGCATATGTAATTTTACTTATGTCACACTTGTCAATTACATCCTCTAAGGGAGCTGTGTACATTATGAAACACAGTGGTCCTAAGACAGAACCCTAAGGAACCCCTTGTTTGAGAACATAAGGGGCAGATGCAGTACCATTCATTGAGACACTCTGCGTTCGGTTGCTAAAATAAGACTGAAACCAACAATTCCATAAGTCGATGACAGACGGCGGACCATGAGGTTATGGTCAATAGTGTCAAATGCAGACGGGTAATCTAGCATCACTAACAGTGTCTCCTGGCCTCTGTCTGCTGCAAGAAGTAGGTCATTAAAAACACGTATCATAGCTGTCTCAACACTGTGATTTCTCCTGTATGCTGATTTTGCTCTTCCATACATTTCATTTGATTCCAGATATGCATGTTTCTGATTAGCACGTGCTCGCTCTACCAACTTTGCAACAAAGTTAAGCTTTGTTAGTGGCCTGTAATTTCCCAATATGTACTTCTGAATCTAAACCTGGTTTCTTAATAAGAGGATCAACTTGTGCATGCTTGAAGGAATCTGGAAAACAGCCGCTCATCAGAGAAAGGTTGATAATGCGTGTGAATACTGGAGTCAGCTCATTAATACATTTCTTCAACATCCATGTGGGTATTGGATCCTGGTTTCAAGACGAAGATGGTGACGCCAACACCAGTTTCCTTACCGCTGTCTCGGTGACGGGTTGAAATTCCGCAAAGGATGGTCCGTATATGCTGTCGCATGGATGCTATTTGGACATGGTGACGTACAAGGAAATGAAAGTGATGACTGGTTGTTTGATACTTTTGCCAATTCATTCTTTATGTTTTGAATTTTCTCAGAGAAGAATTGCACAAACTGGTTAGCCTCGTGAAGTAAATCACCACCATACTTGGATGGAAGAACCTTGTCGGACGATGACAAGGAAAGTTTGCTGAACTTTTGAAACATTTGCCGAGTGTTGCAATCCTCGAAGGATTTCATGTGGTATTTACGTCTTCTCTTGTTCAACAAAGCCTAATTGTATCTAGCTCGCTGATCTCGAAAAACTTTTTATACACTTCAAGATTCTGAGAATTTCTAAGCCGTTCCCAGCTCCGAAGTTCCTTCTTTGCTGCACGGAGAGAATCATCATACCAAGGAGCATGTGGACGAGCAGTGATTGTTTGTATTATCTCAGGTGAATGCTTGTTCAGCAAATCACTAAGGACATCCTCATACTGTTTTACTAATTCGGTTAGATCAAAAGATGGAGCAAGAAACAGTGCTTATTTTGTAATGTCGCAGCGAAATGCCTCCAAATCTATGTCAATATGACAATCTTCCCTGCCGGAGGCCTGGAAATGTTCAGCTTACATTCAACCAAAGCATGATCTGAAGGCAAGGGATTAGAGACGGTGACACTGTCATCCACAGCAAAATCATCCAAAGCACGTATCAGGATCAGATCCAATGTATGGCCTGCAGCATGGGTTGGAGATCTAACAAGTTGGTTGAGGTTGAATGACGTAGCAAGATCATCAAGAAGTATAGTGCTGCGGCTTAAAATCCCCACATACCATAACGTGACCAGGGTAAGTGGCCAGCTCTTCAAGAAGTGTTGAAAACTCATGAAAAAAATTAGTAATTGAGGAGCATCTGTTTGCTGTCATTTGCGGCCTGTAAATCACTACCACACGCACAGATGAACACTTTAACGAACAGGTAAATGTCAAATCCATAATTTCAAAAGACTCGAATACTTTGGATTTGTTGAAAACAACTTTGAAGGACTTACGGAGGCAAATACCAAGGCCTCCTCCTTTCCTGGTTTTTTTTTTGGCACATGGTGCAGCCTATAATCGGGTAGTGCATTCAGTATTCCTGCTATGGTGTGGTCATCTCGATGATCCCCTGACATCCATGTTTCTGTGATGACAATGATAATATCAAGTTTCTCTCCATCACCACATCACAAAACATGTCCACTTTGTTGTTCAGCGACCGTGCATTCCACAAGCCAAAGTGACAGGACTTTTGGACTGACGTGCAAGTTGAGGGCATCATGGATGCTGGGGTGGTTTTACCTTGTGGCAGCATGGCAAATATGGTAGAGGCATAGATTGTGCAGTTGAAATGCTGCTCTCTTCAGACGCTACATGTATGACAGAAGATTGAGTAATGGGTGTTGCTGCTTTCCGCTTTTTCCCACGTTTCGTTTTCTTTTTGTACGAGATTCCAAGAGAAGTGAGAGTTCTCCATAATGTAGGGGGAAGCCATTGATGACATGTCTCTTTGAGGCTGATATCATACAGCTTCTGCCTGGGATAAGTATGAGTAACATGCTCTCTGATGTCTTTAGTTTGCGTGCCTTGACCTCTGCGCAAATCCTCAACAGGCCCAGGGTTAGGATTGATGTCGCCATCACGAAGAATGGAGATTCGAAAACAGGCATCAGACTTGGGGTAGTAGTGAATCTGTTTCACTGCCTGAGAATGTGTCCACTTCACTGGTGTAAGAGTGTACTGGGATTGTCTCAGTTGGGACCAGCATTCTAAAGTACACCCATTCAGCAGGTACATGCCAAGGAGCAGAACAAGGGTTGAATACTTGATTGACTCCATTGTCTCAGTACAGTGTAACTGCTTCAGTGGATGGTCACAATAGGATTCCAAGCTAGTTCATTCAGGCTTGAGAAATCAGCGATGGGTATGCCCATGAAGAAGCTGTAACATGGCTGTGCTTGACCTAAGCAGACTCATGGTATGGCAAAAAAAAAAATATGAAGTCCACAGACATGACAGGTACATCCTTAGAAATTGCATCAAGAGTCTAGCGTGATCCAGATGCCTTACCAAGAACATTGGTGTAGTTTTGAAGCCATAGCCAAGATGATATAGCAAGTAATTAGAACAAAAATCACGTATGGGAAGATGTGAGAAGCTGTTCATAGGCTGAACGCTCACTTTATGAAGTGTTTCTTCTTTTCTCGTGATATGTTTTGTGCATTAACACTCTATGTTGAGATTTGAAATAAATGGAGTGAATGAATAAATACTAACTTTTGGAGGGAAAAAATAAACGAATCTTGGGAATAGCGAAAATTCGTAATAACGAGCGTTCAGAATCACCAACCTTCGGAATGAAGAACCTTTGGAATACCGAACTGTAACCGAATCTTAACCATCGCTTTTCATACACGCGTTTCCAAACAACACAAGAAAGTACAATCAGGCTTATATGCTCTCTCTTAAATATTAAAAAAAAATAGTATGAGATAGTATGAGTATCGCATATCATTTTGCCTTCAGTTGCGTATGATGAGCAGGCTCCATTAAACAACATACCATACGATACGCATGGCTTGGCGTAACATCATTATACTGTATTGTTCGATTATAACGAAATTTCGATATAACAAAAGAAAACATAACTCCCCGAGGATTTCGTTTTATGCGGGAGTGTGCTGTTCTGTTTTGTTTGTTTATATATATATTTTTTTTGCTTGTTTTTTACCACAGGAAATCTCTTTCCCTTATTTTCTATCTTTTCTACTGCCATGATTTTAAATAGCTGTGCTTCATTAATTTTGACAACGCATACCATGACCTTATAAGACTTTGACCGTATAGACCATGAGCTTGACCGTATTCTTATATCTGACAAGTGATGACCTTTCTCTGTGGGTCAAAGTGATATCATTTGTCGTTGTTTCGATATGTGTCTTTTTATAATATTATAGAAAGTATTAATAAGTATGTGTGTAATGGAATAGGGCAAAAGAAAGGGAGAATTTGCCTTTGAATTGCATTGAATGTAATTTATTTCTGTCAACAAAATACACTTTTACAAGCACTGACATACAAAATTGTAGGCGCCCTATTATGTTCAAAGTGTGCATTACATTTCATATCGTTGTTTTTGTTTTTGTTTTGTTTTGTTTTTTCTTTTCAGATTCGCAAGCTTTTCATGATTATCGACTGTGATTGGTCTTCGATAGAAGTAGCACCAGCAGACCTGGCTAAATTTTTGTGTTATTTGCCCAACCTTGAACTCGCCGATCTCCAAATCGACGTCGGGGTGCTACAAACATTCTCCGAAATAGTTGCTTCACAGGTCACACGCTCTAATGTAAATATCAGAAATTCAAATTTTGACAAGTTGTTTAAAAAAAAAAAGAAAAAACGTGTAACTTTCATAAGTCTTCAAGGCATTGTCAACCTTTCTTGACACGAATTCTGTGTTCGCCAGGGGCGATGTTATCAGATATCTGTTTACCCAGAAAACATATGCATTTCTGATACCTTACATAGCATAAGATTCCTTTTTCCTCACAACAGAACTTACAATAATTTTAAGAATACTGTCAACAAAATAACACGGAAAAATATAGATACCTATTCACAAGAAGAAATAATGTTTTTTTCGAAGAAAATGTGTAGATATTCAAGGTAAATTACTGCAATCGACTGACCATGCCTCACTATCAGCACGAATGAGTAATGCAACACCTACGCTGTATGCTGTAATTCGGTTATTTATTGAAGAAAGGAAATTATGACATGTGTTGCTTACGTTAATGTGTGTATAAACATTATGTTATGCCTTCATTATGAAGAGTTTGTTTGCAAAAACCGATAAGTCCATTTTTGAAGATTTTGAAGTACGGTCTCTGTCATAAAGTACAAAATAATACCTTTTAAATGATATATTGGTTACTGCATATATAAAGGTACATTTTTGAAGTTATGGTCAAAAGAAGCAAACATTTTCTTATTATTCTCTTTATTTTTCTTGAACTTGAATCGCAAATATCTCCATTTGGAAATAAGGACTTATCGGTTTTTGCAAACAAACTCTTCATATTTTTCTAATTTTTATTTGGTATTTGCCATAGCTGGAGAACATTTACGTCAATGGAGAACCAGTAACGTATTGGATCGACCAGTGACATTGCGGAAGACACGACACAGGTAAAATTGTAAAGTGTTTGATTTCTGGTTATTAGATGATCTTATGAGTAAAAACACTAAGACCGGGGCCCATAAGATTTATTCAGCTGAAGAGGGTTACAAGGTTTGATGGTCTCATCATACTAACATTTGGCCTAGGGTCAATAAAGTGGATAACTGGCAGGTCACATCCTGTACCGTTAGCCTAGGGGCCACAAAAATGGCCCCAAAAATGCATTTATTCAGCCTGAGAGGGTCATAGACAGTAGTTGGTGGATATTGTTCCTTTGAGTGTAGCTATTATCTAAAACACCAAAGCGAGTAATTTTATCCTGTACGGAGCCCTAGACAGTAGCCCCAGAGGGCAAAACCCACATGGCGTTATTCAGCTGAAAAGGGTCATGGCTATTGTCTTGTGCAATGGAAGTAGTATACACAACAGATATACCCACAACACCAAAGCCAGTTTTTGTCCTGTGCAGGGTCCCAGACACTACACTGCAAAAAGTCCGGTGTTAAATAGTGTACACCGAGCTGGTGTTAAATTTTCGGTGCTCATTTATGGTGTTAAATGAACACCTCCGGGTGTCATTTCCAAATTTTAAAATGTTGTTGTTTTGAAGAGTTTCTTAGGACCTGCACTTCTTGTTGATTTTTAATTTAAACAAGACGACCAAGAATTTTACATTAAAATACTAGATTTTTGAAAAAATGTGAAAATAAATTTACAACACAGTAGCACCAGCTGGTGTGGTCTCTTATTGAAGCTGGACGGGTGTTAAACCATTGATATTAACACCAACAAATATCAAATCAACACCATGTGGTGTCATTTTTGAATTAACACCAGTACAGTGTCAAAATAACACCAGGTACAGTGTCAAATTAACACCAGGTACAGTGTCAAATTAACACCACAAAGTGTCAGGTGAACACTTTTCAACACCATCACATTGCATTTTCAACACCTGTGGGTGTGGTCCTTTATTGATGTTTGATCGGTGTTAGATTTAACACCCGTGGTGTTAAATCTAACACCGATGTTAAATTACAGTGTAGCATCAAAGTGCCCCCCCCCCCCCCCCACACACACACATAGTATTATGATGCCATTTAGCAAAAAAGAGTCATGGCTAATTTCTTTTACAATGGAAGTACACAACAGAGCTACCCAAAACATCAATGCCAGCTATTTTATCCTGTACATGGCCCAGAGAGTAGCCCAAAAGTACCCCACACATGATGTTATTCAGCTGAAAAATGGTCATGGCTAATTTCTTTTGCAATTGAAGTAGTACTTGAAAGAGATACCCAAAACCCAAAAGCAAGATATTTTATCCTGTACGGGAGTCCTGGACAGTAGCCCAGAAGTGTCCCCCTCCTCCATATGATTTTATTTGGTTCAAATGAGTCATGGCTAATTTATTTTGCAATGTGAGTAGGCCTTAGTACACAACAGAGATACCCAAAACACCGAAGCCATTTATTTCTTTACATTGTGAGTTCATATACATGATATAGCTGAAAAGAGTCATGGCTAATTTCGTTCGCAATGGAAGTTGTACACAACAGAGATACCCAAAACACCAATGCCAGTTATTGTGTCCTGTACTGGGCCCCAGACAGTAGCCATTAAGTCCCCCCCCCACCCCCCCCCCCCCCACCCATTGTATTTTATGTAGCTGTAAAGATTCATGGCTAATTTCATTTGTAGTTGAATAGTACACAACAGAGACACCCAAAACACAAAAGCCAGGTTTTTTATCCTGTGCGGGGCCCTAGACAGTAGTCCCATTGCAAAGTACCCCCACCCACATAACATTATGAGTTGATTTTTTATAGTTGAAAGACTCATGGCTATAATTTCTTTTGCAATGGAAGTGGCCTCAGTACACAACAGTGACACCTGAAACAACAAAGCCAGTTATATCGTCCTGTACGGGGCCCCAGACAGTAGAACCAAAGTACCCCCACCTACACAACATTGTATTATGATTGTATTAAGCTGAAAAGAGTCATGGTTATTTTCTTTTGCAATAGAAGTAGTAGACAACGGAGATACCCAAAACACTAAAGAAAATTACTGTATTTCATCATGTACGGGCCCCCAAGACAGTACCCCCAAAGTCCCCCCCCCCCATGTGATTTTATTTAGCTAGTAAAGACATGGCTTTATATATATATATATTTTTTCCTTTTTTTCAGCGATGACCGAAACGGTTCCATCACATATGCTTGACCGACAAATGCTCCGCCAGCAATAATTGCTCCAAAAATTGCTACAAAATGCTCCACAACATTAGATTTTGCTCCGCCGACATTTGCTCCGCAGACATTTGCTCAGCCAACAATAGCTCCCACAAAATTTGCTCCGAAGATAAGACATTCGCTCCGCCGACAATTCCTCCGCTATGGCTATATTAGTATGTAAAGGCGATATCGAAATCTTAAACATAAATCATTTTGCACATGTATTGTTTTTACAAATTCTTAATTAATGGTTTGAGAAAAAATGTTTCATTTCTTGCAGAATCCAAAAATACTGTGATAAACATAGTTACTGGTTCAAGTAATTACCAGGCCAAGGGTACGACACCGGTGTTAAGATCGATTCCGAATTTAAAAAAAAAAAAAAGAAAGAGGGAGATTCAAACGAACATTTTGTCCCCAAATAATTATGATAGTAGATAGTCAGTATCATTATCATTGTTATCGTTAATACTGCAGTATATTCAATATTATCTTTTGTTTTTATCATTATTATCATTTTCATTATAATCATCAGTATTAACATCACTATTTCTTTATCGCTTGTCAGTTGAGTGGGAGAGCTACCTCTGGTTGGGCAACATGTTATTGGAGCCCTACCCCCCGCCCCCCAAACACACACACACACACACACACACACACACACACACACCAGCTTTATGAGGGATCACCCGATTTTCCGAGGCAGGCGGTGACCAACAAAACAAAACACAACAAAAATCGTCTCCTAGAAGGAACCCAGTATTGTTTGGTTGACTCCGATTGACGCCCATGTAGTCCCTCTGCATGTATATCTTTTTTTTTAAGTGGAAAAGTGAGCAAAGAAAATGGGATTCCATCGGGATTCGAACCCGAGACCTCCGGATTGCTAGACCGGTGCTCTACCGACTGAGCTATAGAAAGCCCTAGTGCAGTGTTCGTCCCAGAAACCCTTAATTCTCAATGCTCGGGTGGTCAGAAGCTATAGCAGTGTGTTTGTGTGTGACACACACGCACACACTTGAACCTGGCATAAACCCGAAGGATAATTCAACATGGGGATAAATGCGAGGGATCACCGAAGTTATGCAGCTTTTTGAGTTTGTAACAAATAAAGACAGAATAAACTGACCAGAAAGAATATAAATTATAAGTAGAAAAGTGAGCAAAGAAAATGGGATTCCATCGGGATTCGAACCCGAGACCTCCGGATTGCTATAATAGACCGGTGCTCTACCGACTGAGCTATAGAAAGCCCTATATAGTGCATGTTCGTCCCAGAAACCCTTAATTCTCAATGCTCGGGTGGTCAGAAGCTATAGCAGTGTGTTTGTGTGTGACACACACGCACACACTTGAACCTGGCATAAACCCGAAGGATAATTCAACTTGGGGATAAATGCGAGGGATCACCGAAGTGATGCAGCTTTTTGAGTTTGTAACAAATAAAGACAGAATAAACTGACCAGAAAGAATATAAATTATAAGTAGAAAAGTGAGCAAAGAAAATGGGATTCCATCGGGATTCGAACCTGAGACCTCCGGATTGCTAGACCGGTGCTCTACCGACTGAGCTATAGAAAGCCCTAGTGCATGTTCGTCCCAGAAACCCTTAATTCTCAATGCTCGGGTGGTCAGAAGCTATAGCAGTGTGTTTGTGTGTGACACGCACGCACACACTTGAACCTGGCATAAACCCGAAGGATAATTCAACTTGGGGATAAATGCGAGGGATCACCGAAGTGATGCAGCTTTTTGAGTTTGTAACAAATAAAGACAGAATAAACTGACCAGAAAGAATATAAATTATAAGTAGAAAAGTGTGCAAAGAAAATGGGATTCCATCGGGATTCGAACCCGAGACCTCCGGATTGCTAGACCGGTGCTCTACCGACTGAGCTATAGAAAGCCCTAGTGCAGTGTTCGTCCCAGAAACCCTTAATTCTCAATGCTCGGGTGGTCAGAAGCTATAGCAGTGTGTTTGTGTGTGACACACACGCACACACTTGAACCTGGCATAAACCCGAAGGATAATTCAACATGGGGATAAATGCGAGGGATCACCGAAGTTATGCAGCTTTTTGAGTTTGTAACAAATAAAGACAGAATAAACTGACCAGAAAGAATATAAATTATAAGTAGAAAAGTGAGCAAAGAAAATGGGATTCCATCGGGATTCGAACCCGAGACCTCCGGATTGCTATAATAGACCGGTGCTCTACCGACTGAGCTATAGAAAGCCCTATATAGTGCATGTTCGTCCCAGAAACCCTTAATTCTCAATGCTCGGGTGGTCAGAAGCTATAGCAGTGTGTTTGTGTGTGACACACACGCACACACTTGAACCTGGCATAAACCCGAAGGATAATTCAACTTGGGGATAAATGCGAGGGATCACCGAAGTGATGCAGCTTTTTGAGTTTGTAACAAATAAAGACAGAATAAACTGACCAGAAAGAATATAAATTATAAGTAGAAAAGTGTGCAAAGAAAATGGGATTCCATCGGGATTCGAACCCGAGACCTCCGAATTGCTAGACCGGTGCTCTACCGACTGAGCTATAGAAAGCCCTAGTGCATGTTCGTCCCAGAAACCCTTAATTCTCAATGCTCGGGTGGTCAGAAGCTATAGCAGTGTGTTTGTGTGTGACACACACGCACACATTTGAACCTGGCATAAACCCGAAGGATAATTCAACTTGGGGATAAATGCGAGGGATCACCGAAGTGATGCAGCTTTTTGAGTTTGTAACAAATAAAGACAGAATAAACTGACCAGAAAGAATATAAATTATAAGTAGAAAAGTGAGCAAAGAAAATGGGATTCCATCGGGATTCGAACCCGAGACCTCCGGATTGCTAGACCGGTGCTCTACCGACTGAGCTATAGAAAGCCCTAGTGCATGTTCGTCCCAGAAACCCTTAATTCTCAATGCTCGGGTGGTCAGAAGCTATAGCAGTGTGTTTGTGTGTGACACGCACGCACACACTTGAACCTGGCATAAACCCGAAGGATAATTCAACTTGGGGATAAATGCGAGGGATCACCGAAGTGATGCATTTTGAGTTTGTAACAAATAAAGACAGAATAAACTGACCAGAAAGAATATAAATTATAAGTGGAAAAGTGAGCAAAGAAAATGGGATTCCATCGGGATTCGAACCCGAGACCTCCGGATTGCTAGACCGGTGCTCTACCGACTGAGCTATAGAAAGCCCTAGTGTAGTGTTCGTCCCAGAAACCCTTCATTCTCAATGCTCGGGTGGTCATAAGCTATAGCAGTGTGTTTGTGTGTGACACACACGCACACACTTGAACCTGGCATAAACCCGAAGGATAATTCAACTTGGGGATAAATGCGAGGGATCACCGAAGTTATGCAGCTTTTTGAGTTTGTAACAAATAAAGACAGAATAAACTGAACAGAAAGAATATAAATTATAAGTGGAAAAGTGAGCAAAGAAAATGGGATTCCATCGGGATTCGAACCCGAGACCTCCGGATTGCTAGACCGGTGCTCTACCGACTGAGCTGTAGAAAGCCCTAGTGCAGTGTTCGTCCCAGAAACCCTTAATTCTCAATGCTCGGGTGGTCAGAAGCTATAGCAGTGTGTTTGTGTGTGACACACACGCACACACTTGAACCTGGCATAAACCCGAAGGATAATTCAACTTGGGGATAAATGCGAGGGATCACCGAAGTGATGCAGCTTTTTGAGTTTGTAATAAAATAAAGACAGAATAAACTGACCAGAAAGAATATAAATTATAAGTAGAAAAGTGAGCAAAGAAAATGGGATTCCATCGGGATTCGAACCCGAGACCTCCGGATTGCTAGACCGGTGCTCTACCGACTGAGCTATAGAAAGCCCTAGTGCATGTTCGTCCCAGAAACCCTTAATTCTCAATGCTCGGGTGGTCAGAAGCTATAGCAGTGTGTTTGTGTGTGACACACACGCACACACTTGAACCTGGCATAAACCCGAAGGATAATTCAACTTGGGGATAAATGCGAGGGATCACCGAAGTGATGCAGCTTTTTGAGTTTGTAACAAATAAAGACAGAATAAACTGACCAGAAAGAATATAAATTATAAGTGGAAAAGTGAGCAAAGAAAATGGGATTCCATCGGGATTCGAACCCGAGACCTCCGGATTGCTAGACCGGTGCTCTACCGACTGAGCTATAGAAAGCCCTAGTGCAGTGTTCGTCCCAGAAACCCTTAATTCTCAATGCTCGGGTGGTCAGAAGCTATAGCAGTGTGTTTGTGTGTGACACACACGCACATACTTGAACCTGGCATAAACCCGAAGGATAATTCAACTTGGGGATAAATGCGAGGGATCACCGAAGTGATGCAGCTTTTTGAGTTTGTAACAAATAAAGACAGAATAAACTGACCAGAAAGAATATAAATTATAAGTGGAAAAGTGAGCAAAGAAAATGGGATTCCATCGGAATCACAAACACACTGCTATAGCTTCTACTAATAAATCCCCACACGCAACAAGCCCACTTTGGTTGCCCGGAGAGGTGTGACAAGGCCTAAACATGGCTGCGGGTGAAAAGGACTTTGGCGTGCGCACTTCCAAGCGACTACGGGCGAGATACGTGCTATAGGTAATGTCATGTACGGGCCATCTGCGGGGATCTCCGGTTAGCTAAAATTGCTCTCCGCAAATCACACGCGAGACTTGCCCGGACAGGTGTGACAGGGCCTTTATGCTAATTCAACCCGACGTTGGAGACCGGTTGGGGGTCATCTGCGAGGTGAGAGTGCGCCACAGGCAGTGAAAGTATTGGCATGCTTCTGAAATCCAGGAGATTAAATCTCACCAAATTAATGAGATGGATCACATAATCACATAAGTAAACAACAACAATAATAACAACAGTAGCAGCAACAACAACGTCGGAACCAAGTAAGGCTTATTCCCCAGCGATTGGCTATCGTAATTGCTACGTGGTTGAAGTTTCCTTTCGATGTGTGTAGTAAAATGTAATCAAGACTTTAATGTTTTCTTTTCTTGTTCTTCTTTGTACAGGCCTTCCCCAAGGGGAAGGTTACATCTTCCTGAGAACAGAACATTGACAATATTATTTTGGATATGCAGCAGACGCTGTCTTTGTAGCAGACTCAGGTGAAGAACCTCATACCAGCAGCATACTGCATTGAATGAAATGGAAAAAGAAGACACGCTTATCCATGTTTATCATAACCACCACCACCACCATCAACAACAACAACAACAACAACAACCAGTCAGGGCATGGTTATGACAAACCAGGATTGTGAGCGCTGTGATGTAAACTCGGGCTTCATGGATTCGAGCCGAACTACGTGAATTTATGTTGTTCTGCAAAACGAGAGGGATTTTCACAGCAGACGGAACAGTGAATCAATAATCAAGAGACGCAAGACCCTCACAGAGTGCTTCTTAACGTGTTCTGAAAAACAAAACCCCGAAAACACGTATCAAATGCCATTGTCTGAAATGCTAAATAACTCATAAATATGTAGGTCCACCTCTTCTAGGCCTACGGATAAAGAGGAAATCCACCCCAAAACTAAATAAACTCCAAAAGAAAGAGAAAATCAATCCCTAAAGAACGTTTCAAAAATGTTGAATCGGAGAAGATATAAGGGAGGTATGACATTTTGAAATGTTTCCTGAAAACATTTCTTGACTAGTCCTTAAAGGGAAGATAAACCCCAAGAGCAATGTGGATTGAGTGAAAGCAGCAACATTAGTAGAACACATCAGTGAAAGTTTGAAGAAAATTGGACAATCGATGCAAAAGTTAGGAATTTTTAAAGTTTTGGTGTTGGAACCGCTGGATGAGGAGACTACTAGAGGTTATGACGTATGAGTGGACAACAATACCAAGAAAATATAAAGAAAATTCTACAAAAATCAATTTTCCATGAAAATTACAAATTCCATCAACTTGATATTGACATATGTTAAGGGTAGCAATTATTCCCCCTGCTTTCTGAAAGCGGTTGGTCCATTGCTGTTTCATAATTCTAGAAAAGTGAATTTTTGTTGAATTTCCTTTATATTTTCTTTGTATTGTTGTCCACTCATACGTCATATCCTCTAGTAGTCTCCTCATCCAGCGGTTCCACACCAAAACTTTAAAAATTCATAACTTTTGCATCGATTGTCCGATTTTCCTCAAACTTTCACTGATGTGTTCTACTAATGTTGCTGCTTTCACTCAATCCACATTGCTCTTGGGGTTTACCTTCCCTTTAAGAATATTCAAATGAGCGAGTTGATGATGTAGAACTCTCACAATTTTTCCATAAATATGTTGTAATTATATGAAATTCGGAAACGAAAAAAAAAATGTATTTTTTATTTGTTTGTTTGTTTTTTGTGATTGGCTTTCCTTATCGGTCACTGGTCAACCACAACTTAATATTCGCACACGATAAGCATTCGAGAGCTCCGTGAATATACGGAGTGTATAATTGCTATTTTTGTCGAGCCCACCGGAGGTGAGGGGAGACTAAGGGATCGCCTGCGGCGTCTGTCCGTCCGTCGTCCGTCCGTCCGTCCGTCGTCCGTCCGTCGTCTGTCCGTAACGCTACAAAAACTTCAATAACTCTTTACTCTGGGCTTCAATTGCAATCGAACTTCGAGGGAAGAGGAGTCATACAAAGTTACACATTTTAAGTATATATGAAGGTCACCTCAAGGTCAAAGCTCACAGGCAGGGGTCAATGAACTTTAGGGTCCAATGTTAAGTTTTTATGGTGTATTTCTGTTATGGGTCATAACTTTTGATCCATAACTCCATTTGTGACCAAACTTGGATGGTAGATGTCCCTTGGGGAGTGGATGGTCACCACAAGGTCAAAGGTCACAGGCAGGGGTCAATGAACTTTAGGGTCCAATGTTAAGTTTTTATGGTGTATTTCTATTATGGGTCATAACTTTTGATCCATAACTCCATTTGTGACCAAACTTGGATGGTAGATGTCCCTTGGGGAGTGGATGGTCACCACAAGGTCAAAGGTCACAAGCAGGCGTCAACGAACTTTTAGAGCCCAATGTTAAGTTTTTATGGTGTATTTCTATTATGGGTCATAACTTTTGATCCATAACTCCATTTGTGACCAAACTTGGATAATAGATGTCCCTTGGGGAGTGGATGGTCACCACAAGGTCAATGGTCACAAGCATGGGTCATCGAACTTTTAGAGCCCAATGTTAAGTTTTTATGGCACGTTTATTCTATTATGGGTCATAACATATGATCCATAAGCCTGTTTGTGACTAAACTTGGATGGTAGATGTCCCTTGGGGAGTGGATGTCCCTTGGGGAGTGGATGATCACCACAAGGTCAAAGGTCACAAGCATGGGTCAACGAACTTTTAGAGCCCAATGTTAAGTTTTTATGGTGTGTTTCTATTATGGGTCATAAGTTTTGATCCACAAGTCCGTTTGTGACTAAACTTGGATGGTAGATGTCCCTTGGGGAGTGGATGGTCACCACAAGGTCAATGGTCACAAGCATGGGTCAGCGAAATTTTAGAGCCCAATGTTAAGTTTTTATGGTGCGTTTCTATTATGGGTCATAACTTTTGATCCATAGGTCCGTTTGTGACAAAACTTGGATGGTAGATGTCCCTTGGGGAGTGGATGGTCAAAGGTCACAGGCAGAGGTCAACGAACTAAGGGCCCAATAAGTTTTTATGGCACGTTTCTTTTTTCCCATAAATTTTTACCAATTTTTATCTCTTTTTATCTGTTATATCTCTTTTTTTATCTGTTATATCCCATTTGCGTACAATTTCTTGTACGGGAATGGGCGAGACACATTATGGCACTTTCCTTGTGGAGAACTATTGGTAATAAAGATTATCCCATCAAAGTAGACACAGGAACCTTAAATTTCAGGGAATTAAAAAACAAATACGTTCAAGTGTTCTGTAAATGAAAGAGCGTAGAGACCCAGCTAACACGTGGACGTTTTCTGAACGTTCTTGATATGTTCCAAATTCGTTATTCGAACGTTTTGTCAAAACGTTTTCAGAACGTCTTTTTGTGGAAGGTTTTAGACGTATTTAAAACGTTTCAAATGGACGTTATAAAGATGTTTTTTAAACGTTTAAAACAACGATAAAAAAACCTTTTGGACGTTAGAGACGTCAGTAAAACCTTTTAAGAATATTCAAAACTTTCTGTGGACGTTCTGCGGAGGTCCAGAAAACTGTAACAACCATCTAGAACGCTCGAAAACCGTTTTAAGAACGTCTAAAAAGTCTTTTGATCCGTTCCGGCACGTTTAGAGAACCTTTCATATCCGTAAAGAAAGTCCAGAAACCTTTTAAGAACGTCTAATGATTATTTTTTTATTGGTTATTTATTCATATATATATATATATATATATATATATATATATATTGAGATTATACAGGCACAATCTGGGATTAATGTACCCTAATCCTAATCCTATTTAGTCATATCCTAATCTGTTCCTAATGTCCTACCATCTATACCTATACTACATCTTATTCCCTATTGATGAATCTGTATCACGTTCTTTTATATACCACCAAATGTTGTAATGTATGAAGACATTGTTACTACAATTAGATCACACACAAATCTTATATTCTCTTATTTGAATATTCATAAGTAGGCATGAGTATTCATGATAAAGAAACCAAAGACGAACACGTAGCGGACCAGTTGTAATATATACGTTTTTTAAGCGTTCATTAAAGACGAAGTCAATGTAGCAGACCTAATAAAAACGTTTTGTGGACGTTTATAAAAAAGAAAGAAAGCATTTCTCTTCGGGTTATGGAGGGATGACTGAAACGGTTTATTTGTGGTTTTAGTTTTAACTTGTTTTGTGATTTCAGATACACAAAATGTCATCTTGTTCTTGTAAATGATTTTCTAGTTTTCTAATTTTTCTGTGTTTAGTTGCCTTGAAAATAAAATCCGCACGTGCCTTAAAATTTCTGTTAACCACATTTCTTGTAAATGTTCTTATGAACATCTGTAGAATAGATTTGTACTGCTAAAACAAAGGATTTTTCCCATTTTCCAATTTTCGCAGGGATCTTTGGGTAGCCGAGTCTGTGTGTAATGGTTGTTTGTTTGTTTGTTTGTTTGTTTGTTTGTTTGTTTCGAATTAAAAACTGAATCAATGAAATGGTACTTTCACTAGTGATGAAGTTATCAAAAGATGTAGTTATGTCTACTTCATGAAATAATTGGCTCGAATCAGCCTGAGCTAATTTATTCGTTAGAAAAAAAGTACATTTTAGATTACTTATTTTCTGAGATTTCCCGGTTGAGTTATCCATTACCAGTTGAATACTGGTTTTAGGAAGGTACATATTTATTCCAGAAGAAAAGGAAACTGATAGCTAAAAGCACACATAGAGGTGGCGTGCAATTTGTGATTATATTGTCAATAAAAGTGAAGTTGTGATATTAAGTAGGCTCCTCTATCTTGATAGTCTTATAAAGAATGGAAGTAGAGGAGAAAAAACATAATATGTAAAGAGAAAAAACAACAAAAACATGAACTAAGCAATCGTTCCTATACTTGGTAAATCATATTGAGAACAAAGTCACCCATAATGAAGCACGATTTTGTTTTTTAGTATAAACAGTTTGACCAGGTGTTTATATTTTTTTTAAATTTGTTTTAAATGTTGAAGGTATAATAATGCTTTGAACAAAGTCGCCCGTAATGAAGCACGATTTTTTAGAGTATAAATAGTTTGACCGGATGTTTATATTTTGTTGAAAAATATCAAATTTGTCTAAAAAATGTTGAATGCAGTAATGCTTTATATCATTCAAAAGGAGAAATGACCACAATCTGTTGCAGTCCAGATCTCTTACATGTGACCCTAGTAACAAACAAATCACAAAGAAAACATGAATCAGAAATGGACTCTAGCGGGTTTTTTTTTAACTGAGTCGGTGATATTTTTAAGTACAGCTGTATTGTATGATAAATCTGCTGAAATCTGATTGCATATATAGAATAGTCTATGTTTGAAAAAATATAGAATATTTCACTTTCGTTTGTTGCAGACAAAAAAAAAAGAGAAAGCATTTCTCTTCGGATTATGGAGGAATAACTGAAACGGTTTATTTTGTGGGTCCGATAATTCCACTTGTTTGGGACCAATGTTGAGAAAATAATCGTTAAAGTTTGTGCAAAATAATGTTTGTCTGTTTTAGTTTAACCTTCTTTTGTGATTTCAGATACACAAAATGTCATTTTGTTATTGTAAATAATTTTCAATTTTTCTATTTTTTTCTGATGTGTGCTTAGATGCGTGGAAAATAAAATCCGCACGTGCCTTAAAAATTTGTGTTAATGTATTTCCATATTTTTGTAAATATTCTTATATAGGCGTATATCTGTAGAGGGTAGATTTATTCTGATGAAACAAATGATTTTTTATGATTTTTCAACTTCAGCAGAAATTTTGGGGAGCCAAGTCTGTAGTCAGAATGTCTGTTGGTCTGTTTCTTTGTTTGGACACATAGATATGATATATATACATATATGTGTATATATATATATATATATATATATATATAATAGGTATTTAATATATATATATATATATATATATATATATATATATATATATATGATATATTCATATATTATACTATATTATGTGTGATATTACTTCGAACATTTCAGTTTCGTTTGTTGCAGTCAAAAAAAAAATATTGTCTCTTCGGATTATGGAGGAACAACTGAAACGGTTTATTTGTGGGTCCGATATTTTTACCTGTTTTGGACCAATGTTGAAAAAACAAAAACAAATAATCGTTAAAAGTTTGTGTGACAGGATGTTTAACCATTTTAGTTTCGCCTTGTTTTGTGATTTCAGATATACAAATGAAATTCTATTGTTGTAAATGATTTTCTAGTTTTTCGTATCTTTTTTCTGACGTGTGTTTAGTTGCCTTGAAAATAAAATTTTCATGTGCCTTAAAATTTCTGCTAATGTATTTCTAAAATTCGTGTAATTTCTTGATTAACACCGGTAAAGTGTAATTTATAGTGATAAAACAAACGATTTTTTTTCTCATTTTTCAATTTCAGCAGAGATTTTGGGTAGCCGAGGCTGTAGTCAGAATGTTGCTTTTTTCTTTGTTTGTTTCGAATAAACAACTCAGTCATCGGAATAATACTTAATATTAATGAATTAATCAGAAGATCTAGTTACGTCTCCTTCATAACATAATACCCTTCAATCATCCTGTGCCAACACATTGAAAATGTAATTATTTCTGATATTTAACAGTTGAGTTCTTAAATTTTTTGTTTCGTTGTTGTTTTTTCTGCTTATGTATAAATTCGTGTAATTTTTTTTTTTTTTTTTACATCAGTAAGGTTAGATTTATACGTATGAATTCAACAAACGATTTTTCAGATTTTTCAATTTCAGATTTTGGGTAGCCGAGGCTGTAGTAAGATATCAATTTGTTGTTGTTGTTGTTGTTGTTGTTGTTGTTGTTGTTGTTGTTTTCTAATAAACAGTTGAATCATTGGATCGGTACTTAATGAAGTTATCAAAACATCTAGTTACGGCTACTTCGTAAAATAATAAGCTCCAGTCAGCCTGAGCTAGCTCACTCCTTTAAAGGAAAATACATTTAAGATTTCTCATATATGAGATTAACGAGTTCTTCATTACAGAATTATGGAAGGCAGACGATTTCAGAAATATATGAAGGTGATCACTTAAAGTCTACATAGTTAGTCTGCTACCAAAAGGTGGCGTAGAATTTGTAAAAATATTGTTGGTCTTGTAATGAACGGCAGTAAAGAAGTGAAGACATATCTTCTTAAAAAAATAAAAAAAAAACAGGGCTAAGTAGTTGTTACTGTACTTGCTAAAATATTCAGATACAAGTCACCAAATATGGAGCGCGATTTTTTTTTTCTTTACGTAAGATTTATCCCGATGTTAATGTTTTGTTACTAAATATCAAATTTCATTTAAATTTTGAATACAAAAATGGTTTATTTCATTCAAATGTTAAAGTGAACGCATATTGCTGCAGCCCAGATCTCTTACACGTATCTTCTAGCACACAAATTACAAATCCATAAGACGCGATAAAATCATTGACTTGACACTGATGGACCTGGTGGATAGAATGCTCTCCCTTACCATCTGAAGAGATTCCTATCTTTCTTTCAATCTTTTAAAGAAAATTAAACGACATCCTGGTATCTAAACATTGTATTTGATCAATAATCAAACCTATAAAGAAATATTGAAATGCAATGATGTAGTATTGACAACTCCAATGGAAGCATTCATGTAGTAATGTTAAACATAACCATATTTTTTCCTTTATGTAAAATCAGGCACTTGCACCTTTCCTATTTATTTTGTGTGCAGATCTCATGTAGTATGTTTGATGTGACGTCCCCTTTTACATGGAATTAAATTTATGTCATAGAGTGAAAATACAGCAATTTACTACATATATTTTGTACTAGAATTTTGAGATTTGTTTGTAAAATTTCATTTTTCGTAAAAAGTCCAACAGTTCCAAAATGTTTATTGTATTTTCGCTTGCACATTGTATTCTTTAAAGAAAATTTTGCAGAAAATATATTCAAAGTAAGATTATTTTATTTAAAAAAAGGAAAATGTGAAATAATTAGCTCGTAACATATATCAATTAAAAACTTGAGCACTAGTGGCCTAGCCTAACTAGTGGCCTAACTAGTGGCCCAAGGGGCCCAAATCTTCTGAATTTAAAGAATATTCAATGATATTCTTCTCTAGAATCAAAAGTGATAGAGCTTTAAGTGTATGTTGTTGTTGTTTTTTTTCAAACTGCATGGTCCAACAGCACTTTCAAAGTACAGTCTACTTCGCAGCTCCCAAAGCTGCCAGTTTCCAGTGTTCTCAGGTAAAAGTCTGAAAGAATGCATAGAAGATGACCTTGCAATACTCGGGTGAGCACGAGACTCCCGGGTCTCTTGCTGGTTTTGAGATATTAGCAATTAAACCTGCTAAAAAAGCAAAGTAAATAACGAGAAATATGGGACATTTTTTATCATGACTTCAAGAATAATCATTGTTATGCAACTAGTGAGGTATCATTAAAAGACAAGTTTATCTCCATATACATGTGGATCGAGTAAATGCAGCAATATCAGTAGAACACATTAGTAAAAGTTTGAGGAAAATCAAACAATCCATTCAAAAGTTGGGAGGAATTTTTAGTTTCAGTGCCAGATAATTGGATGAGAAGACTACTACAGTTTGAGTTTATGATGTAACATGCATAGAATGATACAAAGAAAATATAAAGAAAATTCAAAATATTTTATCATTTTTTTGGCATAATAAAAAGAGCACTTGACTTGACTCTCTCAGAAGGAAGGGGAAATACAAATATTAATCATACCATAATTCTGTAACAAGTCGAGGGAATGTGTACTTTTCAAAGAAAAAGAGGAAATCTTGTAAAATTCTCTCTATATTTACTTTATATTGTTCTAGGCATGTGACATCACAAACTGTATCACTTAAAATACTGTATTTCTGATAAAAATCACCAGACGATACTGCTTTGCTTATCAATACTTTTATTTTTCTATACTGTAGAAAGATGCAACCACACAAACTGGACAGAATTTTCTCTCAAAAATATAATACGCTGTATGATATACACTTGCACAAACCTTTACAAAACACACAAGATGGGTTAGATAAACTCATTACATAGAGTACTAGTATACATTATTGGAAACCTTTTATACAAGATACATGTATTACACTCAAAAGAATTACAGCTGTTTGGTTTATAAATATAAACAAAGAAATGTGAAACACACTTCACATTATAGTATAGTCCAGAGCCATCCATGCACAGAGTTTGGGCGATTGGGTTTCAGTTCGTCACAACATGGTATGCATTCTTTTATTACATGTTTGCCTAACCCAGCATCACGGTGACATATTGTTACCCACTGGACCACAGCTGGCTCAAGACCCTATATCAATGGCATGGATGCATTCTTGCAGGGTTGTGGTGTGTGTTGCACTTTCCATACAAGGACAATTCACTTAGGAATAAATGTTACCATAATATTTGACTATTGGTAACAAAAATGTCTGCTACTGTGACAACATAAATGCCCACTTCTGATTGGTTGGTACCATAATAGCCCTCCACAGTTTTGAGAGAGCCTTAACTGGAGCAGCACAGAGATCAATGACATAGAAACCATGTGCACTTCAAATTAACTGCAGTTTCTTTCCTCGATAACTTCGCCAGAAGTAAGGGTTGTAGTTAAAGGACAAGTTCACCTTCATAGACATGTGGGTTGTGTGAATGCAGCAATATTAGTAGAACACATCAGTGAGAAATTAAGAAAAATTGGATAATCTGTTCAAAAGTTATGAATTTTTGAAGTTTCTGCTCAGTCACGGCTGGATGAGAAGACTACTATATTAGCTTGTGATATCACATGTGTACAATGATATGAAGAAAGTAAAAAGAAAAATAACATATTTTCACTTTTTTCGCAGAACAAAAGAGCACTCAACTTCTCTCTTTCAGAAGGCAGGGGGAATAATATTACCCTTGACATACGTCAGTAACAAGTCAAAGAAATGTGCACTTTATTCAAAAAGTAAAGTTTGTGAAATTCTATTTTTGCATTTACTCAATCCACATGTATATGAAGGTGGACGTGTCCTTTAATATACCAGAAAATATTTTTCCATTCATGTTGTATCCTAATAATGAATCTGTTGTAGGCTTCTTATTTCAAAGGTTGCTTAATTGAATGTGACATTCAAACACAAAATAATCAGGTTTGAAGTTAACTCAAAAGAAAGCAAGCATGTGCTACATTCTTTCACTCACAAAACAAAACACAGATTAGAAAAAAAAATACAAGAATTAAAAATCAGCGGCAAGCAGTACTTCATAATACAGAATAAAATAAATTTGGCAAACATTTTGATACTATATACAGTGATCTTTCCATCAGTTTTTCACATTTCCCAAACAAACCAAAGATCCCTCTAAAAGCCCCTTTTTTAATGTTACATGACAATGTTCCCATTGTTTTGTCTTCTACTCCATCAAAGGTGCATCATCTGTTTTATATAATGTGAATACATATCTTTCCCCCAACAACTACAATTACTCACAGATTATAACATTTAAATCTCAACATTGGAGATTAAGACACTGAAATCCCACACTACACATTTCCTTTTAACATAGAAAATCAGATTTGGCTTGTTTTTCTCCACTGACAGGAACAAGGGGACAGGCGAACCTTGTTAAAACAAGTTTCTTATATAGGACCACTAGAATTTCCTCATCGTACAGGGTACTGTATCTCATTATAGCAGGAATAAAAACCAAAGAATGTAAAAGAATGGGACCAACAACAATGTATTACCTCATTTTGAAAGGTATACTCATGCTATATCAGACCTCAATACAACAGTCCACTGTATTGACCATCTGCCTGTTGTGAAAACTGGTGGGACACTGATGCTACTGCCTTCTTACTACTAATACCACAAGGTACATTGATATGCACACCTACGGTAAAATCTTTAATGATAAATAGAACGCTAAAACCATCTTTCATCTTTGTCTGGAATAACTATCATGCGCTTGATATAAAAAGTCTTTAGTAAAATTTCTGATGCAGCACGGCTTTAGAGAAATATCAGCCAGCTTAGAAAAGACATTCACTTATAAATGCTATTAAAATGCAACAGATATTGGACCTAAAAAGTGTCAAAAAACAGAACTCAATGGTAAAACTATCACTTTCTTTACTATGAAATTCAGTCCTTTCTCAGAATTTGAACTGTTAAAGCCTCCACCAACAACTAAAATATAAATTATAAGGCAAATGTGTGTATGGTAAGCACCCTTTATACAAGATGAAGCAGACAGGGGGATAGATAATTTTACAACGAAAAAAGAAATAAGAATTTTGAGTTTTGAAATTAATAACAATAGCAAAACATACATGTAAATGCATGAAACACCTCAAAACCCTATTTCAAGAACTATATACACGAGCACAGAAAATATTTGAGTACATTTTTCTTCTTGTCTGGTATTTAAAAAGTAGAAAAATAGAAAGAAAATGAGCCAAATCAATGGGGTGTTTCATAAATCTTCTTGAAAAACCTCCTTGGCAAAACAGCTAAAAATCAATGGCACTTCCATAATTTAAAGATGAAAGGTGCTACTACCTATGGGAGAAAAAGAAGAGTTTTCTGTTACGGGTTTATGTGCGTGTATTTTTGTTGTTGTTGTTGTTGTTGTTGTTGTTGTCGTTGTTGTCGTTGTTGTTGTTGTTGTTGTTGTTGTTGTTGTTGTTGTTGTTGTTGTTGTTGTTAACTTTCTAAATACTACCACAGATAATGAAATAATTCATCATCATATTTTGTTGGATCCATCTTCCACAAAGCACAACATGCTGAGGATGTAAAAAGGATATTTTAAAGTATATATATCATTTTTATATACATACATACATGTGTAATTCTCAGTAGCAATTCCTTCTATTCTTAAATACATTCCACTATGATGCAATCTACAATAAATGTCCTTCCCATTCCACATTCTCTGAATACAGTTTTTGTTAACTGAGACAGAGTTGTAAACAATTCTACTGAAGTTAAAAAAAAAAAAATGCTAGTCTGCTCAACAGGTGTCCGCCAACAGTGGCTAAAACATGAAATGGCATTCCTCAATTGCTCTGTCATCTCTCGTTCAAAATTCAAATTAGCCAAATTTCTTCATAAGATACTTTAAGCTATAATGGCTTGACTCAAAAACTATCCTATTAGTCCTGCATTCAGACGATCCCCCGCTTTACAGGGGCAGTTTGGAGAGTTTTACGGTGGACCAAAATCCCCCATTAGAAGGGGAAAAAAATCACGGCTGGTGGTTTCAGCTGTGTGTTTGGTCACCGTATATACGTGGCGCTGTAGGGCGCGCAACTGCAAATTTATACGATTGCCTCATTTGCCACCACATTTTGAGCATGCGAACTTATGAGGAAAACAAGATCAAGGTCAGTCCCCTGCCAGAATTTTGTTGCCTGACTCAACAAGGTTGCCAGGGGAGCAGGGAATGTCCCACAAGGTTGCCGGGGGAGCAGGGAATGTCCCACCGAGCGTTCACATGATGGGATTGCGAGGGAAAGTCTTGGCAAACGAGACATTCCCCTCAAAGCGGAGGATCGTCTGAACGCAATGACCGTTTTTGCCTCAGAATAGAGTAACACTCATTTGAATAAGACAGCCTCAATCACAAGAATCCCTAAAGGGCACATATTCATATGTAAAAATACACTAGAATGCAAAACAAATTTGAAGAATGTACTGATATATGCTAAATCATGCAGATCAAGGTTTTTTGAAGTGTGTGTATAATATAGTACGCTTAATACTTAACAGTATGAATACAGCATGAAATGAATATGCCAAAAATATCTAGACGAATATCAAGGTTTTGCGACCAATGGCAGTGGTCAAGAGATATTAAAACACGCTGAATGGTCAACAGTATGAATACAGCAAGAAAAGTGAAACTGATTCCATTGTACATACTTGTAGGACAATAATATGCAAACAGTATCATGACCTGTGCAGGAAAAAAGTACACTCTTTCTTTAAACACATGAAATCCTTCTAAATCACCCTAATAAGTGCAAGCGCAGCTTATGTCGAACCACAGGAGTACTGCATGTGTGTTTCTCATATAAGTAATATATGAAATATCAAATACAACCACATCACACAAATTTTGGTGGCTAAACTGTAGATAAAGAACACATTATTTCTTAATACTGTTAAAATTCAAGAACAAAAGCCTGTGTTTAATTTCACACACCCAAACAAAGTTTTTATCTCTGTGTTCCTTTTAATACTGCCAAAACCAAATATTTGTCCCAGAATGAGGCCAAAGTACTTTTAGGCAGAGTACTGTTTAAGGTAAGCAAGGTCTCAAATTTCCCAGGAACATCAAAACAATTGAACAGAATTCTCTCCACAACCTACATGAACAATATCTACATACTTTGTAATGTAGCTGTGTTCCGCTTGGTCTAGAACTTGGATTGGAATAAAACGTCCTTGCGACAACCCCTTGTATCTTCCCTCTCAATGTTTCAACCTCTTGCATCCATGGTTATGTGGACATTATCCATGTGTTGTTTCCATGGAAACAAAACCTGTGCATCAATTTGGATGATTTGTTTCCCTCCTCATGAAATATTAACAAAAGAAAAAACAAATTTTCCCTTGTAGTGCCACCTACCATTAGGTAAGTTATGTCAATAGTGAATTTGGATAATGACCACTCTAGATTAGTTCATCTTATACAAACATCTTTCTTCTTTATATGACTAGGTCACAGAATTCCTGCAATCTGATTGGGTCATTGCCATGTACAGAGCATTAATCTACATTTATCTGCATTTGTGCCTATTCTGTCATACAATGTATATCCAATAAAATTAACCCATGCATCATTACATATCTCTCTGTAGAGTTTTGTACTGGCTGCAATACACATCACTAGACAAATGTACTTGTTACCAGAATCTAAAATGTTTTCAATTTGTCACTCTTGCGCATTTGTGAATTGGTGCAATTAGACACACTCTCGTTAACACAAAAAAGCTGTCCAATAACAACCCAGCATGGCCTCACAAGCTCAAGCCACTTCTGCATTTAACTCGTGCACTCAATTCTCTTTGCTCATACATTGCACATGTACTTATTACTGTCCTACAGCAGAATTTTCTCTGGAGATCATTTTCCACTGCTTTTGGGCCTCACACTGACATTCATTAGATTTGTTGGATGATGTACGTAGACTGCTATCCTGATATAATCAGAAAATTCGCGAGGGGTGTAGAGGACAGGTGTGATAAGGCCACTTTGAACTCAAAAGTGCTCAAATAATGCAGGGAAAATCAATGCCATCCATGGCAATAATTAGATGCACCTTGTGGACAATTTATAAATACCGGGGAAAAAAAATGCGAGAAAGCTGAATTAGTCATGATGAGAATACACATGGGGTGCAATGGTTGTTTATACACATATCAAACTCAACCCTTTGGGGTCTACATTGGGCCAATCTGGCTACAAGCCAGCATCAAAATGTCCTTCTTCTCCTTCGGGAAGCGCAGCTCACGACCGGCGTGCCGTGCCCGCTCGATCTCCTCGTCGGCGACCGCCAGCTCCCTGGAGATGATGCCGGGCGTCTCCTGTTCCCGGGAGATCCAGTCGAGGGCCATCTGGGAGCGCATGTCGTCGTCCAGGGCCCGGTGGGAGTAGTGGGCCAGCACCTCCTGCCGGGAACAGTCCCGTTCCCGCATGGCCTTCAGGCTGCCGTTCCAGTGCAGGAGCTGGAAGACCGTCATCAGCTCCTGGAACTCAAGCATGGACTTGGAGCGGTTGGCGGCAAGCATGAAGCGGAAGGCCCCCAGGCTGGTGTTAGGGTCCTTCTCATCCTCAGCTGGACCCTGAGGTAGGTAACAAAAGGCAGAAACTTTATAGAGATGACTACAAAGATGACCTAGTGGGATGAAATGGATATAACTTAAAACATTAAATGACAACAAAGACCTGGAGCGGTTGGCGGCCAGCATGAAGCGGAAGGCACCCAGGCTGGTGTTGGGGTCCTTCTCGTCCTCTGCTGGACCCTGGGGTAGGTGACAGAAGACGGAAACTTATAGAGATGATTTAAAGAGATAACTTATGGAGAAAATTCCCAGAAATAACTTATAAAGATGACATACACACTGATAACCTATAGTGTAAATATGATTTAATAGATGACTTTATGGGTAAAACTTATAGAGAAAACTTACACCATCAATATCAATATCATTATTGTCATCAATTACATCTGCATCCCTTTTAAAGTGGATCTGTAAGAGGGATTAGAACTAACTGTAGCAATACAGCAGACTGGCATTACAACAAATGTTGTTAGAGAAAAGTATTCACACTGGTCCCTAAATATGGGGAAACTTTCTTTGTACATGTATTTCATCGTGATACCATGTCCCAATATAACAAACACCTCTCCCTTTTCCTTCAATAGGGTTTCTTATAAAATTGAAGCCTACTGTATCAAGCAACATAGCTCAATAAGACTGTGAAAATGTTCCATTTCAACAGATTACATCTGACACAGCTTTCCTTTTTGTTTACTATGACTGTATCAAATGTTTGCTAATTCTCTGTGAGATGCTTGATAGAGAAGCATGTAGTGAGGTGCAATTCAAGTATGGCAAAGGGGAAATTCCCAAATTCTATCCCACCAGACTACTTTACAGAAATGACCTTGCATATTAGAAAGAAAATTACAAAATCCAATTACGAACTGCATACATGATAAACTTCATTATCATTTGAACTCAAATGTCGTGAATGGGCTTGTACACGCAAACACGCTTTCCAAGACTTCAGAGAAAGACAATAATTTTTATGTTTGCTCAGAGGCATCCTTTTTTGGTTGTGCCACATTTAAGCCTGCCTACCACAGTTCAAGAATGCCCGAGTGCTTGCATTCAAGATCTCATAAAGAAAACTTAACAAAACCTACATAGTCGGCATACTTCATTCTCCGACGATACACCTACAGCCACACACACAAACAAACATGCTTTTAAACACTTCCAAATAGGGGAAAAAAATCCTGGGAGGATCCTGTTTGGTATGTACACATTGTGTATAGTTAAAATTGTGTCACTCCTGAAAATGTAAGATCATTAAGCCATACATTTGTAGCTATGCAAACTACAGTACTTCCAGAAGGTGGGAATGAAAAGGAAAAAAAATACATGAACATTGTTCCTTGGTATGCACTGAAAATCTAGTCTTGCAAGATATTCAACTGTTCTGTGGAAAGGGGGCATGTCCCCAAACTTGTGCATTTGATGAATGCAGAATGCTTGGTGGAATCACTTGTGGAAAATTGAAAGAAACCATTCAATCTGCTTTTTCAGCAATGAAACATTTTGAGTACAAACACACAGGCTGACAATCTGGAAAACAAATTGCCTTCATCACCATTTGGGGCTGAAGAAGCAATGCCCAGTATGTGCATGGCAGATTTCAAGCAAAAATCCATGCTCGTATCAGGGAGGTGTAAGAGACGTCAAGCAGCTCTCCATTCTCCATTCTGCAAATATTTACCAATTTTAATATTTTCTCCCAAAAAAATTGTCTTTACACCTAATATTGGTATGATTGGAGTATTGCAATTTTGTTTGAGTAGTCCTATTAACCCTAACTAGGTAACGCAAAAAGCTATCGCTGCGACATTTCATGACTTTTTTCTTTCGAGTCTCAGGCATCTTTTGACACCAAATTTGCGATGCCCGGGCGCCCGGTTCCGAAGTTGCGCATAAATATGTACGTGCATGTCAGACCAAAAATTGCTCAAAAACGTCAATTCGTGTACAATTTCAATGCAAACTGTGCTTACAGGCAAATTTCATAAAAGCATGATTATTTTGGGGTTTTATTGATTAAAATCAATTAATAACATATTTTCTTGTTCGGAACAATGTGATGGACAAGTTTCATCGAAAAAACAATGAAAAACATAAAGTCGAAAAAACAATGAAGTACATAAGAAATTCAAAAAACAATAAAATACTTAAGAATTTTTTTCTGATGGTACAGTTTTTTTCTCTTATATTTGCTCAGGACACTAAAAAGAATATTTACACAAAAAATGTTCCCAATTTGAGCTTTATTTAGTGATTTATACCAAATTGTCTGATTTCATGCATCATTATTCATAAATTAGCATAATTTAGCATAAATGATTATTTTTTAAAATTTAACTTTGCGGTACTTTAGATTACATCATAGGCAATGTGTGTGCCAATTTTCGTTGCGATCGCGCGGTCGACGGCCGACAGGCTCTATGATCTACCTAAATAGCTTGGTCTAGTTAGGGTTTAAAGTGGACAAGTTGTGTCTGTGAGCAAATATTTGAGAAAAATGAAAATTACTGCTTTTTTTTTTTTTACAAACAAATGGAGAGCTGCACAACACCACCATCACACAGCTTTATCAATTTGTCTTAATACTCTCTTTAGTATCATTTTCACAATTGTTGTGTCTTATACTTTCCCCCAAATTTTCACCAACATACTTTTCTGATTTTTCTGTTTTCATACAGAGCAAAACAATACCAGGATGGATTTTCCCTTTAACTTACATCAAATGACTTCTTAGCATCCTCCACTGCCTGCTGGATAAACTTGTCTGTGATCTTCCTGGTCGGGTGCTCGTTGAAGACGGAGTTCATCAGGGCGATCTTGGCCGCACTCCGCCTCGCCTCTGCCTTGGTTGGGCAGTCCTGGAAGGAGAGATAGAGAGTTCACAAGAAAACCCTCTCTGTGTCAGGGACATTGGGCAGTGTACAACACTATGGAGTTTTCTGTGCCAATTGATATTTAGAGTACACACGCGGTTAAGCATCAGTTTAACATTTTTTTTTTTTAATGCTTTGTTGGAAAACTCATCAAGTCGCCCAAACCACAATGGTTTGATTTTATTTGGATTGGTGGGTGCACTGTATTTTTATGTCATAATCTGTTTCACATTGTAAGTGTTTCTTCAGGTAGAACTAGAAATGTCGCTACAGCGACTGGTTATACCCCCGCCAAACAACATTTCATAAGCTTTGGTCAAAACAACATTTGATAAGCTTTGGTCAAAAAACTGAGGAAGTAGTTAAATCCGCAAGATCTTTCCTTAATCTTCTGCCATTAATATGCCGTTACCATGGCAACGTACTTTCGGGTACTGTCGAAAAATGCGTCTTGCACATCTACAACCAAAGGCACACATCTGTACCAAGTTTCATGGAAATTGGGCAAAAACTGAGGAAGTAGTTTGCAACACAAAATTTTCCATTATTTTGGCTCATAATATGTGAGCTGTTACCATGGCAACATACTTTTTGTCACTGTCAAGAAATGTGTCATGCTGACCTATATCCTAAGACAAACATTCAATATGAATTCCATGAGAATTGGAAGAACACTGATGAAGCAGTTTTGCCATGAAGCATTTTGCCCTATATTTTACCAATAACATGTCGTTACCATGGCAACGCACTTTTTGCCACTGCGGAAATATGTGTCTTGCACATTAACATATTCAGATGAACATCTGTACCTAATTTCATAAAAATTGATCAAAAACTGTGGGAGGAGTTCGCGACGCAAGATTTGTACCCATTTTTGCCCATAATATGCCGTTACCATGGCAACATACTTTTGGGTACTGTCAAAAAATACGTCTTGCACATCTACAACCCAAGGCACACATCTGTGCCAAGTTTTATGGGAATCGGTTGAAAACTGAGGAAGTAGTTCGTGACGCAAGATTTGTACCCATTTTTGCCCATAATATGCCGTTACCATGGCAACGTACTTTTTGGTACTGTCAAAAAATACGTCTTGCACATCTACAACCCAAGGCACACATCTGTGCCAAGTTTTATGGGAATCGGTTGAAAACTGAGGAAGTAGTTCGCGACGCAAGATTTGTATCCATTTTTGCCCATAATATGCCGTTACCATGGCAACATACTTTTGGGTACTGTCAAAAAATATGTCTTGCACATCTACAACCCAAGGCACACATCTGTGCCAAGTTTTATGGGAATCGGTTGAAAACTGAGGAAGTAGTTCGCGACGCAAGATTTGCAACGGACCAACCGCCCGACCGACCGACCGCCCGACCGACCGCCCGACTGCCCGACCGACCGTCCGCTGATTCCTATATACCCCCTTCAAACTTCGTTTGGCGGGGGTATAATAAGACTTCTCTGTAACTTGAGCCCTATTTTGCCCACATTCCATTTTATTTATATTTCAGTTGCAAAATAATAAAAAGTCCTTACATCACTAAACTGACAACCGATCCTTCATAAAAACTGGAAAGACATTTAAAAATAAACAGTTGATTATTCTGCTCCAAGACATGTGTGTTGTGTGCACAGTGTACAGGTGCCTTAGAGTGCAGTATAAAAGCATAATTTCATAGCCTGTGTCATGGCATTCCGCTTTTATTCATTCTTTGAACAAAAATTAAAACAATTTGGGGACAAACTCTCCACAGTGAACAAGCTTGCAAATGACACCTGGGGCTTTGCCCTTTGAATTAAAGGGCGTGTACAGAAGTGGGGGAGGTGGCGTTTGGGATTTTAACTACTTCGTCAGCTGGAAGCAAAATAGCTATGCATATTGATGTGAAATTATGAATCTAAAGCACAGGTGCCGTTTGTTTGAAGAAAATTGGGTCAGAAATGGCCAAAATATGAATAAACGAACGAACGGAAAAAAGACGACATGCCCCAACTTTATCCGAATTTATTCGAATTTGGTTTGAAAAAAAAGTTGTTTAGCTCCCTCAACGGTGATGGTAATGAAACGGTTACAAGTTTACATCGCGCTGCGATCGTACTCCATCGTACAGTGCAGTATTGCAGAAGTACAGAAGTATACGTACATGTACACTGTACATTGAGTCATCGTATACAGCATGCATAGCACACTACTACACACTAATACGTCGTCGATGGAGGTTCGCCAGGCAAGTGCCGTCTCGAATGGCGGGGACTTCGCAGGGCTGCTGCTGACTGTGTAAGTAAATGCGACCCGCATTTCCAACAAGTTACCAACAAGTTACGAGTTACCAGTTTGTTCTATGTCTAGAATACATCCATCTGGACTACTAGAGGGTTGTAACTGTAAACATAGGGCCTACCGTTTATACTGCGTTAGTTTATTCGTTTAGCGTTTCACTCAACTGTTATGTTTACTGTTACTGTTGTGTTAGCATGATTAGGTTAGGGAAACAAACTGCTACCCGGCAGCCCCACACGCATAGCGTACTTGAGTATGCGTATGGGGCTGCCGGAGGGAAACAAACTGCTACCCGGCAGCCCCACACGCATAGCGTACTTGAGTATGCGTATGGGGCTGCTTGCCGCACACGGTACACCAAGAGATTTTCCCCAGTGGTGGTGTACACGTGGGGAGGAGAAAAATCTCTTTGCCGCACACCCATTACGCTATGCTTATGAGGCTGCTGGCCGCAGTTTAGCTCAGTAGCCCACAGAGTTGGATTATGCGAACCAGACGCCGGTCGCTAGTTTATCTAAGTTAGGACGTAAATAAAGACAATTTAAAGCATAATTTATTAAAAATTAGGCCTGAAGATTGTACTTTTAGAGGCCAAATAATGTATTCTAGTCCCCCGGAAGGTCACGTGATCGCATCTAGTGCGGAAGGGGACTTTTTCGGACCGTAGATGCACCGTTGACGCATTGTTACCGATCTCTGCAGAGGCGCGGGGTCAGTCCCATACATTGAAATTAGCGTCGTTCATTCGGTCAAGTGAAACTCCGTGATCGCGTGATCGTGTGTTGTGTATGTGGCGATGGCGATGGCAGTTGTGTTTGTAACGTTACAGCTATTGAGCTAATTTACAACAATTGTACAGTGTACAAATATTGGATTATTATATTGGACTATGGATTTTACAGCTCAAGAAAGAGTGATCGGATGACGCTGTCTATAAATTATGGCAGCCATAGATTATAGTATAACAAGGCTATGTACAGCGACTGGGCTGTGTTTAGTTAGTAAGGTGGTAGGGTAGGATTCCAGCCTGTGGCTGTACATGAGTAACATAGGTTCTGGAACAGGTTCTCGTAGGAGTAGGACAGGTTCTCGTTTGAAAGAGTAGCCCAATTGTATAGGCTACTCTTTCTTCTTCTTCTTCCTCTGTTAAGTGCAGCTTCCTGCTTGAACTTGAAGATTACGCACTGTTGTAGTGTGTGAGAGTGTGCAGCCGTATGTGTGGTCTAACAGTGCCAGTCAAATTCCACAAGTAGGCCTAGTATATTTGCAAAACATATTACTGTAAAAGTGGATATTTTTGCGCGACTAATTTTTCGCGCTTTGCCGGGTGAAAAGAGTTTTGTGTGTTCTTAATTCCGCGGAATCAAGACACCCCACACAGGAACATTTGGCAAGCAAAAATATTCGCGTGCTTTTATTTTCGTGCTAGTTTCTGGTTGTGCGAAAATTTCAACACCGCGAAAATTTCCACTTTTACAGTATACGTATGGAGTGCAAGTAAAAATCCATAATTTCATACATATCATGAGCTGCAGTGACATCTCCCTCAAGAAGGACTTGAATGCCTCGAGGGAGGATGAGTCAGCTGGTAGGTGGTTCCGTGCAGTCTCTGGCAGTTCTGGGGAAGAAGGATGAGCTATACATGTATATACACCAGATTGGTGCATAATGTTGTCCTGAAGCGGGAATCATGCCCTCTTGTGGAAGATGTTGACTTTTGTAGGTATTGCTGCAAGTCATTGTTCACCAGATCATAACTTATGCGATATGTCAGCATTACAAGACGGCTTTGTAGATGCCTGCTAGCAAGTGATGGCCATTGTGTAACCTGTCCAACATGGCGGTGACACTGCTGTGACATTTGAAGTTGCCAGTCACGTAACATGCACTTCGTCGCTGAACCATCTCGATCTTGTTCACATTTTTCCTGGTGTGTGGGTCCCATGCTGTTGCGGCATACTTCACAACTGGACGAATGTAGGTGAAATAGGTGGCCTGCTTTATCTTCTGATTGCAGTGTCTGAAGAAAGATAGACGGAAGAAGGCACAAATAGAGTTTGCCTTCTTGACGGTGGCATCAATATTCCATATGGTATGTGTGTTGAAATTCAGCTTTTTGTCAAGATGGACCCCCAGATGCTTTGCTGAGTGAACTTCTTGAAGGCGTTGGCTGTGGATATTGCAGTGACCTATGATTGGGTTTCAAACGAGAACCTGTCCTACTCCTACCCTTAACCCTAGAATAGATTCAATATTATTGTGCCTACTTGCGAGACATTATTGACAAGAGTCTAGAGAGATTCTGGTATTTGATATAAACATAATTTTCAGGAAATCATCAAGAGTTGACCCTGCTGCAAGTTTAAGACAAACAGAGTACCAGGCTTTTTGAATTGTTCAAGTTGGTATCCAACTTACTGTACAAGTCTACAGCTGTATTGTCTGTAAATACAGTGTAGTGGAGATGCACAGTCTTCCACATCTACCAATAAATTTTACCAGGATGTAGTCTGAATTATTCTCAGAAAGGTTTTACTTACAAGGTGTGTGAGTTATGAATTATTACTGATTCTTACATTATTTTTTCTCTCAATGTGTGTATTCATGTATGTGCACATGTACGTACAGTGCATTTCTGTAGTTTCTCTTTGCTTGAATTGGGGTTTACTCCATCATAATAATGTTTTCAGACATGTTATGTGAATAATGGTTTAGAATATCATCCATTATTAATTTGGAGTAATGGCTGGGAAAATTGTTATGCATTTTCTAATCCTTTCTCTAATCTCTTTCTCTTGTGTCACATTGTACACTTAGGTATCCCCAGTACCTGACATCACATCGGTGGAACGTGCATATTTCTGGTGATTCTCTTCTCCGTGGCCTCCAGGATAATCTGCATGACATAAACGAGGAGATCTACACTGTACAAGCTATCGTTTGCACAGTTCTGTTTTGTTTTCCTGGATGCACCATTCAATCTCTGACAGATTTTATCAAGGATAGCACTGCTGTTGCAAGAGAACAACTGATTAGTAGACTTTTTCAGTTCATTGAAAAACCTAGAGCAGTATGTCATCATGATAACCTAACTCAGAAAGGTGCTAATGTGATACATGTATGATACAATAGAAGAATGAAGTTGATATAACATATTATTCTATATCAACTTTATTCTTCATTCATCTTTACGGTAACATTTTTAGTAAAGACGAAGGTACATTTATCCTTTGAAAAGCAAGGGTGTTGTAGTAAATGTGAAGTTCGACGAATACAGATAATCAGTGTATGGAACTACATGTACAAATGTATGCAATAATCTATAATAATTATGTTAAATCAGTGCATGTAAATTCCTTTGGAGTCTGTACAGATGGCAGAAGTATGAGGGATGAAACTTCAAATGTTGCCTGCCCTCATTAAATTAGATATTATCCTTCATGATATTCTTGATAAATGTTAGGGAACCAAGTACTTTGTATGAAGTAGTATCTGGATGTCCAGCCATTACTCAACAGGGGGCATGTCTTAATTGCCGCTGAAGGTATGAATTTAATTTGTACATCACCACTGACGCACTATAAGAGGTTTAGTGAGTGTACATGTTTTGTTGTTGACATTTTGGTTGTGATATTTCAGAAAAGGTTTCAAAGATTTAAGAATTCTGTTTGATCAGGTAGGTACACAAGGTATGTCATCAAAAAGAATTGAATGGTCAAGAAGGGATAAGGAAGATGAAGATTCTGACACAGCAGTTAGATAGATGATGATACAACATGCACTTCCACCAAATCGGCCGAAATTTGTACATGTTCACATAACCGAGCATGCTCTTATCAGATACCTATCAAGAAAAATTGTGGACCCTGTGAAAAGTAAGATGAGCAGATTTTTATACTACCT
Organism: Diadema setosum; assembly: GCA_033980235.1. Classification (NCBI taxonomy): domain Eukaryota; kingdom Metazoa; phylum Echinodermata; class Echinoidea; order Diadematoida; family Diadematidae; genus Diadema; species Diadema setosum. The sequence goes on from CM067065.1 coordinate 12,374,310, forward strand.
GGGGTTCACATGACCGAGCATGCTCTTATCAGATACCTATCAAGAAAAATTGTGGACCCTGTGAAAGGTAAGATGAGCTGATTTTTATACCACCTGGGGGGGGGGGGGGGGTCATGTTGGCCAATACTCCACACCAGAGTGGTCGAGTGAATTGTTACTGGTAAGGGGGTTGGATATCATTCACTCATTCATTTATAACCATGAAGAGAGTGACACACAGATATTTTAAATGTGTATGATGCTGCTTGTACACATGTACTGCAGGGCTGCCAACTCTCACGCATTGAGCCTGAGACTCGCATATTTTGGTCCTTTCTCACCCTAAAACTTTATTTCATTTGCATGCATTTCTATTGATCTCACACATTTTGACTCCTGAATTATAGCATTGACCTATGGGAGTCTCACTCTCAACTAGTTTCCAGTGTAAGCAGCCCTGATGTACTGATACATATGTATCCAGTTGACACGAGATGTTGGGATGATTAGTTTGCCTTTGGACATTTCAGATAAGATTGTACGGTACATGTGTATTCACTGCACAGCCAATGCTAAAGTTGGGGATGAAAGATTTCTTCACATAGATGTTTTGCAAGATGTTATAAGGGCCAATTCTGATCTGTCTGCTTTGATTTCTAGTAATATTGATGTTTTGAAGTGTATTCAAAATGTTATATCTGTTTTGTTTCCAATAAGCATACTTCATATTATGTACATGTACGTACAGTTTTGAATTGTTGATGCAGCTGTCAGTTTATGAGTTTGAAACATTGGCAGTGTGACCAATAGATACTTGCCTTCAAAGTACATGTACAATTGTAATTAAGGGCATGTACATCTACACCTTCAAAACATTCTCTGCTGTTTGGACTGTTGATCAAGTTTATATTTTTATGCCTCCGCCACAAAGTGTCGTCGGAGGCATTATGTTTTCGGGTTGTCCGTGTGTCCGTCCTTCCGTCCGTCCATCCTTCCGTCTGTAATCAATTTTGTGGACATTGTATCTAAAGAACCGTTAGAGGTATCAAATGAAACTTTACATGTATATGTATGAGTGGGTGAAGTTGTGCCTATCAACTTTTGAGTGCACATACTCAAGTTCAAAGGTCAAAAGGTCAAGGTCAAATGCTGAACATTTCGCTATTTCCCCCTCTGCAATGCCTGGAGGTATTTTCTTGAAACTTGGTGTATACTGTACATAACTACCAAATGAAGATTCCCCAGGGAGGTTTTGAGTCACGAGGTCGAAGGTCAAGGGTCAAGTGAAAATGTCACTTAATTCTCCATAAATGTTTCAAGGTATCTTCATGGAACTTATGTAATGAATGACAGTGATCATGTAGGGAATTAAGGGGTCATGAGTCAAAGGTCAAGGTCAACTCCAGAGACCCCAGCACCTTCTGATCTGGAGATTCTCCCGCCCGAAACCCCTAGCAAACGGGAGACTCCAAGTTCATCAGTGCGAAGTTCCTAGGGTTCTAGATGCTCTCTGGTGCTATCCAAGGCTTGTTTTTTCAACATACGGTAGCAATAAGTAAGAAATCATTTCCAATGGGAGACACAGAGCCAGGGCGGGAGGAATTAGCTCTCAAGCGGGAGAACGGGAGATTTTGCAAAAGTGGGTTTTTCGGCAGGAGATCTCCCGTCAAAAACGGGAGAGTTGGAGTCTCTGCAACTCATTAAATTGTCATTGTTTCCCTCTTATCTACATATGCAATGCCTGCAGGATTTTTTCTTGAAACTTAGTGTATGCATACACAAGTATTACCCAATACGTATTCTCTTGGAAGTTTCTTGTCAAAAGGTCAAAGGCCAAACGGTTAAAGGTCAAGTGAAAGCGCTAAATTTCATTTCTTCTTTAAACTTATGAAAGGGTCAAAAGTTGGGTACAAATCCCCAAATACCTGCACTCTTATTAGACTCGATAGCCATTCAACCAACTAAACCTAGTTCAAGGAAAGTGAACATTCATTGCATTTGTGACAAACCTGTCATTCTTAATATTTTTGCCAGTAGTTATGTGAAAATGTCATCACACATTGTCAAGACATTGTGGTAAAGACCTATTTGGAGAACCATGCATTATGGTGGAGGCAAACCAGTCGCCATAGCGACATTTCTAGTTTGTACATGTTTCATTTTGTTTCCAGTAAGTACACTTTATAATTATGTATACATGTACACCTTCAAATTGCTTTTGCAGCTGCGAGTTTATGTGACCCTCTATTCATGTGTGTGAAGCCTTGGTGATGTGAATACTAGTAGATACATGTTTGTGTACCTGCCTCCAGAGTACTCAAGGACATTTGTACACCCTCAAACGTTCATGCAGTTTGGACTATTAATGAAGTTATCTCTGTATCATTTGAGTGAAACCTTGCCAAAAGTGTAGATGGCATGTAATTTACAGAGTACAATTGCCTCAAAAACATTTGTGTTATTCTAGCTTTACTAGTATTTATTCACTTACAAAACATTCAAGCAATATTCACAACTCTTCCATGTTTGTACAACATGTACCAGTATAGTTTGTTTATTGCCAGTTTGAAAACTTGCCTGCAAATTATTTATACGGATCTGCTTGATACAATGTAGCTCTGCAATTGTTCAAACTACATGTACCTGGTACATGTACATGCGTTTGCTTTTGTCTTTTTACTGAGCTTCACCAGAAGAATTATTTTTGAAATGTTCACTGTACATCACAGTCAAGACAGACTGTTCCTACTCATGTTCCTACTCAAAAGACCGCCGACAGTTGTACCTTTCATAGGTCTCTTACATGTGACTTGGCCTGAGACTGATACCAATTCCACCACCACCACCAAAAAAAAAAAAAAAAATAATAATAATAATAATAATAATAATAATAATTATATATATATATATATATATATATATATATTTATATATATATATAAGTAAATGGATGAATAAATAAATAAATAAATAAAAAAAATAATCTAAACTGCACTCGACTATAATGCTAAAAAGTAGATAAAACTATGTAGACTGCTTATGCAGCTCTTGCTTTTGGTAACGTACATATTTTTGTCTTGTGTGTGATACATTGCCATGAAGAGTGATGGATACAGTACCTTGAAACTAAACTACAATGTAGTTCTTTCAACACCTACATGTAATAAATATGTGGAGATGTATATACATTTATAAAGGAAAGAGAACTTGTCGATTGTGCTCCTTTCTCTGTTGTTATTAATGAATAAAGAAGGTATTTTACTAATTGATGAAAATGACATGTGCAATAATGTATCGAAAGTTCTTTGCCTAGTTAGGTAAGCCTCCTAAAGTAATAGAGAGAATAGGCACAATGGCCTCCCATTGTAGTGAAGTCCTTTAGGATCAGCAGTTTTCTTTTGTTATATCAAAATGCTAGGTAACAGCTCGTTATTCCGGAGGTTCGTTATTCCGAAGGCTCTTTATTCCTGAGATTTGTTATTGCGAAGGTTCATTGTTTCGAATTTCATTTTCAGATTGACCAATCTTCAGGAATAACGAACCTTCAGAATAACGCTACACATTTGCGGATTAACGAACCTCTAGGTACTATATAGGGAATTTGCGTGTTTCGGATTAACAACCCTTCGGAATAACGAACCTTCTGAACAGTGACCTTCGGAATAATGAACAGCACTTGTTATAACCGAGCAAATTTAAAAAAAAAAAAAAGTGGATAATGTTGTAAGTGGAATTTTGATATAAAGTAACTGTGTTCACTTTGACGGGAGTAAAGGGTATAACTAGTGGTTATAGTATATTTGAGTGAATGCTTATGATGCTTTGAATTGAGAGAGAGTGATCTGAATGATTGATGGCAGAATGAAACTGAGAATCAGACAGCACTTCCCATCAACGAAATCAGAAGGGTAGACAAAAGCAAACCAAATAAACATACTGGTACATTTTGTATTATGATTTACAAGAACAAGGGAAAACATGCAATCGGAAAGAGTTCCTTATGTCCCCCCCCCCCCCCCCACACACCACCAATTTAAACAAAATAAACAAACCACCATTCCCCCTCACTAATAATAAATTAAATAAAGTTTATGGGAAGTCTTCCCATAAATATTACTGGTATTAGTAAAAAAAATAGCAATCTATCCATTTTGCGCAAACTAGTGGGGGGGGGGGGACATAAGGAACTCTTTCCATGTAATCGAAGAAAGAGAGGGGAGGGAGTGGGAGAGAGGCCCAGCAAGAGGCAGTAGACTATTAGTACCTAATATCTAATGACAGACACAAGTACAGTATATCACAGCTAGACGCTCATAACTGACCATGTCGAGTACATGTAGTACGTTGCCTGCATGGGGTCGCTCGTAACACACGAACAAAGGCATCGAGGACACACGTCAATTTCTATATGTGGGACAATACTGTATTTTCGCGATTTTGTGCCGAGAAAAAAGGAATGACATCCCCATGATTTCGGCTGGCTGCTGACCCATCTACAAATCATCACATTACACTCTAGGTATCATCTTAAAGCTGTATAATTATTCTTTTACATGGTATAACTTTCGTTGGTGCCCTGCGATGAAAAAGAAGACTTTTAGGAGGATTTTAGAAGAATATCTGTACCCATTATTTCCGGAACATCGGCAATTAATTAGCCACGAAGTTGATAGTCTTTCTTGTCGTTCTTGGAAAAATGAACAAGATTACACCCAAGTTTTAACCCTTACCTATCAAATAAAGAAAAATCATGTGAAAATGTAATTCAGTGACCAAGATATGAGCATTTCAAAACGACTCTGCAATCGCGCTCTCCCATACCATGACCTGCTGGGTCAACTCGAGGTCACGCCTGCGATCCAGCGAGGACTTGGATATTTTGCTCACTGATCCCACCGATGTGGATGAACGTGTACGGTACGTGTCACAAACTGCACAGTTGAATTGAAGGTGTAGCCCACGGCGGTGTGTATGAGATACCTCCTTGGCTGTACACACAGCCCAGTCGCTGTACGTGTATTCGCACAGCGTAGTACACAGCGTCTGGTCGGCCAGAGGCAGTTGAGTGCTACGGCTCAGCGCGACTTCGCGCGGTCACACAACAGACAGCGATTGCTTTATTACTGTAGCTATGCGTACAGTTGCAGCACCATCGTGTCTCACTCGCTCTCGATCGGGCGGAAAATCGGGAGGAAAGTTTGTGGATGGCACAAACACACCGCATGGTGGTGCTGTTGAAGTAACGGCCGATCGTACTTATTCGAAAGAAAAAACTGACCGCGAAACTGGCGAAACTAGATTTTGAAGCACTTCGGTGATCGGGTAATTTCAGTAATTTCAACCCTCAAAATCCATGTATATCAATGTCAGAATGCTCTACAATGTCTCGTTGAGAAAATCAATCGCGTTCGTGGCTTTTGGTGACAATTCAGGTGTCTAATCGACTACTGTACACGGGCTTTAAAGGTACAGCGTTATAATTATGCTTCCCCTTATTAATGCTAAGCAAAAGAAAGAAAATTGCTGCGATACACAACTACTGTATGAGTACAGAAATCATATTTTGTTGCAATAACGGGGGAGGTGTTTCATCTTGTGTACCATGTTTTGAATGAACTGACTTGGCCTGCACAAATTGGATCTCACATTGATTTAAACATCACATGCTGAAAGTATAATACCTGGAAGCTAGCGAAGCAGCTGCCCCCGGGGAGCGTGACGAAGCAGACATACGGTGGGCTGGAGGAGGGGACGGACTCGTAGACCACGATGGGTCCGTTCTTGAGCTCGGTGCCTCGTACTGCCTTCATCTGCCAGAACTCCTGGAGGGCCTCCACAACGTTCACTGCAGGACAGAAAGACAGAACTTTACAGTGAATGACCTTCTTGCAGTGCAAATAATCAAACTGATGCTGAGTAACAACATTCACTGGGTAGTTTGTTGCTTAAAATCTCATTTTATCATTTAAATCTTACATACTATTCATTGTGTTTCATAAAGTGTGAGAAATACAGTTTTCCAGACCTCCCAACCTTTCTGACTGAAAAAAGGGGATAATTTAGCTCAAAAGTAGGAAAGAAATAAGCAGTTCCCATAGGAGTGAGTACTAAAATTATGAAGAAAAATAGGAAGTTCTTATATTGAAACAAGAGCTGGGAATGGTCAAAATTCAGATTCTTTCCTCCAAATTCAGAATGGTTCAGAAGTCTGATTTTCTCTAATTTGTTCTCTTTGAATACATACAAATGTATTTAAAACTAAAGTTAAGATTTAGAAATCTTTATCAGGGGTGTACAATTTCAAGAGCCTCTTTTTTATTTTATGCTATGATTCTTAACAACATTTTACTATAAGATTACAATTACTGCTTTTCTCTCTATTCTGTTTTTACAATATCTTTCTGATCACTATGAAATTATGTAATCTCACCACTTCAGGCTGATTTATTATGCCGAACATGTTGTGTACATTATTGATGTGAAAAGAGCGTGTACGTGCAGACTATTGACAGAATTCCATCAACGGCTTCAGAACTCCTCTTCTTAAGTTTACAGTGTACATTTACAGTGTGTGTACATGTACACGCATGTCGTGTGACTCACAATTTACATTGTACTGTGGTAATTTGAAATGCTACGACCGGTGCTTCATCTTTGTGAATGTCACAAACATGTTGCAAGTTTTCACTGGTCATACAGGTGTATGTTAATAATGGGACATTAAATTATCGTACTTTCAGGAATTAGGTTTTCTAGATACATGCACATTACGTGCAAACTTGATTATATTGAAAGTGACAGGAAAACAAATTTGTACAGCCAGCATATAACATGTTCCGGTGGCAAAATTTGGGAAATCCAAGAATATAGAGTTTACAAGTTGTTTTGACAAAACACCAGTGACTATACAGTTACACTGTACAACTTCCATCAAAAGCACTGAATATGGGCAATAATACACTTCTGTACACATGGGAAAAAAATGGGACACAGCCCCCCCCCCCCCCCTCCCCCCCAGACATGAAAGACACATTGTCTGAAATGATTCTAAACATGTCTTATCACAGTTTTCTCTGCAGTATTCCAATAGAAAATCACCCAGCGTGACTGATCCATGCTTTGTTTGGCATACAATAGTTACAATCCTACTTGGTCTGATGGCAGACAGTCAGCCTTGTATCAAGACTCTTGAAGCCTAATAAATAGACTGAATGACATTCTTTAAAGCAAACATATAATGTACAGTATACCCCCCCCCCCAAATATCAACAACAACAAAACAGTCAGTGTATAAGGTACTATGTATCATACACTGTACATTTTAGATCATAGGCCTACACCCAGACATATAATGTACAATTGTACATGTTGTATTATGTTTGAGGGTTTGCAACTTTTTTTTCCACTTGTTTCTCAATGTTTTTTGTTTTCCTTGTTTACACCTCTTTTTGAAATGTAATACCACTACATGAATATGGAATGTTTGACAAGCATTTGACATACTAACATGTCCATGGCTTCATTTCTCCATCACTAATAGCTGCTTCATTGCAAATAATATTAACCCTTTGTAAGTTTTGAGGGCTGATTGGCACAGAAAACCCAATACAATGTACATGTAGGATTGTCTACTGTATGTACAATGTAGGTGTACACACTGTCCAAAGTCCTTGGTACAGAAGGAGTTAATACACAACACAATGGGTGAGAAGATGTGCACAGCGTGTATTTTTCCCCTGCATACAAACAGGGCATTGTCATGCTAATGTATTGAGGAGACAGAGGGGAAGCGCCTTTTGTCAGCAAGCGAGGGCAGTATTGTCGGCCCCCCTTCAGAGAGCTTTGTCCTGTTGGCTCAACACTGGATCATTCTCCAGTGTGAAGCGGAATTGTGGCCAGGCAGTCTGCGTTATTTACTGTACATGGGAGGTGGATGATTAAAATGCCCTGAGGGGGATAGGGCTGCTGTATGTTTGGCATCGAGGAAAATTGGGAGGAATTAGAAATGTAGGAAAAGATATCATAAATCATACAATGCAGATTTATGCTCTTATTGGTGGGGAATATATTTCAGTTATTACAAAGTTCACTGCTTACAAGAGAGAGAGAGAAAAAAAAAAAGAGGAGAACAAGGTGTATGATGTTTAATGTATCAGATGAGTTGTAGAGTGTACTGGTAAATTTGATCTCTGTATGATGTCAGACTATCTGACTTGTCATTTTTCTTTCTTCTAATAAAGTCTTTTGATTATCTCTCCACTAAAAATATCAACCACACAACATGCATCTATAGATGGCTATCTACACGTACGTATGTATTCAAAACAGAGCAGTGAACTTGTATGTTTTATGATGTGGGGAGGGGAGTGGTTTCTGCATCAAAATACACAATGTTTTGAAAATTTCACATCTTCTTTTACGTAACTACCTTCCTTATCACTCTTGGTAACCGTACATTACAGTACAGACCATGGATCTGTACAGTATGTTGTGCAACATTCACCACTCAGGGAAAACAGTGAACGGTACTTTAAAGGTCCAGTTTACCTTTGGGAGCAGTGATTTCAAAAATGTTCAAGATATCACATTTGATGCATATGTGTAGGTCTGTTGTATCATAAAACATCCTACCATATGAAATATTTGCAATAAAACCTAAAATATAAGGAGATATCAGGGTTTTTCTCAGTAAACCGTAACTGTATACGGTTTAGTCTGGAAACATTTTTATTATAACTATTGTTCACATTTTGTGTATTTAATAAGTTCAACACTTAACATCGATTATATGGATTCAAATTTTGACAGTGGTTGTTTCTATCCCTAACTCACATTTTAGAACTATTTTAAAGCACTAATGCTTTCATCTGCAAATGGTAAATTATGCCTTTAAAGCAGAGCTGACAGCTGGAGTGATGTTCAGGACCATTGTTCCCCATTGTTCTATGATTAATGTACATTTAAATAATACCATTGTTTGATTTGTTCATGTTGACCAGGGGGGCGTTTCATGAAGGAACTTGTCGGATAAAATGTCCGACAAGTCGATTATATCCGACAAGTTCAGAGAAATCAGCCAATCAGACTAAAGAATTTCTCAAAACTTGTCGGATATAATTGACTTGTCAGATATTTTATCGGACAAGTTCCTTCATGAAATGCCCCCCAGATACTGTATCATTTCTGCCACATTAAGAAAAAGAAAATAAGAAAAACAACAACAAAACATAAACCTCCAGAGGTTCATGTAATGTACTTTCTTTCTCGAATATAATTCTAAACAGATGTACATGTAGGTAATATTGATTATTTTAGATTGGCAGCTACACCAGAAGATAAAGCACAGTTGTGGAGAAGTGGGTTGTATACACATGCCTCAAGTGTGTTTGAAGTTCAACTACAGTGTATACCATCAACAGTGCTCCAATTTCCTCTAAATGTCAAGGGGTGGATATGTTTACATTCCTTTGCCTGTGTTTTCAAACACGATCCCTGCAGCTACAAAAAATGTATTCCTTACGAAGTAATGGGGCTATTATCAAATTACTACCATAGGTTCTCACAATGTACATGTACACTGTGTGTGTGCATTTGTACAATGTACAACTGTAGGCCCTACATGTTGTACAGACATAAATAGTCATTATTATTAATGATAATATTCATATTGGAGTCAACACTAGGACAACATCACAGAAATTTAGATGTCAATGAAAAAGTTTATGCTATATAGATTAGTATACAAAGTGTGGCTTAATGTTCATGAGCATTACTACAACATACAACAGAGGGGGGACAGAGAGAAGACTTTACTCTTCCACACACACTCACATTTAAAATGAAAAGTTTGCTTTGCTAGATCTCCCAAGTAAAATTTGTACAACCTACAATGTACAGTGTATGCACTAATTACACAGTTATACATGGTTTGTATGTCAACACAGAAGCTACGTTATGCATGGTATGTCAACACAGAAGCTACAAATTGTAAATTATTTTTGTTTGCTTGTTTATTTGTTTGTTTTTCCTAAACTGTCAGGGCCATGCTATCAACATCATGTACAAATCATCTCCATGATTAAAAATTTTCTTTGGCTCGTGAATGGTCTCATCAGGTACATATCATTCAGACTTGGTCTAAATGTGCTATGTACGTGTAGGGTTGACTACGTGGCCTGACCCACTAGACAGGGCCACATGGAGGGCATGTGCTAGACTTAACAGGCTCCGCCTGCTGCCTACCCAAGAACCTGGGACATCGGCAGCAGAAAACTAAAAACAAAAGTTCAAAGACAGACAAGTCACTCTGGTTCTGTGTGTTATGAGTTTAAACAAGGCTCACAAAATTGTCTGGAAGACTGACTTGCAAAACATTGTTTCGCAAACTATTTATGGCAAAACAGCATAACGGCACATTCTACAACTAATGTACTGTATACACTACAATAAATAGTGAGTCTAACATTTTGCAAGATTATAGGGACTTCCAGACCATTTCGCGAGTGGTTAAATTTGGGATTGTGGAGTACAGTCTGAGCGGAGAAATGTGTGCACCTCACATGCTTCATGTCTGGATCGGGGTTGATATTTTCATGTTTTAAAATCAACAAATAGCCCCTGACTAGTGAAATTCGCAAATTTATATTCTATAAAAATCTTGCAAAATATTTGGCACATGTATACAGTATATTAAACCTGTACCTCTATGTACCTAGGTTAAAGTGTGGTAAGAAATTGTCAGATCATGACTCCTGCGACTTACCTCTTCCGTATCCCTGCGTATGTTTGGCGAAGCTGTTGACGACCGCGTCCACTGCCTCCTTCAGCACGGCTTTTGCCCTCTGGTCAGTCATATGCAGGCCGTCCCCACCCCGGGGAGACACACCATGGGGCGGGAGACGACCTTTGACACTGGCAGCCATGCTGACCGCTGCCTGGAATTGTTCATCGTGTAATGGTGGTGGTGGTTGTCTGTAAGCCATCTCTAAAGACACTGAGATTAGTGTTCCAAAATCAATCACAGTTGGTAAACTGTCTATCACACCTGTCTCACTGTAACACGCTCCAAGATCCTTTTTGATGGCAGTAACGTCGTGAAGTCCCACCTGATATTGTGGCTGCTGGGAGTTCTTGAACAAAGCCTCTGCTTAGTCCCAACCACTGGAAAAGGCAGGGGGATTTGTTAGAGTCCTCCTCTTGTGAGAGAATGCTCCTAACTGTGGCACAAGAATCACATTTTGACCTTCACAGAACAGTCCAGATCACCTGTTGCTTTCCCTATTCTCCTTGCGTTCGCATACATGTGACAACCTTTGAGTCGACAAGAAGAAAAATCATTAAAATTAATCAACACTTCCATTCATCTAAAAGACCTGACACACACAGTAGACCAAGGCTCCTTCTTGACTCAAAGCCCGACTAGCTTTTCTCATGTGCCCTTACAAATTGCACACAGCAGAGCTTTGGTTTTATCAGAATGTTTATCATCACTTTTAGAGTGTATAATGTACGTACAATAACACAGAATACATTCACACGTAGGGGCTTATACACAGCCACTCGCTGTATATGGCGTCTGGTTGGGCTAATTCACATGTAGCAGGGCATTTTAGTTGCACTGTCCATCAAATATGAATGCCACTTTGAGTGCAGTATTTTATGCAGTTTACAATTGCACAAAGTATATAAACTTAGGCAAAATATTATCGAGAAATGAGACAACAAAAAAATACAAAACGGAAATCTAACATTAATTTAAATACTGACACTAGTTACTGATAACGCAAATTGTCCAAGGTTCGACCTCCCATGCCAAAATTCAACCACGAGCAAAAGGCATATTGTAGACTCTCTAGGTTTTACAACGTAGTGGGCAGTCGAATTTAAGTACCAGGTACTTTACTCTGTCAGGGGTCTGTGGAAGAAGTGACAAGTGAATTGCTAAAAAAAAAAAAATAAGTCTTAGAATAAAAAGCAAAACTGTATTTTGTGTTGCTTGAAGGTTTGCATGAGGAAGTACTGTAGACCCCTATAAGCTGTTATTTTTGCGAGGGTTTCATTTTCGCGAATTTCGCGAATCACAGTTGGAATTGAACAACACATGAAAATGTCTCCATGCGCCCTGTTGCATTCATGAAGTGTCGGCATCAATTCGCGAAAACAACATCTTGCGAAATAGTCTGTGTCTGTGGCGTCGTCATTCACAAAAATATCTGCAGGGCCTACGCAAAAAAAAAAAACCAGCGTAGTTTCTATACTGTAGATCATTTAAATGAGGGAGGATCAGGAAGGTTTGCGGTGACACCCCCATGATGTCAAAGCAAACCTTTCAGCTTTCTCCCTTTTCAAAGCAAACTGTATCTTTAACGTTGTATTTCCACTGACACTATGAAAACAAATGAACGATTCATTTATTAGGCACAGGACCTCGTACTCAGTAGTACTAGACTGACAAAAATAACAACTTCATCTTTTCTTGTAAGGAAGCCAACACACCAGGCTGACGATCAACCTTGTCCTTGACCGCTACCTTCAACAATTCAAAGGGGACGCCACCGCTGCGCTGCACAGCTACAGGCTGCTTGCTTCGTTGTTTAGCACGTACCCCACGTATTTACCCCACTGTTACATATCCCTACGTTCAAATTGTGCATTGTGTGATGAGCTGTAGCCTGTATGTAAAAGCAGTCGCCAAAACGGTTCGCTAACCCCAAACACGAACCATAATCCCTTTGTCGATGGTGTTCCATTAACGACAGCAACGTTCCTGACGAAATGGTTTACAAAACCCAAGATTGCCTCAACTGTTCATATAGCGTTAAATCAAGAAACTTACAGTTGTCTAACATTCCTAGTTTTTGACGTTAGTAGTTTGCCGAGTCGGCTTTGCTTACCCGAGGCCGAGCGAGCCTGCACAGCTGCACTGGTCCACCGACACAACAAGCGATAATGATATTGGCAGCTGTGTTGCGATGATGATTTTTTATGCTGTTTAGCACACAGGTCGGGTTACCGAAAACATCCAGCTGAAACTTCAAAGTGCACTTAGTATTTCTTCAATTCTAAATTCTCTTTGCAGAAGTCAAACCCTTGCAGCAGACCCGTTCGTCGATAAGTTCGTATAAACGTGCCTTCATTCGAGCTTTTGTTGCTACGTTTTGAAAATGTCCGCTAGGCTCATCATCGGAATCTACGATTCCAATTCCGCAATTAGTTGTACTGAAAGAAGCTATCCCCCAAGCAGTAAACAAAAAGAAGAAAAGGCTATGGTAGCGGAAAAGAGCTTGCGGCAAGATAAAACGCATGAGCTTGATTGTGAACCAGCCGGTCAAAATGGGAGTGAGATATAGCTGATACCCACTATCTCGACTATGCATGCCCATCATTTTTTTTTTCTTCTACAATTTACACATTTTTTTTTTTTTTTTTTTTTTTAGTTCAATTCTATTTGTAGATAAATGACTGTGGCAAGTGTAGGCCTACCGTAACTTGTTAGCATCTGTTATTGTGATTTGGAAAATATTGTGCCTCCTTTTTGTCAAGTGATATTGTATATTCATGAATACATTTTATTTATCTATCTATCAATCTCTCTATCCACACTCAACAAGAAAAAAAAGTAGACACTTTTTCGAGTTCATATTTTCCATACAAAATTTTAATGAAAATCTATGTATCATTTATAAACCATATAGGTAATTTAATCACCCTAGTATAAAATGAAGGGAAAATTTAAGAATGAGGAAACCAGTACACACATTCATTCATGTCCTCCAAGGCACACAAGTTAAAATTGCAACAACAACAACAATATATATATATATATATATATATATATATATGCTGTTTTTCACTTTCACATGCCCGTCAAGATAGCTAAAACAAATTACTGTTTAACACAATGAGACACCTGAATGAAATAGCAAAATTGTCATTCTCTTTTTGTTTATTCATAATTTCAAACAAAAGCAAAGTGGGAAACTTAACCTGGAAAATACAAATTTTCTGTCAGCTCAAACTTCAATGGTATATTGAGAAAAGGCACGATGATGATGAAATGAACAGAATTTCTTATGTTCATTCTTTATCTATCAATTCAAGAATTCATGAGACAAATGTAAGAACTAATGCGATTTACAATTTTCCTAATTTGAAAAAAAAATCAAATTTCTGTCATTGTTTGATATTGCTTCCTTTCTTATCTCAGATGAATTTGAATTTGACTGATTTTCCTCATTTGTTTAGCCTTTGTTGATCTTTAGGACTTCAAAGATATTATAGAGATCATAGGCATACTTCTGCAACTGTTTAATTCATGTCTCTTATTGTGTTTAATTCGTCTTTTGTTCTTACTTTTTTCTGGAAGAGCACTTACATATGAATGACATCTTGTTCATTATTTTTTGCAATCTTTTACTTTTGTGCTTTTGGAGAGAAGAACAAAGGTGCTAACTCATGCGTAAAGTTTATCTTTTTGTTGACATACCAGGCAGATAGCCTATTAAATCATCTTTTATATAATAACTAATACATTTCTATCAGAAACATAAAGTTGAAAAGGTGTTTACTTCCTTTTTTGGCTGAGTTTATCTATCTTCCTATCTATCTATTAATATCCTTATATGCACTGTATATGAAGAGTTTGTTTGCAAAAACCGATAAGTCCATTTTTGCCAAATGGAGATATTTGCGATTAAAGGTCAAGAAAAATAAAGAGAATAAAAAGAAAAAATATGCTTCTTTTGGCCATGACTTCAAAGATATGCCTTTATATGTAGTGACCAATATATCATTTAAAAGATATTATTTTGCATTTTATGACAGAGACCGTACTTCAAAATCTTCAAAAATGGACTTATCGGTTTTTGCAAACAAACTCTTCATATATAGGCCTATACAAATTGTGTATATCCACGAAACTTCAGAGTACTTAGTAATAAATCGAAGACCTGAATATAAGAACGACCCAAGTCCAATTTTTGGCCAAATTCTGTTTGACATGGGAAATTGTAGCTTATGCATGGACTCATCTTGTGTATAAATGATAAATCCTAATTACCCCCGGAAGTGCCGGAAATGAATGAGTGAAATCTTATATGACTCTAAGAATGACCCAATTCCAGGACTTGGGTCATTTTTACATTCATATTATAGCGCCCTCTCTCATCGCGTCTCTCATCTCATATAGCAGCCAATCCTGCATATGATTCAAAGAACAACCCAAGTCCATCACACAAAACGGCCTCTCCACAATTAATGTAAATGTTAATTGTCATAATAATATATTATGTTCTAATAAATTTGTATATACAATGTTGCCTTCCCATCACAGTTGAATGGAATATTATTGGACAAAAATAAAAAAGATTTTTTAAGTTTACTCGAAATTGCCTTCCATGGACTCGAGTCATTCTTATATTCAGATACGTTATCGTTATCATTTCACTTCGGGATTTATTCATTTAGCGGCATTTTAGCTGCAATTTGTCTGTGTGTTTTTGAGCATTAGAAAAGTCTTCAACACTTCGCGCTGCGCGGGAGGCCTGGGGGAACCCCCCTCCTGTACCCACCCCCCAGAAAAGCGCTAGTGTGCCGATATAAATATTGATCCCTGACAAAGGTAAAAAAAAAAAATTCTTGGCAAGAAGCCTGTATATGTATACAGTGTATATATATTATATATATATATATATATATATATATATATATATATATATATATATATATATATAAACATTGAGAGATAGAGGATAGATAAATAGATAAATATTTAAAGGTACAGTACAACAAAATCACGAGGCTATTGGAAACTTTTATTGCAAAATAAACAACATTTAAAGGAGACCTCCAGATGATTTTCAAATTTTTACATTTGAACATATGAAGAGTTTGTTTGCAAAAACCGATAAGTCCATATTTGTTAAATGGAGATATTTGCGATTAAAGGTCAAGAAAAATAAAGAGAATAATAAGAAAATTTCTGCTTCTTTTGACCATAACTTCAAAAATGTACCTTCATATGTAGTGAACAATATATCATTTAAAAGGTATTATTTTGTACTTTATGACAGAGACCGTACTTCAAAATCTTTAAAAATGGACTTATCGGTTTTTGCAAACAAACTCTTCATATATAAATTAGTTATACGGGGTACAGAGTTTCAGGATTTATGATGATTGGGATGAAAAATAAGAATGTTTTCGAAGTTTATAACAAATTGCAATGAACAAGGATGATGACATGGCAGCCTCACCATAAGAATGCATGAGATGTGGCTCAAGGAAGCAGCTCAAAAGAAGAAGGCATGCATAGATTACACACAGGTGAGCTTGCAAGCATGCGGTATTGTAATGGAATGACACTGCTACATTTCTGAGATATTTGAGGCTCCTATGTCATCATCTTTGTTCAGTGTAATTTGTTTAAGGTTTTTGAAAGTACTGTTTCTCTGCTCAAGAACCACAATAAATTCTACAAATCTATACATGAAGCTGTTGATTTATGTACTACATGATGTGCGGAATGCCCCTTTAATTCCATACACTATTCAGTACTGGTAGTCCACATGACATACAAAAGAATAAGCTCACATGCACAACATTTGATGTCTATTACATAGCAAAGAAAAAGAAAAAAAGAAAAGAAGAAAAGATTCAAACATCGCTCAGCTTTAACAGGAAGGTATGTACTCTAGTAGGCCTATGTATGTACATGTACGTATGTATACTAGTACTGGACAGTATGTATTATACATACATGTACATGAAAGTTAAGTGCACAATCCTGTTTATATGTTTATGTATGTACATAATACGTGTGTGTATGTAGGTATTTATGCATGTATGTATTTAACTATGTATTACTATGTAATGCCATAAATGTATGTAGGCCTATGTATGTGTGTTTATGTTTGTATGTATGTGTGATATACATGTATGTGTATGCACATAATATTTATGTACAAATGTAAGGTATGTACTTCATAAGCAGGGCTCGACATGACCAGTGGCTTGGGGGCCACTAAAATTTGATGTTGGGCCATCAAATTTCCAAAGCCCAATCAGGCAACTAAAATTCAAAATTTATTATGTTTCCTTTAATATTTCTGGCAAATACATTTTCTGGGTCGCCAAAATTTCATATTTAAAGATTTTAGTGACCTAAATGGGCCACCAGAGGAAAGAGAGAGAGAGAGAGAGAGAAAGAGAGAAAAAAAAAAGAAGCGTCGAGCCCTGATGCATGTATGTACAGTACAAGGAGAATAGAATTCATATTGTAGGCCTAATACAAATCATATAACTTCAGCATTTTACATATTGTACACGTACTATCAAAATATATTTGACAAATTTATAAAATTTTAAATGAATTTGCATCATACGTATAAAATAGCAGACATGAAATCCAGAATCATATTGCTTTAATGACAGCTGGAATAATTCTGTTTGAAATACCCAAATAAATCAATCCGACAATGAGAGAAAGAATTGTCTCTAGGGAAGAGGATTAATGAAATTTCAAATGCAACAAATACGTGAAAACAATTCACAAAAATGAAATTAAAAAAATACATATATTTGGCAGTACAATGTACCATAATGACAATCTATCAAGACATTCATCAGTTTAAGATCATGAAATCAAAAAATACTGCGGGTATTGAAATTATGGCACAGCTCAGTGCATGGCATAGTTAACACAAGATAGGGGGTAACATTGATTTTTCTACGTATTGGCTAATCCTGTACAAATTGTACATTAGTTTCCACATAAAATGTAATCAAAAGGTGTGACAGAACAATTATCCATAAACTGCGATATTCCTTAACTGGTGAGTGAAGAGTTGGAACCTGCGCAATTTTTTTTTCTAGTTGCTGCACTACGGTTCTGTTGTATCCAACCTCTTCATAACAAAATTTCAATGACTAAAGTTACACAATACTATTTCATACTCCCCAACTAAATATGTACTCCTGACTAGGACTCTAGACTACACCCCTCCACCATCCCTTGTACAATTGCATGCATGTAGCTCATGACTGGCACCAAAATGGCAGCTACTAGTCTGCTTTCCAGATCCTTTACTGAACTGTAGTCCCTTCCACAAAATGTGCCCTAGAAGTCTGCAGGACTATCCAGCCAAACCTGCTATGCTAGCGCTTTCATCAAGGGAGGGTGTTAATACACTGGGAAGCAAAATAGTACAGGCAGATAGTCTGGAAGCCAGACTAGGCAGCTACAGGCTATACCCCTCATCAAAGGGTGTTATCATTATTCCTCTAAATTTGTCTCATCAGTCAAAGCCTGTTTCTTTTCCATCTTTATTATCACTATTATTATTATTTACACAGTAATCAGTATACATAGTGCTAATGAAAGACTTCAGACAAATCAAAAGGATATACACCAGTATGAATTGAAAGACTAGTTCAGCAAGAAGAAATCATTCAGTACAACATCAGTAACAAAATAGCAAAGCAAGTAGAAAGGAGGAGGAAGAACTGATCTTAGTCTGCAAATTCAGACACTCAATGTGATAGGAAAATTATGGACGGATTTCAGATACACAATACTCTTTCCTAATGAGAGAAATAAAGCAATTGTGAATGCACACCCACAAAAGTAAAAGAAGCTTTTCATTACCAAATATATCAAACACACAAAAGATCCACAAATCAACACAAAATGGAGAGCAACGAAGCTCTTGTAGTAGATAATTGGAGATAAGTGTTGCCTTCAACTTTTGACAAAAATGTCCATTATTTCTCCAAGAAAAAAAAATGAAACTGGTATGTGATCACAGAACAACCTGCTATTCATAACATAAAGCAGTATAAACAGGTTTAGGAATCATGTTTTTGTTTTGTTTTTTTCACTCTAAAATACCCTATTATTAATTCAAAGTACTGTAAAACACAACATATAAACCATGGGTTGTCAACATTTTTTTCCAGGGGGTTGAAAGACTGTACATAATGTCAGTATGACATAAAATACTGATATCATAGTAACAAAATGACTACGACACATCCATGTTATATGCAGAAAGTGTAACACTTAAAGCAGTCAATCTCTGCTGCATCTAAGGTGACAATTTCTACTGTGCGAGCAGCAAAAGGGCATTAGCACTTACTCCTTTGGGACGAGCTTAATAATGTACTAATGCTTTTAAAAATATCTTCACCTATCATCTGACATTCAGTAAGTGTCGCCATAAATGCATGGTATATGACAGAAGTACAGCAATTTCTGGGTTAAAGAAAAAAAGAAAGAATAAAAAAAACAGTACTAGTATCACACCAGAGGGGTATTACATGAAAAATTTTGTCAGATATTTTTTCTGACAAACTGTTATAAGCTACGGAAATTCTCACATCTGATTGGATGAGAGCAGCAGAAGGGAAAAAAAGGGAGGGGGAGGGGGAAGCGTAACTTTGTGTGTAGGTATTAGTGAGTAGAAAAAGAGGGGGAGGGGAGGGGATCTTTGTGTGCAGGTGGTATTAATTAGAAATAGGGATGCAGGAGACTGGGAACAGGGGGGAGGGATGGAAAAATTTGAGTAGGTGGTAGTTCCAGTAATTACAAAATATAGGGGGCAAGGGGGCAGGAAGAAGGGAGAGGGAATGTTTTGTGTTCGTGGTAGTGATAAGAAATATGTGATCAGAAGGTGGGGTAACTTTGCATGCAAGTGGTAGTGAGTGAAAGAATCGGGCGGGGGGAGGGGGAACTTCCTGCGTGCAAGTGGTAGTGAGTAGTCGAATACAGTCAATCTTTTAAGTCAACCTCGCATATTTAAAGTCGAATGAACGCCAGAGTCGAAGGTCTTTTTAAGTCCTCTTCTCTTTATATTCTATCGATTTTAATCCCTCATAAATTGAACTTTCTCTAATTCGAAGGTACATTGTATTTCTTAAGTCCAAATAAACTCGACTTAGGAAAGGTTGACTGTGATTTCCAGGAGAGAACGAGCTGTGGAGGTAAAGATAGATGACAGGTTTACAGGAAGACATCAAACCCGCATGATGCTTGTGGAAGAGGATGAAATCACGAAGAAGGTATTAGACCAGACTGAAAACAAAGAGGAGGAGGAAAATGAATGACAACAGATCTTAACAATAATATGGTGTAGCAATGGCAGAGTAGGACCCAAACTGGAAATTGCCATGAAAGTAGGAAGTTAAAGAACACGAGTTAAGACAAGATTGTTCTCCAGGGAAGGGGATTTCTGAGCTTCCTCCTACTATCACTGACCTCCAGTTGCACAACGATGATGATTAAGATGATGATGATGACAATGAAGATGATGATGCTGAACATGTCAGCAATGATGGTGAAGCTGATGATGATGATGACGACAATGACAATGATGACAGTAATGACAATGATTATGATAATGCTGACGATATCGATGACGACGACAATGATTATATTGCTACCACTAATGCAGCTGCTCATAATGGTAACTCTTGATGGTGATGAAACTATATGTTCATCTGTTACAAAGCTGCATTGGTTCACTACCAGCACCAGTACACCTTGAGTGGCACAACACCACTTTCCATGCTACTGTTCACTTTAAAATGGAGAGACTGGTGGTGTTCCTTTCTCTGCGATATCAGTGCTGGCAAAGTCTGCAGATATCTTGGCAAAGAGGTAGCTACACCACTCTCCGTGCCACTGCTTGCTTTGAAAGCAAGAGACTGGTGGTGCTCCTTTCTCTGCGATGTTCATGCTGTCCAAGTCCACTAATAACTCAGTGAACAAGTAGTGACACCACTCTCCATGCCAATGCTTGCTTTGGAATCATGAGACTGGTCATGCTCCATTCTCAGCGATATTTGTGCTGTCAAGGTGATCTAATAACTCAGTGAAAAGGTACCGACACCACTCTCCATGCCAATGCTAGCTTTGGAATCAAGAGACTGGTGGTGCTCCTTTCTCTGTATGATGTAATGCTGTTGACGTCTGCTAATAACTCTGTGAGAAGGTAGCAACATCATCCCCCATGCTACTGCTTGCTTTGAAATCAAGAGACTGGTGCTCCTTTCTCTGCGATACTTATGCTGTCAAGGTGATCTAATAACTCAGTGAGAAGATACTGACACCACTCTCCATGTCACTGCTTGCTTTGGAATCATGAGACTGGTTGTACTCCTTTCTCTGTGACGTTCATGCTGTCGAGGTCTGATAATAACTCAGTGAGAAGGTAGCATGTGTCCATTCTTTCAGAGCCTATGGCTTCTTCAAATTGCAGTCTGGGGGTGTAAGCAAAAATAAGGAGGGAAATTCATTAAGGTACTAAAATTTATTTTCAAATCAACATTAGATGTTTCACAGAGAGAAAAATGAAAGCAAAACTTGCAACTTAAGAAAACATGAATATAGCAAAAGAGCAACTATCAATAACAAAATACTGTCAAAGTGGAAATTTTTGTGGTGTTGAAATTTTCATGCATTTCACGCAACCCGAAACTAGCGCGAAAATAAAAGCAAGCGAAAATTTTGTTTGCCATATGTTCCAGCAGTTGATGACTTGATTCCGTGGACTTAAAAGCACGTACATCATGTACATCATCAAAAAGATTTTAAGGTGATGGATATAAGATGTACAAGTATTTATTGTGATAAAAATAATCAAACATCATTCTGAACAACTATTGTTCATGATAATCACTTCTTCCTGTGTTGTCTGTACTTTAAACATTGCTGTTCTATCCTGTCCTTAATGCGTATCCGGGCAATTACCCCCGGAGGGCAATTACCCCCCGGCCAAATACTGGTTAGTGGTAAGGTAAGAGTAAATATTAGGGTTAGGGTTAGGTTTAGGGTTAGGAGTTTGGGTTAGGGTTAGGGTTAGGTTCAGGATTAGGATTAGGATTAGGGCCAGGGGAAGGGTGCGGGGTAATTGCCCAGGGGGTAATTGCCCTAGACCCCCTTAATGTATTGTTTTCTTGATTTTAAAGTGAAATCATTTTATGCAAAGTGAGTTACATTAACATGTAGGGGACAATTTTCAATTGCCTTTAAAGTTCCAATGGCTACTCCATTTACTGTATATGTTGTATGTTTCAGTCAGTGCTTAATTTTGCCAAATTGCAAATCAGCTGATGTCCTCATTATTCTTCTCAAGTGCAAACGTACCCACTAGGAAAATTGTCTCACAAGTCCGAAATTTACAAAATCCCATACTTGCAAAATCCATGGTAAATACAACGCACCATATTTTTCGGGTTATCGGATAATTACCCCCTGGGCAATTAACCCAGACCCTTCCCCTGACCCTAAACCCTAATCCTAATCCTGAACCTAATCCTAACACTAAACCAAACTCTACACCCTAAACCTTACCCTAACCCTATTCCTTACTCTAACCTTATCACTAATCAGTATTTAGCCAGGGGGTAATTGCCCTGATACATATTTTTCCTATCACTGCACCAATTGTGCCTTTAACAAGTTTTCCACAGCAGCAAGTTCAGTGCAGTACAGTCCGGTAAAATGCAAATCTACCCATCAATGCATACATAAAAAAAATCTATTCCAGTCAAACATTTGGTATATATGCCCCCGGTGCTGTGTCTCACCTCAATTGATGTGGATCGAGCCCCTTCCCACGATTCTCCTTGATTTTGGCTTCGATCTCTTGGAATACTCCGTCACCTAGAACATCACGGCATTCCCTGTAGATAATAACAAAGAAATATTAACAAAAAATTAACAGAAATTTAGCCAACAAAAATATACAGAGGGTAGAGAGAGAGAGAGAGATACACACACACACAAACAAACAGACAGACAAACAGACAGACAGAATGAGTGCAAGAGAGAACACTAAATGTATTATATGTAATATTCTATGCCAATTCAGGGTGATGTATCTTTTCTTGGAGGGTGGGGGGGGGGGATTCTTCTTCTTCCAACAAGCAATTAATGCTGTACAGCTGTAGTAGATCTGGCTAAGTTCCTCAGCAATACTACAACAACCCTTGAACACTATTTTTTTTCTTCAATTCTTTGGCAATTCCTTTTAATATCTGTCTAACCTGTCTCCTTGACAAAAATGAGGTTTTGAAATATCAGCACCATGGAAATCATCCAACTTTTAACATTTCGTCATCCATCCATCCTATTGCCCTTTCCGTACAGCAAGTCAAAGAAAAACTTCTAGATCAAGATAGATATAAACATGATGGCTATTTTTTTTTTTTTTTAATGGTGTGTGTATATATCAAACTTCATGTAAGGCGAAGGATATTCTCTAATCACTTTAGAATTCACTTCAGCAGGGTTGACTGTTAATCCTCGTGTATAGTATATATAGTTAAAGGGGAAGGCTAGTAATTGATCAGTGGGAATCAGTGGAAATGCTTGGAGATGATTGTTCCAATCTTTATGGGATTCATTCAAGAGTACATTATAAATCTATTGTTGTGTGAAAATTATTTGCTTCAGAATGGTCTCATATTTAATGTTTAAAGGTTAGCATGCCTGGTCAGTGATGGGGTCAAGCTACACATTACTTGAATATGAGACTGTTCTGAAGCAAATGATTTTCACACAACGATAGATATATAATGTACTCTTAGATGAATCCCACAAGAATTGGAGCAATCATCCCCCAGCATTCACACTGATTCCCACTGATCAGTTACTAGCCATCCCCTTTAAAGGGGTGACACAACATTTGCTACTGCGGCAATAGCTCTGGTCTGATTTTCTCCAAGGACTTAGGATTAGGGTTGTGATCGGGTTATAGGTTTAGTTTTGATGTGAGGATTATGACTACGGTTAGGGTAATACAATATTGTATGTTTGTGGGTAGAAGTTATGTGTGGCTTAGTGCGCAGACATTTCATGGGAGCAATACAGTAGTTGTAGGAGCATATGTTATGGAACCAGTTATGGGAGAGCTAGAACTAGGCTCTGGCAAAAGTGAATGTGTTTTGAGTCTCAGGGAAGGAGCATGTCATTCATTTTCGGCATGAAAATGGTAGATGTGATTATGGTTAAAGGGGTGGCATAGTTTCAGTTGAGATGGGGGATTCAAATTTTAACTTTTTTGCAAGAAAATTAGAAACCACTTCTAAAATATGAAAGAGCACACAATTCTGAGAGGAATTCAGAGTTCGTTTGATGAAAATCAGTTTTGAAATAGCCGAGATATCCAAAAACAAAGCAAAATAAAGTGGCCCCTATAAAAGGTGGGTACCATCTTTTACTGACGCCTCTTTGTTTTTTGGACATCTCAGCCATTTAAAAACTAGATTTCATCAAATGAACATTGAATTCCTTTTTATAATAGAATTGTATGTTCTTTCATATTTCAGAAGATGTTGCTCACTATCTCACAAAAGAGTTGAAAACCTGTAGCCCAATCTCAACCAAAATTATACCATCCCTTTAATGTATTCAAACTTACTCTGCCACCAAGTGTCTGCAGTTTGCAAGGCTGTCTGAAATATTGACTGAGTCCTCGAAGCTATCGTCGTGGTCATTGTCCATCTCAACATTGGCCGCCGTCCTGGCATTGGTCAAGATATTTTGCAGGTTCTACGGAGTGGAATAACACAAAAGGCACGACAATGTGAACAAAATGAAGTATGATAAAGATAGGATAAAAGAAAAGTTGGAATAGGAATATAATAGAGAAGAGATGAAGAGACAGTGAATAAAGATAAAAATAAGTTCCAAGGATAAAATAAAAAACACGGGGAAAAGCTAGAGAAAAGAAATTATACTAGTTAATATTCTGCAGTCTTTTCCTAGCAAATCTAACAGACTTTAATTGGTCCCCCATGGTATGGGTTTATGTCACAACTCAAAACTGTGGTGAGTACAAGCTAGTTCACAGTTAGCACTAGTCTGCAATGACCTCTCAAACCACAGACTTTGCACAACATGGAATAGTCTTCAAGAAGAACAGTTGAACACAGCCATGCAGGAAGTGGTAATTTACATGTCAGTGCTGCATGAATGGCTTTTGTTCATGTTGCTGAAAAGAATGCACATTCACCTGTGAATACCAGTCTGCACCTGGTTCTTTTATAACACAGTGGTCATGGAGCCCTATCTAGGCTTTGAATGCCTCAGTTGCAAATCCATTTCAAGAGAAGGTCTGCAATGACCTATACCTGCACATGCTCAGATTGGAACTGTAAACTGGCTTATTGTTTTTAATGTGAAATTGAATGAAACGAATGAAAGGAAAATAAAATATATCTATTGAGAAGACTACACGCAGGAATTTCAATATTTCGTCGCTGGGGCGACAAGACCTCGTATCTACAAAATGTCAAATGTTCAGGAGAGCCAAAAACATGGCGGCCAAAGCACTGTGGCGAATGGGATAGCCTTTCCTTTGAAATGCCGTGGTGGCTTCATATTTGGAGTAAGACACTTGGGATTTGGACAGGACATCACTTAACCCATTATTTGACCATTAATCAAAAAAAGTCATTTTCACCAAAATTGCAGATACAAGGTCTTGTCACCCCAGCGACGATTTGTTTTTGTACCTCCTCTTCATCATCATCCTCTTCAAAGTCACTCGGGTATTCTCCTTCCTCGTCTTCCTCTTTTCTCTCTGTTCTTCTGTCAATCGCTTCCTCCACATCCTCCTCTGCCACCAGCTCCTCAGGAATATCTGAAAATTTCAGGGAGTAGAAAAAAAAGTACATTGTAAGCGGTGATCTTCTGTTTACTTGAGACAAGATTTTACTTTGCTGTCAAAGGAAAATGGAAGATGTGAATATCATCCAAATGACATTAGTGGGTGTTTCATTTATAGTTCAGTTTTTGCAAAATAGAGAGGAAAATAGATTTTGACTGTCACATGACAGCGTGATCCTGGAATATTGTCCCATTTTAACATTGTCTCTTTCGAGAGATGACATTGCTCTGGATCAAAGCAGCAAGTCCTAGAGAAGATCTGTGGTAGAAATCATAATTTTGTTGTCATCATATTGGCAGTTTAAAATGTCTCTTCATAGCAGCAAAAGACTAAATGGAACTGGCTAATTTCATCGAATCTGCCCAAAAAAAAAAAAAAAAGAACTCTTCACATGTAAATGTGAGGGCAATCATAGAAGCAGTTTCAAATCTAGCAATTAAGACAAGAGGCTTTTGCAAACTCTACAACTGAAACAAGCAATACTATACGATTAACAAAGGATTAAAATGAAATGGAATTTTGCACTCTTCTTTATGAAATGCTATCAATGAATGTCTACAATGTAATGAATAGAGCAGGTAACTACAGTAATGCTGCTTCTGAGACTAGACACGTTATTGGACAAACCTTCGTCTGAGTTTGAGGCCACGTCAAACTCCTCCGGTACCTCCCCGTCCAAGTCCGCATCAACATCCTTCCTTGAGTTCACTGATTGAGGGCGCACTGCAGACCTCATGTCACGTGACTCCACACCTCTCCGCTCCATGGGGTTTTCCCTCTCCTCATCGCTGCTGTCGAAGTCATCCGGGTATTCCCCGGATTCGCTTGGCTCCAAGGGAGGGCGTCGCTGGGGAATTGGCGGTAAGGCTGCCATGAGAGAGTTATGAAATGCAAAACGCAGTCAAAGATTGCATTTTCACCTGTTGTTCCGCCCCTCTTTTCTGCAGTCATCACATCTGAAACAGTTTGCATGTTGCATTTACATACATCTTGGTCTACATCAATGTATCAAACGCTTATTTAACCTAAACCAGGGAAAATCTTAGCTCCAAATCAGAAAAATATTAAATTCTCAAATATACCTGAATGTGAAGATTAGAAATTTAGTTTAAAACAGATTTTAACAAATGATTGAAATTGAATGCACACTTGATGAATTTTGATAAAATACAGTGTACAATATATTAGTGCCACAGGGGTAATTCATCAACTGTTTTGGGAGATATTTTTTTCTGACAAATTTGCTTTCAGCCAATCAGACGCAAGGAATTCAGAAGCTTAAAACAATTTGCAGGAAAAATAAATATCTGACAAAATGCATGATGATGAAACGATAGCCCTTCCCTCGCCTTGTATGCAAGTCCAGATCAAAGTTGATATTAAACTTGGCACATTTATCATAAGGTGTATGAAACCACTGGCACTCATCTATTGAGGTGTCAAATACCATTCCAAACGCTCTGTGAAACACTCACCGCTGTCACCTGGACTGCGCAGAGGGCTAGAGGGCAGCATACCGAGAGCCGACTGACTCCTGGGGGGTAAGCGTTCCCTCTGGGTTGGCTGGTGGGGGGTTCTCTGCCTGGCATGACTTGCAGATACTGGACGGTTTCTGTTAAAAACAACAACAAAAAATGTACATTTATTACATATTTTTGTGCAAATCATTTATTCCATTTCATTAATTACATGGTGTTGTACATTATACAGTACTGTTCCATTATTTAGCTCATGCTAATCCTATTTTCAGGTGCTTGAGATTTTTAAAGGTGTTGAATTCAAATACCCTTCAAACTGCCATATTTATGTTGAAGATTCAGCAGAACATACTATAATCAAATTTCAATTCTATGTTTACAAATGACTGGCAAATTTCCCATTATTTAGCTCATGCTAATCCTATTTTCACGTCTTTGAGATTGCTAAGGGTGTCATATTCAAATACCCTTCAAACTGTTTTATTCATGTTCAAATTTCAGCAAAACATACTACCATCATAAATTATACGTTTACAAATGATTGGCAAATTCACTTGAATAACACAAGAACCTCTCAAAATTTTCACATGGTAAACCTGACAACAGCGTTATATTTACTTCATCAAAAAACAGAAGAGGACCTGATATTTGGCGCTCATAATCTAATGATACATATATTGTATGTGAGGGATCCCGTCCCATGAAAAGGCCACATCTTTGCTTCAAAGACGTGAGCAAATACGACATGAAGATATTTGACATCAACACTAGCACATGGGAAGGATGCCAACCAAAGTAATGTATTTTCTACACTTAAAAAAGGATAATGAAACACTTGATTCAAGTCAGTTTTAACCCTAACTAGGCCGGGGGGGCGTCCAAGGCCCCCCCCCCCTCGACGTTTCGCGCGATGTATCGCTTTCGCGAGAAGCTATCGCCGCAACGTTTCATGACTTTTTTCTTTCGAGTCTCCCGCATCTTTTGACACCAAATTTGCGATGCCCGGGTGCGCGGTTCCGAAGTTGCGCATAAATATGCACGTGCATGTCAGACCAAAAATTGCTTAAAAACGTGAATTTGTGTACAATTTCAATGCAAACTGTGTTTACAGGCAAACTTCATAAAAGCATGATTATTTTGGGGTTTTATTGATTAAAATCAATTAAAAATGCATTTTCTTGTTCGGAACAATGTCATGGACAAATTTCATCGAAAAAACAACGGAAAACATAAAGTCGAAAAAACAAAGAAATACATAAGAAATTCAAAAAACAATTATTAGCCTATAAAACATATTAGTCGATCAGGGCATAGGTAATAATTAAGCCTATAATGCCCTTTAGCTTTACAAAATATTATATTTAGGTTTGAATTTTTAGTTCGATCTAAGATGTAATACATTTAGTGTCAATATTGCATTCAGTGTTAAAATAGAGTTGTCTCCAGTTATTACAACTCACTACGGTTAAAATCCATTACATTTTGGCTTGACTCAATTATATTTAGGGTTAAAATGTAAGTCGTGTAGGTTTTATATTACATTTACCATTTTTAATTCATTTTGGGATGATACAGAGGGCACAGTTGAGGCCGTCTCAGGGATTTGGGTACATGCCAGCTAACAAAGTTGCTACTAGCCATCTCCTTAGAGTTTGAAGCACAACCGACTGCAAAATATAGTATAAACTGACTGTACCGACCCAGAGGATTCATTGGAGGTGAGCATTCTCTTGAACCCAGCACTATGTCAGACATACTGTGATTATGCTGCCGCATCACTGTTTAGGACATTTTCCTAAAATTTCCGAAAGTTGTACGGTATCCAACTGCTCATCTACCGTGTCCATAGCGTGATTCAAATGGACTAGGATGATGAAAAATATGGGGCTTTGGACAAAATGTACCAGCATTTCCATACACGATGATTTTGGAAAACTGGAAAAAATGGTACGACGACCTTGAGACCTTGCGGCACAAATATACACAGACTGTACCGACCCAGACGATTCATGGAAGGTGTACAACATTCAAGTTTGGGCTTGATATGCAGGTTGAGCAATTATCTTCTACAGCTTTTCACTGTCCTGCTGAACTCGTTTAAAAAAATAAGATGTATCTGCAGGTACAATGAAATGTCTTTTACGTGTTATGATTATCCAATCAAGAAATCTTCAAATGTTTTTTTTTTTCTTTCCTGCCTTTCTCTTGAAATGATCTAGTGTTGTTTCATTGTTATTTTGGTTTATTTTCACATAGCAATGAATTTTAGGTGTCTTATTATTAGTTGCTGTTGTTTTCAGTGTACACAGCATGCTTTGCCTTTAATAGGCTAGCTCTCATGTACCAAGAGTATTGGGTATGATAGATACGGCGCATTATCAATGTACATTGTATGTTACTACAATTATTATTAAATTATCAGTATATCTTTTAAGAAAATAAACGCTGCCACAGCTTACATTAACAGTCATGTCTTGTACACACGTATATGACCATGAAAGTGACTGCTGAAGTGGCAGAAGATTTTGCAAAAATGGTCTAAAAACAGCAGATCCCCTGCGAAAAGCTAAGTTTAGGTGGGAGAGTCGGAATCTCTGATTAGACCCTGATAAAGTTTGTGTTTGTGTGATCAGACCACAAGCTGTATCGTACAGTGCCTGGTACACAACAGTTTGGGTGGATACTATGCTTGACAAATAACTAAATCATGTATCCTTTTATCATCCTATTTCTGTGTTTGCATAATCATACACAATTTGATGATCAAGTTGTTTGTTTGTTGTTGTTTTTTTAATGTGTATTCAGATCATACACCGTGCTTGGGGAATCTTGGTTAGGGTGAAAATAGTGCATTGGTCAAATCACATTACCATACACATATCTACCTTGTGGTGGTGGGGAGGTCTATGACCTTTGACCCGATGACAGGGGAGGAGCTAGGTTTAGGCTTGGTGGGTGAAGCCTCCAGCTGTTTTTGGAGGAGTTCCTTCTCTGCAATGAAGTGACCGAGATGTTGCTGCATATAGCTGTGACCTAGTATGGTGGTGGCACTGTGAAAATCAGAGTTCAAGGAAGAAACAAAAAGGGATCATTACAGTAAGGCAGACTGATGCAAAGTATCATACTGGTATTTAAGATAATATAAAGTTTTGGTATTACCTCAAAAGTTTCCCTGAATTTCCTTGTCTTAGTTTGTGTTTCAGGTTAAAGTACCTTTCATATAACTAACACTGTGAGACTTACTCGCCCCAAAGTGCTCTCATGTCTTAGTAATCATACAAAAATGGTTTCGTACCAGAGCCGCCGCCGTACGGCGGCGAGGTAGTACACGTATTGTACGAAACCATTATTGCATGATAACTGCGACCAGCAGCGTGCAGCCCCATACGCATACTGAGTAGCTAACTGCGACCAGCAGCCCCATACGCATAGCTAAATGGGGCTTCGCATTGTAGCTTACAGGATCATGACAGAAGTAGTATCGCGGGTAAATATCAACTTAAAATCCAAAAAATTCTTCAATTTGAAGACTTACCAATTAAGTTGAAGTCTTGAAAACAGGTCTCGGGCAACGTTTGGTTCTGCCAATAGTCCCTTTCTGTTCGAATTGATGACTGAATGTGACTCGGTCGAGAGGACCTTGGGAGAGCTACACTGAATTGACGGCCAGCGCATGCGCACGCAAACATCTTATCCGTTCGTGGATTTGAAATTTGTTCGCATGTGATGTGTGCGTATGCGCTGGCCGTAGTAATCAGTGTATGTAGCTCTCCCAAGGTCCTCTCGACAGAGTCACATTCAGTCATCAATTCGAACAGAAAGGGACTATTGGCAGAACCAAACGTTATCCGAAGCCTGTTTTCAAGACTTCAACTTAATTGGTAAGTCTTCAAATTGAAGAATTTCTGGATTTTAAGTTGATATTTACCCGCGATACTACATCTGTCATGATCCTGTATGTTACAATGCGAAGCCCCATTACGCTATATGCGTATGGGGCTGCTGGTCGCAGTTAATTGCATGATTACTAAGAAATGAGAGCACTTTGGGGTGAGTAAGTCTCACAGTGTTAGTTATTTGAAAGGTACTTTAACCTGAAACACGGAAATTCAGGGAAACTTTTGAGGTACCAAATCTTTTTATTACCTTTAAACTTTGTGACTTGAAGTGTTTGCTGAAAAGTAATGACAGTTTGCATCTGCACCTTCTTTCTCTTCATCTTTTCCATCCTTTCCTTTTTTTTTATTGTCTTTTCCTTCTTTGCTTTCTTCTTCTTCCTTTGGTCATATTTTCTTTTGTATTTCATCTCGTTCCTTTTTTACATTTTCTCTCCTTTTCCTATTTCTTCATCTCCTCCTCTCATTTCTTTCTCCTTCCCTTCTCATGTCCCTTCAGACCACTCCCTCCCTTTCTTCTCCGCCATCTCATATCCCCTTTTCCCTTCAGCTCATTCTTTATACCACATCCCAGTTCCCACACTCTCATCCTTTCCTACCCCCCCCCCACTCCCCAATTCATATCTCTTTCCCTTCCCCTTTCCATCTAATACTCTCTTTAATCTCCCACTTTCAATATCTTTCTCTCCACTTCATACCCACTTCTCCCTCCATCTCATATGACCCTTCCCCCCTCCCCCACTCTTCACCTTATACACCCCTTTCCTCCCCCTCACTCTTGATCTTATATCCCCCTTTTTTACCCCAATCTCCATTCATACCCTTTCCCTTTTCCTCCCCCAGGTCTCCACTTCATTCTGTCTTTTTCAACCCCATTCTCCACCTTATATCTCTCTTCTCACCTCCCCCCCCCCCCCCGCTTTCCACTTCTTATCCCCCCTTACTTTGCAGCCCATTCATCATTCCATATCCCCCTCTTCTCACCCCTTCCCCCAAGTTCTCTGCTTCATATTCCCCTTTCCTCTCCCCCTGCTCTTGACCTTATATCCCCCTTCCCTACCCCAATCTCCCTCTCATAGCCCCCTTTCACATCCTTTCATCACCCCTCCTCCCCCCCCCCCCCCCCCCCCCACCCTGGTCCCTGTTTCTCCTGGGGGGGGGGGGGGTGTTTCATTAAGCTGTTCTTAAAGTTACAAACGACTTAAGAATGACTGGCTATCAGTTTTGATGTGCTACACTTGTAAGAATTTCAATAATTCAGCACAAGAACTGATCACCAGTTGTTCTTAAGTCATTGGTAACTTTAAGAACAGCTTTATGAAACACCCCCCTGGTGGGGGTTTGAGGTTTCCATACCTGGGTCTCTTGTCTGGATCCTTGACCAGGATGGCTGCCAGCAGCCCCTGGAGGTCCCCTGAGTACATGGAAGGAAGGGTCTGCAAAGGACAGAGGAGAGGGGACAGGTGAACCCACAGTGAGTCAGAAATTTAATCATCAATCTCAGCACTACTATTCAGGTGGGGACACCGTGGCATGGTGGATAAGACCTTGATTTAATCAGAGGTTCTCAGTTCCAATCCTGATAAGTGGCTACAACCTTAGACAAGATGTTTTTTATACCCACTATGTCCCTCTCAACCCAGGTGTATAATGTACAAATGGATACTGTAAATGTAGAAATTTTTTCGTGGTACATTATTTTTGGCGTATTTTGCACTACTTCTGGCTAGCTCGAAATCTAAAACCAGCTAAAAAATATCTTCACAAGTTTCTCTGCACATTTTGAATGGGTTCACAATTGTGCAGCATGAACTCAAGAACCCACAAATAGTGTTTGAGCAGCTCAGCCCGAAATATCAATCACACAAAAATATTAATGTTTACAGCACCTGACCATACTAGGATTATAATAGTGGCACAGCTGTCTGATAGAGCAGTGGCAACACTGATCAGGTTATTTTGGATTTTTAAAAATCATTACTAAATAATATGGCATTCCAGACATAGCATGTTTGGCAAAAATTGTTCATGAATTGAGATTCCCTATCAATCCCCAATAGTCCCTATTATGCCACCACTCCCCTCCTTTGGGACTGGGACTCATTGCTTCACCTGTTTGGGTTTGCTTATCTTCAACTAGATGAAGTTTGGATGGATTAATGAGAGTTGACATAAACGTTTGGCAAGTTAAACTGAGTGCTTGGGCACATAAAGGGCTAACCTTTTATAGTTTACTAACTCAAATCCTTCAGGTATAAAGTAGAGACAAGTTACTTATGGTATTCAGAGAGTTACTGACACCATTCCAACAAAAGTGTGGTGATGACAACAATCGCTCTGATGTGATTGAGCTACAACAGAAATATATGACACTTACGGGATTGTCTACCTTTCCAGCAAAAATCCTGGTGACGACAATTATCACTCTGATATGACTGAGCTACAACAGAAACACAATCTCATGAGACTTACAGGATTGTCTCCCTTGACGATCTTGAAGTAGAGGCTGAGCAAGTTGTGGGCATCGAAGGCCGGCTCAAATGCACACAGCTCATAGAGAAGACAGCCGAGCGCCTGGGGATAGCAAATGGGAATGAACACAGTAAGCTGAATAAAGACAAACGCCCTTGAATATGGACAGTATTTTCACGACCTTTGGTTCTTCATTATGACTCTTCCTCATCCAGATTCTAGACTCTTTTTATATTTTTATTTGAGCTGCTAAACCTATTCAGATCAAGTTGATTGATGGCATGATCCCAAGAACCGGAGGAAAAAAAAAAAAGTCCAGACAAATCGCTTTATGCTAATGACTTACCCTCAAGTCAGAATTTTTGGAGGGAGTTTATAAAAGAACAGGAAAAAAATATGGAATAAGAATGAACATATAGACCCAAATGATAAGCCACAAAGTGAAAATTGCATCGACCAATTCCATTCAGAATGAGGCATTTCATTCGCTCACCCAAACATCTGACTTGTTGTTATACGGCTGGTCCTGACATAGCTCCGGACTAAGGTAGCAAGGAGTACCCACACAGGTCTTGGCCTGGTCCACCGTGTGTTCCAGGGTCCTAGAGATACCAAAGTCTCCTGTCCATTGAAAACAAAGGAAAGAAGATTGGGCAAATTAAAGTTTCACATGATCCTCCATTCAAGCCAATGTCTAAAGTCTTTTACAATCTCATAAAGCAAGAAATATTAAAGCATTTTACGTGGCATGCAAATAATCTGTGGATCTACAGTTACTGCTATTAGCAGTCTTTTCTTTAATCCAATGTGTGTGACATACAGTGTAAGGGTAAGCTGTGCAGATCATGCTAGATTTTGATAATGCAATACCTCTATTTCTCAAGCATCACTCAGGTTTAATTTCATCAAGGCTAACTACAAGCCTTTTTGGTCATGAACAGTATAAGATTATCACTTGTGTGATCACAGGTGCACTAATGCCTGTCAGTTCAAGATATTTTCACACATTATGTTGAATTCGCAGTCCAACAGCGATTTGCGAAATTTGCAAAAATCAATCCTTTGTGGAAATAACAGCTAATACAGTTTGGCAGGAGGCCACTATAGACAGGTGGCCACTATTGCAGGTTTGACTGTTGTTAGTCAATACCCCCGTACTTACCAAGCTTGATTACATCCTTCTTTGTTAGAAAGACATTCTGTGTCTTCAGATCCCTATCAAAACAAAACACATTCACATCAAATGATAACATACATCTCCATTTTAAGTTTTAATACTGATTAGTTGACCGATGAGACACAAAGTAGTGTAAAACAAGGAATGTTCGCGCGCATTTTAATTTCGCGAATTTTGTGACCGCCAAGATTCGCGAAATTAAAATGCGCGCAAAATTAAAATGCACGCGAAAGTTCATGTCTGCTCTGCACTATAAATGCATTGAATACTAGTGGCAGTTCGCAAAAAATTTAATGCCGCAAAAAAGGTCGTCGGCTTCAATTCGTAAAAAATTCATGTCGCGAATATATCATGTTTTACAGTAAACGCTGCCTCTGGGGGAGTGTTTGGCAGCGAGAAATATAAACAGAACCGGCGATTCTGGAAACTATTCAGTGTATACACCCAATTAATAATTCACAACATTTTTATTTTCACAAATTTCTGGAGTCAGGGGCCATAGTATGTCAGGAGCCAATCGCAAATTTAAAAACATGCAAGAATATCAACTTTGATGCAGACGTGAATGTGACATGCACGCAATGTACATTTTTCCGGTCAGTACTGTACTCCACAAACATAGATTTAACTACTCACAATTGTCGAGAAGTTCTGACTGGCACAAAATCAGACTCGCTATAAACATGACATGTACAGTAGTTCAACAAACCCCAAAACAAAGCAAATCAACGAAACAAAGTATAGAGTTGAAGGTACACTATATGTGGTATCCTTTCCATGACACATTCTAAATTTGAGAGCAGAAAGCTTGAACAGCTCAACCTTTTGGACAGCTAGGATAACACAATGTGTAATGATCAAAGAACTATTTAAAAGGGATGGCTAGTACACTGATCAGTGGGAATCAGTGGGAATGCTGGGGGATGATTGTTCCAATCCTTGGGGATGATTGTACCAATCCTTGTGGGCTTCATTTAAGAGTACATGATATATCTATTGTTGTGTGAAAATTATTCGCTTCAAAATGGTCTCATATTCAAGTAATGTGCAGTTTAATCGCCCCGTCACTGTACAGGTATGCTAACCTGGAAACACTAAACTGCACATTACTTGAATATGAGACCATTCTGAAGCAAATAATTTTCACACAACAATAGATACATAACGTACTCTCAAATGAATCCCACAAGGATTGGAACAATCATCCTCCAGCATTTCCACTGATTCCCACTGATCAGTTACTAGCCATCTCCTTTAAATCAATTTTTTGGCCCTGGCTGACCTGTGTAGGATCTTCTTGGAGTGAATGAATTGGACGGCCATGGCTAGCTGAATGAACCACTGCATGACGCGATCCTCGCTGAAGTGCTCCGATCGTAGCTTGGCCGTCTGAATCCGCTCATCCAGGTTCCCCCCGTCGCAGTAGTCCTGGGGGGAGGGGGAGGGGGTGAGGGGAGGGGGAGATGAGAAAATGGATACCACAGATAATCAAAATTTCATTGGTAATGAATGCAGCACCTTGCTACATGTTGTATATCTTTAGAATATCATTTGGCAGGTGTTTTTTTTTTGTTTGTTATGTAGAGTGATGAAGGATGGTGTATAATATTCATACTTCTGTATTTTTGGTAAAATATTTGTAATGATTTGGAGGTATTTATATGTCATTGCAATGTATTTTATCCCTCATGCTACATGTTTGCAAGTTTTTACCAAATAAACCATTCACTTCACTTCACTTCAATTGTACATTAATTGCTTCAACTTACTGTGAACAACACCTATAGCAAGTCCACGGATTTGATCTTTTACCTTTCAAGAGAACAGGTCAAAATCATAGTAGTAGCTCTGCAAGCTGTTAATTATTACAAATTAGGATTTTGATCTGTTATCTATAAAGAATTTCTCAAAGGTCACAGGTCAAAATCATGATAGTTAATTGGCAGTAGCTCTACCAGATGTTGTTGTTACAAAGGATATCAGCTACCCTAGCTACTATCCACACAATCCTCAAGAGCTTGAGACCCGGGATGATGATGTTGTCAGACCCCACAACCCAACTCCACAGGCTAGTTGAGCTTCCACTGTGTCTCTTCCATACTTCCCTCCTGGCCTCACCAGCCCGCCATACAACGACTCGGCCCAGCTCCCTCTCCAATTGTGTCCAGCTGGCCTCGTCTACCACCGCATCTGGGCAGGCCACTAGTTTGGATTGCTGTGCTCTTCTGCAGAGTTTTGGTACTAATTTGCTGTTCAAGCACATTAATGTCACAGTTTATTTTTATTTTCTCTCTTAGATCAAGAAGGTACAGTACTTGAAAAAAAAAAATATATGAATTTTACTTGATTGGCTGTTTATGAAATTGTGCCTAATACTTTTCATCCAAATTTATTTAACCTATTTAAAATATGTTAGTATATGTGACTGCCAAGTTATCTCATTCAGAATGTCCGTACTATATATTGTCTGATCCACAGCAGACATGGATGAGCTTGTAAAGTGGAAAAAGGATGGGTCAATGAATCACGTCTGGTTGTTTGGTCCTTCACATGGACCATGTAGCACACGAAAACGGGTTCATGGGTTCACATGAGAGGGAGAAACTTGCTGGTGGAAAGGAAAAGTTGTCGTTGACGTGTTCATTGTGCCCTTGGACGAACATTTGTCAGAAGATAGTGATGATGAAATATTCCTCTTGTTTTTAAAGGGTGATATTTAGTCAATATTTAGTTCTGGATCATTATACAATGTGTATTATTATTATTATCATGGACCACAGACCAGATTTAAATGGATTTCATGTGTTCAGACCTGCTGGTAGAAATGAACAATTGTGGAAGTATTCAGCTTGCCCTTAGATGAACATATGTCAGACGATCTTTAGTGACGATGTAAATATTCCTCTTTGGTGATATTTAGTTGACATTTAGTTCTGGATCATTGCATAACATTATTATGGACCATGGTCCACACTAAAACATGGTTTGTGTGCGCAGATGAGAGGAGAAAATGGCTGGTGAAAAGGAAAAGTTCTAGAATTAGAAATGCTCAGCCTGCACTTGGACAAACACTTGTCAAGTGACAGTAGTGATGCCGAAAATATTCCCCTATTCTATAATGATATTTAATTGATATTTTAGTTCTTGATCATGTGTATCATTATTGTTATTATTATTATTATTATTATTATTATTATTATTATTATTATTATTATTATTATTATTATCATTGTTGTTGTTATTGTTATTATTATTATAATTATTGTTATCATTATTCTTATTCTTATAATTATTGTTATTATTATCATTATTATTATTACTACTATTATTATTATTATTATTAAGTTATCACCAATTTGGTAAAAGCATAATTGACCTTTCCAAATATCAGGGAATTAAGGGAAGATAAGTTAAATCAAAGAAGTTCTGTCAGTAAAGATTTATATACGTCGTGCTCACACATGTGTCACTTTCAATTCTTCGCTCATTAATCTGAAAAACATGGATGAGCAAGGCAAAAAAACGGTAGATCTTTTCTGTGATGGATGTGGGGGTCAAAAAAAAAAAAATCAACTGTTGCGTCAATGTGTCACAAGTTTCGTCAGAATCCGCTCATAGTGTCCAGGCAACCACAATCCACTCCTTTGAAACTAACCACGACCAAAATGAGGGAGATAGCATTCATGCAACCATAGAGAAGTGTCTATCTTGCAGGGAGGAGGTCCTTCATCCCAGCCAGCTCCATTCTGCCATCTTAGAAGCTAGGTAAGAACCAGGGCCATACAAAAGTAACACACGTAAAGATCCAAAGACATACTGGATTGAAGAGAGGGTAACTTTAAACTGCCCGCATACTGGAGTTGGCAGTCTTGGAGCCAGCATGCAATGATGGGGCCTTTGTCCCTCGGCAGGTGTGGTACTCAAGAGCTGCAATCTGTTGTGGTCTAGAGCAGACTGCAGACCACATCCTGTCCGAGTGCACCAGGTTTGGCCCTCCTGGGGGTTCTCCAATCGACCTGACCTACCAAAGCCGTGACACAGTGGACTGGATAATGCAGCTGCGTGAAACAAAGCAACAGCTGGCCTCATATAAAGCAAGAAGAAGGATTGTAAATATGGAAAATACCTGGAACTTTAATCTCTGTCCAGTGAATTCATATGGTCAACAGATATCTCAGAAATCACCAAGAAGGCCATGCAACAGCATGGCTTTCAATGACATATTCTATCCAGTGATTTGAAATGGTCAACACCTATTTCAGAAATCACAAAGAAGGCCACTCAACAACTTGGCTTTATACGGCTTTATAATGTAAAGATCCTTCCACAATCATTTAGAGAAGCTGCCTTTAAATTCCATGTGCGTCCTCACATAGAATGATCCTCCTGCATCTGGGATTCACGTTCCATCTTGGAAACTCCGAGGCCTGAAAGAATTCAACAGCAAGCGGCTCGCTTCGTCACAGCTGACTACAGAACAAACAGTGTGTCTAGTATGATCAGCAGGCTATTACTAAGATGGCCTAGTTTGTTTAAAAGGCACACAACATGCACACTATTAAAGCATGGTGTGTAAGATCTAGAAGAGACACACAGCAATACCCCCAAGCAAATTTTTCACTTGAAAAGTACTACCTAGACAAGGAAAAGTCATAACATGACTCTCCAAACATACTGTCCAAGGGGAAAATATTGACCTTAGAAGTTTGCCTTTGCTCAATAACCAATACGAATGGTAGGATCTGCCAAGCTCTTTGGTTCATTCCAACTCAGTCTAAAAAATTCCAAGGTCTCCTTTAAAAAGCCCTTTTCATAACAGCCTCTTGAGTAGGGCAACATTCCTAGTCACAAGAATCATGCAGGTCAAGTTAATCTTTATTTATAAGAGGATGCAAACCTCTTTGAAGACTAAGATAGGAGAAGAAGAAGAAAAAGGTTCTACGACCAGAATCTGTCCATCCTAAAGTGTAAGGAAAACAAGCAGTGGTATGCCCCTTAGACTTGAAATAACAACAATGTTCAACATGATCAAGCAAATCAGAGTAGGTCATAACCTACATCTGTTTCAATTATTTATTTTTGTTCACCCTTGAGCTTGGCACCCATCTTTGGTTGCAATCACAAAATTACCACTAAAACACAAACCCCGAGTTGCCTCCTCCACTTTACAGAGAAAGGCCAAAGCTTGCTATTGGCAAATATGAAGAACTGTTACTGTAAGTCTGAGCACAGGAAAGTACCCAGTCATTGCAATGCAAGATGTGGTAGAATTCTACCAGAATATCATATTCTTTACATATCATATGTATTTAAGTGAATGCATATTATATTCATTTATGTTAAGGCCATATTCAACATATAAACGTCTTCTTTCTTTTTTTTTAGACTTCTGAGTACATGTATGTGTCCTTTACATGTTCAAAATTATTATATTGTTGTTTGTATATATCTATCATTTACTAGAAATAAACACATGTCACTGAACTGAATCTCACCCATTAGAATATGTTCATGTACATGTTTAAACAGGATAGTTACATTATTTATGTCTGCTTGGGGAAGTTGTGTGTCCATATACTGTACAACTGGAAGAACAATTTTAGTGCACATATCTTTGTTATTATTAAGTTAAAGAACATTCTTCAGTGGTACTACATAATGTACATATGGGTTTGTCTGATTATTTCATTTGTCAGTGATAAAGTGTGTGAATGTAATCTTTACTCTACATCGAAAATAGAAAACCTCTAACCTGTGATTTAGGAATATCTAATTTTCTTTTTTTCATCAAGCAACTATTTACAGCTGTATTATTAGTGGTTTATGATTTTTTTAATGCACATAATTCTTTCACAGGGATATATACAGCTGGAGTTGGTGCCTGACATCTTCTATTATTTGACCTTTACAACCATATAAAATTTCACAATTAATGTCAGTGCAAAGATAGTGTGATGTCTTAATCTAATCACAAACTACTACGTGTCAATCATGAAGTATCAAATCTTCAAAAGTTTTCACTAATGTACTTGTCAGATTACCCCTTCTAGCGTGCGGAAAATGCTACAATATACATAATAATAGCAAGATTATAAATTTATAAGGTGCAAGCTTCTGATATGCTCAACAATAATGCACAGTTATGTGAAAAAATGTGTCTTGAGTCTTGATTTTAAGACTGAGCAGTTGGAGATCTCCGAACTTCTAATTATAAGTGATACCACAGTCCAGGAGCTGCGCAGATAAATGCTTTGTCTCCTAATGTTATATTCGTTTTGTATGCTGAGATTTGTAAACAAAGAGTGTCTTTAGAATGGATGGATTAAGAATGTGTTTTAATATGAAATTTAAGACCCAGTATTTAATAGTAATGTGTAACTAGGGGCTTGAGCAATGAGTACAGATAGCAGCACATGGAAGGTTTCCATGGCAATGACACTGTGATGATTATAAATAGTGGGGGCTGAATTCTCTCACCTGTGCGATACATAGGAAGACAGCTTCAGGTTTCTCCTCGAAGAACGAGTCGTGGTACGTGACGATGTGGGGATGTTTCAACTGGGACAAGATCCTGTGTGATGCAACATAACCCGGTGCAGAGACAGTATGGACTTTAACTATGACATACCAGTACTCAAATGTATCATGGTTTTAAAACTTTTTTGTTGTTGTTGAAGGGAATACTACACAAAACATTCATTTCACAGGAGTAGTTACAAATGTTTTTTAAAGGATTAATTACCATATTGATGGAATGTTTGCTTTTTCATGCAAGTCTCAATTTTTCACTCGGCCTATTTCTACTGGCCACTACATTGTAGATTATGCTTTTTCAAGCTTGTGTGTCCTTAATGCAACCCTGAAAATAAGACTCCTTTCATAAGTTGGTATATTGTAGAGGTAGGTAATTCAGACTTTTCCTCAGAACAGAAAAAAAAACATGAAACTTCTTTAAGATGGAGGGGAAAATACCATACATTTCCAGTAGCTTCATTCAGACCCCCCCCCCCAAAAAAAAAAAAAACCTCTGACCATTCTTCTCGGGACAAAAGGGGAGCTTATTCTCGAAACACATGGGGATAGATTTTTTTTTCTTCTAATTACCATAATATTTTATATGTGATGTTTGGAGATGTTATTCTCCTTAACCATGCAATATTTTGTGACGTTTGAAATAGACTTTAAAGCCCTTCTAGCTAATGATCACAAGTTGTATCACAGGAAATTACAAAAGAAAGTATGCACCAAGCTGCAAATTCTCTAATGGAATAGTAGTAAATTGACCATATTCAATCCAACAAATTCAACAAACAATCACATCCATTTTTATTTTATTTTTTTTAGAACTTACTTTGCTTCCCGTTCAACTGCTGTCCTGGTCCGAGTCTTTCTTTTCTCAT
Source organism: Diadema setosum (assembly GCA_033980235.1). Taxonomy (NCBI): domain Eukaryota; kingdom Metazoa; phylum Echinodermata; class Echinoidea; order Diadematoida; family Diadematidae; genus Diadema; species Diadema setosum. Next base: position 12,416,382 of record CM067065.1, read on the forward strand.
CCAGTTGAATCTTCTTCAGGGCAAGGAGTCTGAAGCAAAGGTAAGCATAGATTTTAAAGAAAAAAGATATTGTAATTGTTCCTAATCCACTGCAGAGACTGGTAGATGGTCTTAAAGTTACTATTTAAACAAATTATTACTTAGGAATCATTTGTATCAATAGATAGTGCAATAAGGGGTGGGTCATAAGTTCAGAGAAGGGTGGTGATTTGCCTCAGTCTGTGGCGCGTCTGCCTCAAGATCAAAATGAACTTGCTTCAATTTCCCCGGGTCCCACTGAGCAATGTTGTGTGTGTGTGTAGTAAGAGGAAAAACACTCTGCCCCTCAGATAGGACACAAATTGAGGTCCTGTGTGTGAGTTAACCATGATGCATGCACGAAAAAGTCAGCAAACGGTATCAACCAGGCACATTGGGCCATACACTTGAATGAATGAAAGTTCAGAAAGATTTGAAATATAAAGAAAGAAAGAAAGAAAAGAAGGGAGAAAGGAAGGAAAGAAGAATTCTATGCCAGTGACAGTCACAAAGTAATGGTGGGAAATATTAAATGCATTTATATTGCTTGCTTTTTCTCTCCCTCTCTCTCTCAAATACTATAGGTTCAGAAAAAACAAGTTAATCTTATGTAACATTTGAAAAATTTCAGGTTACCTTCATGGCAATGCTACTAGACTCTAACTACTGTAACATGTAAATGTATACATTCAATCTATATGTCATTATTTTGTATTCAAAGGCAATTCCACATCATAGGGTATGTTGTTCAATGAGTGCACAAACTTACTTTTTGCTGATTTTGTGCCTGACCAGGTAGACTGCTCCACCACCCCCTTGTCCCAATGTCGTGATTTTCTCATAGCAATCCATGAGGTTATCTCTCCAGGCATGATGCCCCCAATCATGAAAACATCTGGCAGCAAGAGGCTACATCCATGCTCAAGCACCTGAAAAGAAGATTTTACGAACCTGTGACCTATATCTGAGAATAATGAACAGAAATGGAATGTGTTATCATGATTTGAGATAGTCTACAATATTATTTGCAGAGCTTTTGATTGCCAATCTTAAAACCAACTTGTCATGACTGCCAGATGCTGCATCTGGATAAAAAAGAATGGAAAAAAATATATGCACTTGCCACAGTTGTACGGTACACACTTTAGAAAACAGTATAGAGTCTACTAATATAGCAGGAGCAAATATATAAAAGTTATTGTAATTTAGAATAGATCTAGATAGATCTTTAGCATGCATTAATGGGGAACAATTAAGGCAGAATACCCAAGGTTCAATAACATCATTGTGCACGCTGGTCGTAACATAGGTACAGTGTACTAAATACTAATACTGTTATACTTACACGTGCACCCACGTAGGCCCATGCATACAAGTAAATGCACGCATTCAAGCACGTTGAAATGGCCTGGCATTAGTTGGGGTATTCGGCAACGAAATTCTTGATAAATAGATTCTACTAACAGTTACACAACAGGTACGGTACATACTACTATAGTAGTGATATCTAAATATATGCAGAGTGTTATAAATACACAAAAGTAGTACAATTTATATGATTATGAATTGTAGGGCAGCAGGAAAAAAGCACCGAAAATTTTAGGTCGGATCAAGCCAATACTTAACCATAAAAAAGGCAATAGGTCAGTGTGGCAGCCCTGCATAGCTGCATTAGATTGAGCAGACCCGCTGCCGCCAATGCTTCGGGTGGGTAACTGCACATCATCAGTTGCTTAAATGGTAAAACTCAATTTTTTGTCGAAAAAAAAAGGAACACACATAATTTTTTCTTCTTTTCATCATGGAGAGTGGACATGTGTGTGTAACAAAGCAAACTTGTGACAATTTCTGTAATCACTAATGACTGTATGTCAGATGTGAGAAGGAAGAGAAGTGAAAAAGAGGCCTCATGAGCACCCACCCGCACCGCAAGAAAACAGCGAGGGGGAGAGCGGTCCAGCTTCGCTCATCATGTTGACTAACTGTTAAGTTACAACTTACAACTTCAACAAGTCTCATCATGCTCATGTCATGACAAGTGACCAGTGGGCAGTGTCGTCAAGACTGGTCTAATGTTAGAGTTCGGTTCTAGACTAGAATCAGAGCAAACCACTCTCTTCAACATGTTTGTTTGCTGCAGACACAACCACACGGCACAGGTGATACATCATCATCTTCACTTATCTACGTTGCTTATCAATCATCTTCATCAAACTGTTCATGATCTTGTCTAGCACTGTCTAGAACACTTTGCTTTGCCATAAGAAGACTCTAACGGTTAAATGAAATAAAAAAAATAGGAAGACAACATGTGCGTTCGTGTGCAGATAATGGTACATGTACATGCCTCAGCATCGAATAGACGGCGTGATATATAATGAGGCAAATTGTGATAGTATCCTTGCTGCAGTATGCGCGCCATGTCCAGCTGGCAGCCAGCCCGCGCACACGCAGTAAGCAGCCGCCTGCGACCCGCATCGCAAAGGCACAGACACGACATGGAGGCGTCGCGTCGGGAGAACAGCCCGACCGACCGAGTCGAGCGAACCGCAACTGCAAGCTGGCCTCGTTGGCGGGACGCGGTTGCGAGAAAAGTCGGGGTCTTACAGCATTCTACCATAAAAATGATTAGCTCTCTGCTACTGGATAATGATACCATATCTTTGGCCATCGTTTTAATGTCCTTTTAACTGAAAAAGACATAAATTGGAGCGAAAATTGCAAAATTTTCTTACCATTGATCGTAGCTTCGACAGGAATTTCACTCCTGACAACTAAAATTGTTTACGGTGAGGGATGTCAAAGGTTAACGTGTATTAATTCTGCTTATCATAAAAAAAAATATGTTGATACAATACTTTAATCAACATATTTCTTTAAAAAATAAATCTTTTTTCATGTATTTTTTATTCTAAGCTACAAAATTGAATAAAAAATAATTATTTTGATTTCAAAAGTACAGTGTCACTCGTAATCTCGTACGAATTAAAGGTCAGGACGAGCTCAAAAGATTGAAGAAGAAGAAGAAGAAGAAGCCGACAGCCAGCAGAGAGCTAGCCGGAAAAGTCTTGTCACTCACCCAAATCGTCATTGTTAAGGCACCAGAGTGAAAAGACCAGGGAACTGATCGAATTTTACCCCATAGAGAGGCAAGGCTTGCTACTCACCTGGCTCTGAGTGGGTTTTAGAGCAATAGAAAAATGGCTGTAACCCAGGTAAGTTCACGTTTTCCTTTTTCGTACGTGGAGGACGGATCGTACGCGGACGCGTGATTTATGATGATGATGATGACAGTGGCAAGTGACAGTGTAGTGATCATGAAAGGCCAGGAAGCTTTGCTTTTTGAGTGTTTTGATTTGTTCTGTTTTGGCGAGAATGAGTTTGAGTGAATGTAAAGTAGGGCCTATAGGAGACACACAAAAAAAAATGATAATGAATATAGGCCCAACTTATACTTTTCGATGCAAACCAACGTCACGGTCACGTCAACTAGAAATTAGAACTATTGTTTGTGAGAACGTATTAAATTTACTTAGAGCCTATCCAGGATTTTTCATTTTTATCCATGGCATACGTATACGTAGGGCATGGATTCATGAAATGTATTAAAATATGTAATTGTAATCCGATGCCGAGATGGGACGCAGCCTCCGGCCTCCCCGACCCGGCTGGCTGGCTGGCGTAGCATTAAAATTTCCTGTCCTAAATAAGATTAGTAAGAAGGGTTTTTTTTAATCATTTTTTTTACTTATTGCTCTCCTCCATATTATAGGAAGGGATTCTGTGAAGCAAGACGGTCTCCACAGGCACAGAACATATTTCAGATGACTAGACTGTAGTCTCCCTACAGTCAGATCTTTTTTTCAACCCGATCCTGCTGCTGCTGGCGTACATGCAAATTCACATTTTTCTTCTTAAAATAATTTCTTTGAATGCAATATTTATTTATTTCTGATAATAATATTCAGCAAAAATTTCACTCTCAGTGCATTGTGCTCCTTGTTGGGTTTACCATGAGTCATGACATGGATTGATGTCTGCACTCTCCAGAGTGCTTCTCTATCTAGTGGTGATAAGATGTATGTGGGACATGTTATTACTACATGAACTGTCAATCATTTTTTTTCTCTCTCTCTCTCTCTTCCTAGACTGGAGGAAACTCTCAGCCAAGCAAGTCTTGGGGTAAGACTACAGTGATGGCCAAATCTGATGTGCCTCATGAATGACTCGCCTCAAACACAACAACAACATCTGTCAGTCCACAGAATTTGTGCGAGGGTGTTTGCTGTAGACTGTGTTGTAATTGAAAATTTACTTTGATCAGAAAGTACAAGTACAGGCGGGATATACAGAACGAAGCATTGAAACTACTTAGAAACCTAGGGATCAAGTGACACAATACAGTGATAAAGGTTTTAGCAAATCAACAATGTCTCTTTACAGGAATGTGCGTCTTGTTGATTACATCAATATGTAAGTTTTTTTTGTTTATTAAATTCTTTTTGTATTACGATATCTATATCTATATTCATTATTATAGCATGCCTAAGTGTGTCAGTAGAATATTAATGAAAATGGTAGTCCTGAGTGAGGATTAACCAACATCTTTCTAATCCTTTCCACCACCTCCTCCTCCTCTCCTCCCCCACATCCCACCTCAATCACTCCATCGTCATCTTGATCCCGCAGAGCTGAGTCTCTACGAGTTGCACCGCACACCCCAGGAGGCCATCACGGACGACACCGAGATCGCCGTCTCCCCCCGCAGCCTCCACAGCGAGCTCATGTGCCCCATCTGCCTGGACATGCTGAAGAACACGTACACCACCAAGGAGTGTCTCCACCGGTTCTGCCAGGACTGCATTACCACGGCCCTGAGAAGCGGGTGAGTATAGAGTGGGCACATCTCATTTGCTCAGAGATTAAAAGTGGTGACCAAGGGTCTGTTGCATGAAAGTCTTTGGAGAGTTTTTTTTTTTTGCAGTTACATCTCTGTGCTGCCTTCTGGAGACTAGCTGGGTCTCCATGTAGTCACAGGAAAAGCAAATACATGAATTCAGTATTTATTTTATAGACTTTTCCATGTCTCCAAGTGGTCTTTGAGACATCTACTCAGTTCCAGCCATGTGGGGGACTCTGGTTTTGTCTGCCATACCTCCGCAATGTTTTTGAGATATACATCAAATGTATACGGCAAATGTTTCACAAGGCTTTTATTTTTGTGAATTTTGCAAGTCGGATGCTGTTCACAAATTTAAAGACATGCAAAAATATCGACTCTGATCCAGACCTGAATGTGACGAATTTAGCCACTCCTGAAATCATTGGAAATTCCTTGTTCACGAAGAAATTAGACTCACTTAATATATGGTGTATAAGTTATCAAACAAATGATGGAGAAAAGATAACACAGAGCGACAGAGATATGTGATTATCATACAGTGTATATACATTATTGATTTATGTTTTCAACTGCCTAGTTAAATTTCTTTTGGTGGAGTGTAGTTTGGTGACAGTGTTCAGTAATCTGCTGCTCACTTTTTTTGTAGGAACAAGGAGTGTCCAACATGCAGAAAGAAGCTGGTATCCAAACGCTCACTGCGCCAGGATCGTAACTTTGACGACCTCATATCCAAGATCTACCCCAGCAGAGACGAGTATGAGGCACACCAGGTGAGATTAGAAACAAAAAATAAATAAATAAATAAATAAATAAATAACCTTTCTGATGCGACATCTTAGATACACATTTAGGGCTACTGTAAAGATAGACATTTTTGCAGTGTGGAAATTTTCACTTCACACAAAACTAGAGCAAAACTAAGAGAGCGGAAATTTTTTGTGTGTTTTTTCCTCTTTTTTTGTTTTGTTTTTATTATTTGGAGTTTTCTTCATGTTCGCTAGTTCTGGAGCATGAGTGAATTTGCTGTAGTAATGTAGATCACTTTTCTTCTACAGCAGTATTTGCTGTCAAGCTCTTTAATAGCTGCTATGGCAGCATTAAGCTGTGTAAAGTGCTCTCTAAACAGTCACGTCTGTCGGTGAAATTCAAAACACAAAAAATTCATCTCTCAACCGGCTGATTGTGGGAGATCACTATAAGTAGCACAGAACTTTCCTTACTTTTACAGTATACACTTTTACTCTCCAAACATATTCTGTGTGACTTATCACCTCCTTTTTCACATATATTCCGTGCTTATGTGCTAGAATAGTTCATATTGGTTCATCTACACTGTACTCACAGCCAGGCTGGAATAGGTATTAAAAGCATCACTAGCCTTCCAACAGATCTAGCATGCTATTAGAAGTTCTTGTATATGCTTTTCATTTTGTGGTTGTTGGTCACAGCAAAGTATTGCAGCCAAATTAGAATACAAATTGTATCAGCATTAGCACATACAGAGGAGCCTCATTAACCTGTTGAGGATGGGCCGATTTTGCTGCAACATTCTGTAGGCACCTGTCCAAGTATACTCAGGACTCATCTTCAACAGGTTAAAACAAGCTGCCTTAGACCACTACAATTTCCTCATTGTATATGTGACCGTGCACCTCAAAACAAACAAAAAGTCGCCAGACATGAATTTGTAGTTAAGACCATATTCTGAAAGAGCAGACTTTAAGCTTTAAAATTATGTATAACTCAAATCAAATGGAATCTCCTAACCTATCTTAATATTGGAAAGAAAGCACAAACTCAGGAAAAGTGTGAAACTCTGAGAAAAGAGGCTCTGAAGTACAGTGTCTATTCAAGCGCTTAATCCTTACCAAACCGTGCTGGCTGTGCGATGAATGGGACAAAAAACAGGAAGTAAACCACCAGAGCAACAACAATGAAGGGATTATCAGATTAAACTGAAATTAAGCATGCCTCATTAACACATTCTGTCCACAATTAATGCCAACTTTCAAAGCAGTAGCACTATCCTTTCAAAAGTTATTAGAGTTGAAAGTGAAGAGTATGGACAAGGTTTTTCAGAAATGAAAAAGGGATTCTAATGACACACTATTCTACCAAAAATGTTCGAGATAAATTGCTGAAAAAACACACTTTTCTGCCCGTTTTTTGATACCAAATTTTAGCATAATGTAGAAGAAGACTTGCTCTTTCAGAAAATATGGAAAAGTCAAGTTCGGCTAGGTTGATCCATTTTACTTATTTTCAGTCCTCACGCAAAATCAGTGTGTGTGACTTTATGTTCGTTTTGAGGTGCACGGTCACATATGGTGTCTAATTATGCCAGGGATGAAAACAAAAGAATATGAAAGGAATGGCACCATGCAAAATTATCTCGTGATATCACGTATGACTGGATATCAACCTCAAAGTTTCTTTTTCCGGTTTACAGGAGCGAGTGCTGGCCAAGCTGACCAAGAACCACAACTCGTCGGCCCTCAGCAACAGCATCGAGGAGGGCCTCAAGGTCCAGGCCCTCAACCGAGCCCAGCGTGTCGTTTGTAAGGTGAGGTTCTATCTCTGGACTAGCCTCTTCCATAGGCCTTCATGCTGTTTAAATAGTGCTGATGGTGGTGGGTAAGAGAGCTTGAGCCGAGTGCGATAGCAGAGAAAGATTCGTATGACAGATACATACAGGTAGGCGAGACAGTGATATAGAGATGCCAACTGTTGCTTTTTTACTCTTGTTTTGTTGTTTTGTTCTTGTTTTGTTGTTTTGTTCTTGTTTGTTTGTTTTATGCAAAAATACTGCAGGTTTGATGGATAAGTATTTTTTTTCCAAAATTGTATTACAGCCCGTTTCAATGCATTTGCAGGAAAGATTAAAAAATCATGTCTTATTAGCCCTCAGAATACTGCAGTGCAGTTTACAAGGTTGTATTGTTGTTTTGGAAAGATGAAAATACTGCTTTTCTACCCAAAATGTGCCTTTTCAGCACTCGGAGAATACTGCAATACTGTTTACATGGTTGGTGTCTCTGTGACACACAAGGGCTTGAGAGATCTGCAAATGTGATTATTATTCATTAGCTGGTAGAAAGCCTGACTTGTGCACCACTCGTACAGATAATTCAGGTACATGTGGGAGTAGTCACTTTGACCTGTGAAACTTCTAGACTTGCCTACACCGTGTAGCTGCCATCAGTGCAAAATTTATCAAATGAATAAGGTTCTACAAACAGAGCTGTGCTGATTAATTGTTATTTTTTAAACCAAGGACTGGTCTCAAAGTCCAGTAATTCCAAGAAATAAATTTAACACAACAGGAATTCCTTTCAATTCTGTCTGTCCATAGGGCATTTAATAAAAGAAATAAAGGAGGTCATGCTTGCCCAAATGGGCATCGGCCAAGTAACAATTCATTGCACTTGCCCGGCAGAAAGATGTAGTTGGCCCTGGCAAGTAGGCAAGTAGTGCCCAAGGTCTGTCTGTGTCTCTCAATGCTTTAAAAGGACTGTACAGTACTGGTTGAGGTGAGGATTCAGCTTGTGAGATATTTAGAAACCACTCTATGAAATGTTAAAAAGCATACAATTTCAAGGGGAATCAAAAGTTTGTTTAATGAAAATCGGTTTTGAAATGACTGAAGTATCCAAAAACAAGGTAAAACAAAGAGATCCTAATAAAAATCATGACCTGTCAGTTTTATTAGGATTACATTTTTGGATATCTCAGCCATTTCAAGGCCAATTTTCATCAAATAGACATTGAATCCTTCTTGGAATTGAATGCTCTTTCATATTTCATTAGAAGTTTCTCATTATCTCACCAAAAAATGTTATAAACCTGAAGATAAGTCTCAACCAAAACTATACTTTGCCTTTAACATGCCACTTCAAACATTTTCAAAAGTCTCTGTCTTTCTCTCCCTCTCAGAGGAAGCAAAACCCCTTGGATGGTGAGACAGAGGACCAGGTGGAGGAAAACGGAGACCCCAACGCCCCGCCCATGTCTGGCGACGACGGCAGGCACCCCGCGCCCCTCACTCCGCCCGTCGAGTCCCCCCAGGAGGACGGCTTCCCAGGCCTGGCCCGCAGCCACTCCCAGGATGCGGGCCTGGGCTCGAGCTGCCTCCCACTACCCCAAGACCAGGACCTGCAGCATGCTAGTCCAGCCCTGAGCCTGAACAGGCACAAGGTATCTTCCTCTCAATGTAGTATTTTCTTTCTGCTCTGCCAAGGTGTACTGTAAAACGGGAATGTTCGTGTGCATTTTAATTTCACGAATTTTGCGAGAGGCAACATTCACGAAATTAAAATGCACGCAAAAGTTTTTGCCCATGCAACATTCATTTAATGACACTGGTAAGGTAATTCACAACAATTTCATGCCCCGAGAAATGTCGTCGGCTCCAATTCGCGAAATTTTCATGCCGCTAAAATGTAGTGTTTTACAGTATATGACTTGTCTCGGGCAAGATATGCAGGTTAAAGAGATGGTATAGTTTTGTAGACAAGACATGAAGGTTAAAGAGATGGTATAGTTTTGTAGACAAGACGTGAAGGTTAAAGAGACGGTATAGTTTTGTAGACAAGACGTGAAGGTTAAAGAGACGGTATAGTTTTGTAGACAAGACGTGAAGGTTAAAGAGACGGTATAGTTTTGTAGACAAGACGTGAAGGTTAAAGAGACGGTATAGTTTTGTAGACAAGACGTGAAGGTTAAAGAGACGGTATAGTTTTGTAGACAAGACGTGAAGGTTAAAGAGACGGTATAGTTTTGTAGACAAGACGTGAAGGTTAAAGAGACGGTATAGTTTTGTAGACAAGACGTGAAGGTTAAAGAGACGGTATAGTTTTGTAGACAAGACGTGAAGGTTAAAGAGACGGTATAGTTTTGTAGACAAGACGTGAAGGTTAAAGAGACGGTATAGTTTTGTAGACAAGACGTGAAGGTTAAAGAGACGGTATAGTTTTGTAGACAAGACGTGGAGGTTAAAGAGACGGTATAGGTTTGTAGACAAGACGTGGAGGTTAAAGAGACGGTATAGTTTTGTAGACAAGACGTGAAGGTTAAAGAGACGGTATAGTTTTGTAGACAAGACGTGAAGGTTAAAGAGACGGTATAGTTTTGTAGACAAGACGTGAAGGTTAAAGATAAGGTATAGTTTTGTAGACAAGACGTGAAGGTTAAAGAGACGGTATAGTTTTGTAGACAAGACGTGAAGGTTAAAGAGACGGTATAGTTTTGTAGACAAGACGTGAAGGTTAAAGAGACGGTATAGTTTTGTAGACAAGACGTGAAGGTTAAAGAGACGGTATAGTTTTGTAGACAAGACGTGAAGGTTAAAGAGACGGTATAGTTTTGTAGACAAGACGTGAAGGTTAAAGAGACGTGTAGTTTTGTAGACAAGACGTGAAGGTTAAAGAGACGGTATAGTTTTGTAGACAAGACGTGAAGGTTAAAGAGACGGTGTAGTTTTGTAGACAAGACGTGAAGGTTAAAGAGACGGTGTAGTTTTGTAGACAAGACGTGAAGGTTAAAGAGACGGTGTAGTTTTGTAGACAAGACGTGAAGGTTAAAGAGACGGTATAGTTTTGTAGACAAGACGTGAAGGTTAAAGAGACGGTATAGTTTTGTAGACAAGACGTGAAGGTTAAAGAGACGGTATAGTTTTGTAGACAAGACGTGAAGGTTAAAGAGACGGTATAGTTTTGTAGACAAGACGTGAAGGTTAAAGAGACGGTATAGTTTTGTAGACAAGACGTGAAGGTTAAAGAGACGGTATAGTTTTGTAGACAAGACGTGAAGGTTAAAGAGACGGTATAGTTTTGTAGACAAGACGTGGAGGTTAAAGAGACGGTATAGTTTTGTAGACAAGACGTGGAGGTTAAAGAGACGGTATAGTTTTGTAGACAAGACGTGAAGGTTAAAGAGACGGTATAGTTTTGTAGACAAGACGTGAAGGTTAAAGAGACGGTATAGTTTTGTAGACAAGACGTGAAGGTTAAAGATAAGGTATAGTTTTGTAGACAAGACGTGAAGGTTAAAGAGACGGTATAGTTTTGTAGACAAGACGTGAAGGTTAAAGAGACGGTATAGTTTTGTAGACAAGACGTGAAGGTTAAAGAGACGGTATAGTTTTGTAGACAAGACGTGAAGGTTAAAGAGACGGTATAGTTTTGTAGACAAGACGTGAAGGTTAAAGAGAGGGTATAGTTTTGTAGACAAGACGTGAAGGTTAAAGAGACGGTGTAGTTTTGTAGACAAGACGTGAAGGTTAAAGAGACGGTGTAGTTTTGTAGACAAAGACGTGAAGGTTAAAGAGACGGTGTAGTTTTGTAGACAAGACGTGAAGGTTAAAGAGACGGTGTAGTTTTGTAGACAAGACGTGAAGGTTAAAGAGACGGTGTAGTTTTGTAGACAAGACGTGAAGGTTAAAGAGATAGTATAGAATTGTAGACAAGACGTGAAGGTTAAAGAGATGGTATAGTTTTGTAGACAAGACGTGAAGGTTAAAGAGATGGTATAGTTTTGTAGACAAGACGTGAAGGTTAAAGAGATGGTATAGTTTTGTAGACAAGACGTGAAGGTTAAAGAGATGGTATAGTTTTGCAGACAAGACGTGAAGGTTAAAGAGATGGTATAGTTTTGCAGACAAGACGTGAAGGTTAAAGAGACGGTATAGTTTTGTAGACAAGACGTGAAGGTTAAAGAGACGGTATAGTTTTGTAGACAAGACGTGAAGGTTAAAGAGACGGTATAGTTTTGTAGACAAGACGTGAAGGTTAAAGAGACGGTATAGTTTTGTAGACAAGACGTGAAGGTTAAAGAGACGGTATAGTTTTGTAGACAAGACGTGAAGGTTAAAGAGACGGTATAGTTTTGTAGACAAGACGTGAAGGTTAAAGAGACGGTATAGTTTTGTAGACAAGACGTGAAGGTTAAAGAGATGGTATAGTTTTGTAGACAAGACGTGAAGGTTAAAGAGATGGTATAGTTTTGTAGACAAGACGTGAAGGTTAAAGAGATGGTATAGTTTTGTAGACAAGACGTGAAGGTTAAAGAGATGGTATAGTTTTGTAGACAAGACGTGAAGGTTAAAGAGATGGTATAGTTTTGTAGACAAGATGTGAAGGTTAAAGAGATGGTATAGTTTTGTAGACAAGACATGAAGGTTAAAGAGATGGTATAGTTTTGGTTGAGATGGAGCTTTAACTTTCCAGCTGTATTTTGTCAGATAACGTAAAACCTCCATTGAAATATGAAAGAGCACACAATTCTGAGAGGAATTCAAATGCATATTTGCCAACTAGTAAGATTTTATCAGATTCAGTAAGATTTTTTACGTTAAAAATAGCAAAATCAGATTTTTTTGTCAGAGAAATCAGATTTTTGACAAATATTTAGATATACCTTTCATGTGTATTTTCTGAAGATTTGACCGAAAGTAAGATTTTTAATTTCAGTTTGCATATAAAGTAAGATTTTTGCAATCCACGTGTAAGATATTTCATCTTGAAATGTTGGCAGGTATGAAATGTTATTTGGTAAAGAATGGTTTTGAAATGGCTGAGATATCAAGAAACAAAGTAGTCGAAATAAAGGAGAGGCCCTTTTATTAGGACCACTTTGTTTTACTTTGTTTCTTGGTTATCTCGGCCATTTTCAAAACCAATTTTCAACAAATAAGCTTTGAATTCCTCTCAGAGTTGCATACTCTTTGTATTTCGGAAGAGGTTTCTTGTCATTACACAATAATAAAAGTTGAAAGCCGGAAGCCCCATCTCAACCAGAACTATACCAGCCCTTTAATATGTCATTTATTCCCCCTCTCCTTTCCCCCTACAACTCTTCAAGTACTGATACTCCTACCATTTGCACATTGATTGGGTACATCTATGTTTGAAGAATCTTGTAACATATCAATGTGATTTTTTTCAATGATACTTAGATGAAGAAATCATAAACCTCTGAAGCAAGGAATTACATTTGTAAGCTTTGCTGTAGTATCATGTTTAAAGTAATTTTATGCATCGCAGGAAGGTAACATGGAAAGGGTACATGTTTATTGTGGAAAAATTAAAGGAACCGAATGTAAAGAAGAAATAAAATCTAGAAAAGCAAATTTCAAAAAGTGACTTTGATATTCCCACTATTTTAAATATTCTAAACTGATAGAATTATGGGATTTTTGTGTTTTTCTTCTTCTTCTTCTCGTTTTTTCATTGCTCTCTCTGGTGGTACAGATGCCAAAGCGGCTGAGAACTTCCGACGAGTCTAGCGTTGGTGACCCAGAAGCTGAGGCTGAGGCAGAGGGTAGTGTGGACATGCCCGACACATCCAATGTAAGATCCCATTGAGATATGAGTACCTTTCACACCAACTGAAACACATTGCTACACCTCAGTGAGCTCTGCTGGCTTTACAGCTAGGTCAAGTTTATTCAATTAAATGATTGTTGCTCAGAGTATTTCTAGTGCAATTGATTGACAAATTGTCCTTCATTGTCGTAAACAGTTACCGATTATTCTGCGTTATTTATGTCAATGAAGAGCACTAGTTGTCAATCAGTAGCAATAGGTCAAGTTCAGAAGGTTTACTGAATTCTGATGGAATAGCTTGGCAGGTTAAGCTACATGTATTCCAGTGTCTAGGCACATGAAAGGTTAAAATCCCTCTTGGCATGTCTGCTGCCCTCTACAGGAGATTGAGCTGGTCTTCAAGCCCCACCCCCAGGAGGAGATGCAGGACCGCCCCACCCTGGTGCGCTACCTGAAGACCTCTGCTCTGGCATCCATCGACCACCTTGCCAAGTACCTTTCCATGAGGATCGCACTCGACCTCCGGGGTAAGTCACCTTATGACTGGCAGGGCTCAGAGTTTTGCCTTTAGCTATGACTTCTGTTTTTTCCCCACTTCAGTTCAGCTTGTTTTATTTGTCCACTTGTACAGATTAAAGACAACAACAACAACAAAATAACAATGGATCAACAACAGTGTACATAATGTAACTGTGATTATAGCAAAGTCAGGGATAACTATATTTACTCATAACTTTATGTAGATATGCATGTACAGGTACAAGTATATAAAAGATAAAAGATATTAAACTTGTAAACATTGATATATTTTGAGGTACAAGTGATGGAGACTGTAATCAGTAAGCAGTGTGCTTGGAGAGCGTAGATGTACGAATTGCTTTGATTGTCCACTTCAGAATGTTGTTATGTGAGAGATGTATGCTCTCTGAAGAGTTCAAAGTCTCTAAATTGTAGAATGATTTACCATGACACGCGATGTTCTAAGGTGATCCATCGTTAATTCAGCCAGTTTCATATTATTCATGGTCCATAAAGTGGAAATTCTTTCTTTTCCAAGGGGCATTAAAAAATGTGTAAATACGCGAATTACACTTTAACCCGTTGAGGACGAGTTCCGGGTATACTCCGGCAAGTTTACATGTTGTAGCAAAATCAGCCCGCCTTCAACTGGTTCAAAAAAAATAGTAGTACATAGTATGAATTATATGTACTATTTGTGAAGTACTACATAAAAAATACAACACTAAAGAAGATTTGATATTTGATATTTATCTATGTTTGATATTTATTTATTTCTGCAAGATTCTATTACAGAATTCTATTACATATGTAATATACAAATACATCTTTCTTTTGTACAAATCATAGGATTTTTTTTAAAGAAGAGTTAATGGACTTGGTGAATACAAAATTGATTTGACGTTAAATTGTATGTCTCTTTTGATGAAGGAAAAGAGGCAATCCTTTCTGTGCATATTTAGATGGTCACTGAATCTGCAAAATGATCTATTGCAGATGACATTTATGTGTTTTATATACATAGTGAAGTTTGAAATGGATGTACTCACATGTTTTCCACTCTCTTTGATGTTTGGTGTGTTTGTAGATGCTAACTCACTGGACAGCCGAAGTTCATCAACTCAGAACGAGGGAGCTGAGTTTGCCATCTACATTTCCACATCACCGGGCCAGTTCCAGGTACATGTTTATATCTTGCTTTCTACATATCCCCCTTCACAATGTCTCCTGGAATACCAACCTTCCCCCCCCCCCCCAAAAAAAAAAAGAAAAAAAGAATGTATTCTGCACCTCTTACATTCGGTTCCATCTCTTTCACATCATCGTGTCTGATTCTTTGCCATTTTTGTGGATCTTTTTTTTTTGTGAAGCATCTACTTGCTTTTGCAATCTTATTTGGTGAAGTCATTGTGCACTGCTAGGTGGCATTAACACGCCTGATAGTGAACGTGTGTAGTGGTGCTCTCTAGAAAATGTTGTATGATGAGCAGTTGACCAACTGCATAGCAAAGAGTCCTTGCAGGGGTTGTGAAATAGTTCAAAGGCAGTTGTATATTTCACAGTGTTTGTAGACGATGTGAAATATACTGCCTTTGAACTATTTCACAACCCCTGCAAATATTGCGAAATAGCTTGAGAAAACATTTCTTCAGTTCCACAAAAAATCACTGACTTTCCTCTTGAAAAGGAAAAAAACTTCATTTTCATCATGTTGCAGTGGTTCAACCACTCACAACATCATCTTATAAATCCCGATTAGCAAGATATTCTACAAGGAAACCTTGGTATAACTAGGACCAAAAAAGCATGACAATTACCTTGTTTTATCAGGTGTCTCACTATGGTAAATTAGGGTGCGGAAATAAACATGCACGCAAACAAAAATGTAAACAGTCGGGACCTGCAAAATCAACTCGTTTTATGGGGGTATTATTACATCTGACCTCTTTATAATGAGGTGAGGTACTCGCATATCGTCGCTGGGGTGACAAAACCTCGTATCTCAAAATTGTCAAATGTTCAGGAGAGCAAAAAAACATGGCGGCCAAAGCACTATAGTGAATGGGAAAGCCTTCTCTTTGACATGTCATGGTGGCTTCATTTTTGGAGTAAGACAGTTAGGATTTGGCCAAGACATCACTTGACCCATTATTTGACCATTAAGCTAAAAAAAAAAGTGTTGACATTTTTGAGATACGAGGTCTTGTCACCCCAGCGACGATATGCATTATCTCTTCACTCTTTGACGTTTTGAACTGTTGACATCACGGTCTGACCTTCTCACCATACTTCTCAGATTCTGAGTGGATCCCTGACTCTGGAGCAGGTCAATGAGAGACACTGGAAGGTGAACAGACCCCTGGAGATGTACTTCCTTGCCAAGAAGTGAAAAGTGGTACCACTCTCATGAAAACTCAGACTGGTGACCCCCTCTTGCAGTCAAGTGCACTCTCAAGCTTCCCCGGCACTGAGGCAAGAAGTGACACCAGTCTTTTGGAAGATATCTGCAAACTGTGCTAAACTTGGAGGACTGATGAACATTTGTATTGATCCTGGAAGTTGGTGGACTGGTGATCATATTTGTAGTATTTTACTTTCCGGTTTGTGTGAATAAGAACTGAGAAAATGATGCCACTCTGATAGAGACTGTGACTGATATCCCCTCTCTGTAGTTTTAATCATTCACTCGACTGGCTGGTGAAATGAGAAATGGCATCATTCTCTTATTGGTGGAGACTAATAACATTTTGATCTTTATTTTTTTCTTTTTTCTTTTTTCAAATGATACTATGCCCATGTGCATACATCAGGAAAATTGGTAGTGTACAGGGGTGTATCCAGGATTTTTTCTGGGGGGGTCGTAATAAAAATTTTTTGACCTTTACCTTTGCGAGGAAGCGGAGCGACCAAGCGGGGGGAGGGTGTGGGAGGGGGGTGTCCCCCCTCCCACGGTAAGGAGTTTTTGAATTTTATATCTTAAAATGGGGCCATTTGGTGCATACAAAAGTGACTTTTTTGGCATGGCAGTGCGGCTTAGAAATAAGGTAAATTATGGCATATTAAAACTAAGTTACGAAATTTATGAGGTTTTTGACAATTTGCTGGAACACCGGTCACTTTTTTCCCTGTTGTAGGCCTAGGTCTAGGCCTATATAGAGTAAAAAGCCCTCAAAAAACAAAAATGTCTTTTACAAAAAGTGGACCTTTTGAAAATTTGGGGGGGGGGGGCGTACGACCCTCCCGACCCCCCCTTGCATACACCCATGGTGTACATAGTTTGCAGGCACAAACCCTTGTTGGTCGTAAAGGAGTCTGCGCCAAGACTACTACATGCACCACTTTGGCACTGTCCCATAGGCCCTGTGTTGAAGCTTCTCCCAACAAGGCCTTGTTGGGAGAGGCTGCAGTGTAGTGGTGCGTGTATTAGTCTTGGCGCATGCAGACTCCTATACGACCAACAAGGGTTTGTGCCTGCAAACTATGGTGTACATGTCATTGTGGTTTACAGATGCTGATAAAATGAAAACCTTTCCACAGTATGATCTTTCAGATGTTGATAACACACAGACATCAATGAGAGTTTTGACTGGTATCATTTCTTACAGCATAGCTCAGCTTGAGACCTGTGAGCAGACTAGACAGTTTAGATACCCATCAAAGATTGGATATCATGTATCTTTGATACAGAGTCTGGTCATGGAGTTGTTTATGTTGTTTATGTGTTATTCCGATCACATCATATGAAAGGGCAACAGCAGAAATAATCATTAAAAAAAATGATGAACACTTTTGTCTGTTATTGTTGATGTATATAACAAGACAACTTTCGGTTTCATACAAGATTATAAGACTTCAAAATTCGGGATTGTATCATTCTCTTGATATGAGTATGTCAACATTCTGTAGGCTGTAGAGAAGTTTTATCGACATATATTTGTATATTTGTATCATATTTTGTCCGCTGAAAGATTAGCATTTGTATAACTTCAATACCAACAACGAAACACGTTGATATGAACGTATTGCAATTCCCTTCTGAGTGTCGAGTGAAATAGACAAGTGTTATTCATCGCCAGTGTAACACATGAAATCTCTTGGTGTTAAACTTCTACACCAATATCTGTGTGTACATGTAGTACCATGATTGTTAAAAGCACAGTGTATTTAATGGTGGGTCTTTTTAGAGTGCGGTGTAACATTTGCCAACTTGCTACCTGAGCATTAGTGCAGAGCATGTTATGAAAATATGCATGTACATCACAGACATGCAGTCTACCAACTCACTGGACAGAAACTATCTCTTGTGTGGCTCATTTTCAGAATTATCATCAACTTTGAAAGTTGCTGACTGATCTGCAAAATGGTGATTACAGTATCTGGATGAAAAAATGCAGAAGCCTACAAAAGTGTGAACTCTCCCTTCTGTTCCACCCTTGGCAAAGGGTGAATCAGTGAACTTGAATTATCTTTTTAAGTTCAAAATCTCTTATCACCAAGAGGACCATTGTACCTATTAATGACAGTAATCACACAAATAGAAAGGGTATTTGAACCAAATCAGGGGGATTTTTCTGAAAATTCTTGCAAGTGCATTGCATGTGATCACTTAGTGGGTGGTGCATCCGCCAAAGGTACATTAGTTGATAAAAACTTCTCAGATTTTTATCAGTCTTTTATTGGCAAGTTAGGTTGGAAAGCTGTTGTTGTGTTGAGATATTTGCAAGGAATCATTGTGGTGTTAGGAATTAGATCAGACTTCAGTGTGATCAAGCATTTTATCCTGACTTTCAGTCACTGTGCTGCAAAGATGTAATTTATTTGAAAAAAGCTGATTAAGATGTTAAAAGTGTCAGGAACTGTCGTGGATCACCATTTTGTTTTGCTTTGTTGGTCTTTTGGGGTATTATTGCTGCTAAACTAAACAAAGATATGTTTGGGCCACTGTTATAATATCAAATGTGGAATTTAAAGGTATCCTATGTCATTATCTTGTATTGACTATTTATTTATTATTTTTTTTTTTTGGGGGGGGGGAATTGTCTAAACTTCTAAATCAGTGTAGAGGTTATAGTTGTCATTTTAAGTCATTGGCAGAAATGGCGATGTTTGCTGCTAGTGGTGAGGTACATGCGTATGTGCACAAATATTTATTTTCTGTGAACTCTGAAGGCTTGTGGGACTGTAAACAAGTAAACATTGGGTGAAAGCAAAACTATTGCTTTAAAGCTTATGGTGGAAATTATGCCGGGGTACTGTAAAAGCTGTTATGTTCATGAGGATTTGATTTTTTGCGTGCTTCGCGAATCACTGTTGGGTCGTGTTATCAACACAAAAAATGTTACCACACACTAGGGTATGTACTACAGTGGACTCCTATTTTAACAAAGTCCTTGGGACTGGCAGGTTTCTTTTGTTATATCGAAATTTC
Source organism: Diadema setosum (assembly GCA_033980235.1). NCBI lineage: Eukaryota > Metazoa > Echinodermata > Echinoidea > Diadematoida > Diadematidae > Diadema > Diadema setosum. The sequence continues at coordinate 12,435,571 of CM067065.1, forward strand.
ATTATAATTGAACAAATAAACAATAAAAAAACAGCCCGAATTTTTACTTTGCAGTACCCAGAATTTTGTTATAACCATGTTAGTTATAAAGGGAGTGCACTGTAGTATTTGTGTGCACGTACGATAATGTGGTATCAAAATCGTGAAAACAACATCGCCCAAATATGGATGTCACCCCTAATTCACAAAAATATCTGCACGTGAAAATAGCAGCTTTTACAGTACTTAGATTCTATCTCGGTCTGTCAGTGCTTTATTTCTCAGCGTCCTTCTTGTTTCCCTCGGTGTGAGCAACCACCACTACCATATGGCGACCTCACCTCACAGTGCAGGATTACCTACTTGTCCTATGGGGTGTTGCAAGGAATTCGAGTTGCAATCGATCGCAAATTATCTTATTGCAAACTTTGCAATTGATAGATCAATGGCAACTTGCAATCAATCACAAGTTTCTGTTTCAAGAACGGAGCTTGCAATTAAATTGCAAGCTGCAATTATTTCAAATTTGCAGTCAATTGCAGGATTTGCGATTGATTTTTTTTTTGGAGTTGCAATTGATTGCAACTTTCTTGCAGCATCCCCCAAATTAATTCCCTGGACATGTACACTACTCCACATGAGACAAAGTTTTACTCAACCCCTCCTGTGTTTTGTTCAGTGATTAGAGCATGCCATGGAGTGGCTCTGACTGGCAACTGATTGTCACTATAAAGTAGAGATTACCTAATCCTCCTAATCTCCATTGTGTCACCATGAATGGTCATCTGGTCTGACTATTAAATGCACATTGCTACACTGGAGTATTGACTCATTGAGGACGGACTGATTTTGCTTGCAACACGCATTTCCCATTAGATCCCTGCCCGAGTATGCTCAAGACTCGTCCTCAATGGGTTAAGCCTGTGTAACTCCATCAAGGTCAAGTTTAAATAGATATGTATTTTTTTTCTCTTGAAAAGTTTGGCAAGTTGAGCCGAGTGCCTGGGCAGGTGGAAGGTGTGAAGCATCCATTTAGTCAATGTGCATGTGACTGCAGCTTGTACAAATTTTGCTAGTCTATATAACAAGACCCTTGTTGTATCAACTCTCAAACTATAATTGCCCCATTCCCCCTTTGTTGTACATAACATATACCAGTTTGGAATACATCAATAAAGGAATTACAATGTGTAATATCAAACAAAGGCTGTATTTGACTCTAACTTTAAGAGACAGTGACCAAGTTTCAACTGTACGTATAGTAAGATATTCCAATGCTATTTCATGAATAGTTGGTCCATTCTTACGTCAGAATTACTTCATGATATTTACAATAATTATAGATAGATTCATTTGACATGCACAATCGCCCATGAGAATACAAGAGGGTACTGGGAGAGCATTAGTATCTCCATGGAAGTGATACAACTGGACTGTTTTACATCCAAATTATATACATCTAAATTTAGTGGCAGTATAGATTAGTACAGTTAAAGGGACTGTACAGTACTGGTTGAGGTGAGGGATTCATGTTTTGAACATTCCTAAGTGAGATAATGAGAAACCTCTAATGAAATATGAAAGAGCATGTAATTTTAAGAAGGATTCAATGTTTATTTGATGAAAATTGGTTTTCAAATGGCTGAGATATCAAAAAAGTGATAATAATAAAAGGTGACAGGCCACAACTTTATTAGTATCTCTTTGTTTCACCTTGTTTTTGGATATCTCGGCCATTTCAAAACCGATTTTCATCAAATAAACTTTTGATACCCCTTAGAATTGTATGCCCTTTGACATCTCATAGAGTGGTTTCTGAATATCTTGTAAAACGTTAAAAGCTGAATCCTCGCCTCGACCAGAACTGTACACACCCTTTAAATTCTGTACTCGTACACGAGATGTCCGCAAACGGCATCATTATGTTTGTAAGTATACAGCATGGCCAGCGGAACAGGGGGGGGGGGGGATCATTCAAAGGAATACATAAGGTGTCACCACTTATTTGGCCCCCCACTTTTTTGCCACGAAAGTGCGTAAGTAGCACTAACATTAGAAAGAAATAGATAGAGACTTGGAAGTGTGAGCGCGGTACGTTTATGTTTATGCGCTGAAGACCTTTTTTCTTTTTCTTTTTTTTTGCTTGCAGCTGAAGAAACCTGGAAGTGCCCCCCCCCCCCCCCCCACTTTTGAAAACGCTATGCCGGCCCTGTACAGTCAGAACTGTCATATTTTTATAAAGTCTAATGTTCTGCATTAAATCAGTAAATATAACAAAGAGACACAAGCCTGATCAGTGTACAACATGAACACAAAGCATGTCTAACAACCAAAGGGAATTTACACTGTATTTTAAAAAGGACAAAAAAAAAAATAGAGGAAATGATACAGAACTTATAACTATTTTTGATACATTCAAAGATGTTCACAACTATGAATAGTTCATATAGTTCTCTTTTATCTTCTTTAAATATTATTTTCTCATACAAATGAAGAGTTTGTTCGCAAAAACCGATAAGTCCATATTTGCCAAATGGAGATATTTGCGATTAAAGGTCAAGAAAAATAAAGAGAATAAAAAGAAAATTTTTGCTTCTTTTGACCATAACTTCAAAAATGTACCTTTATATCTAATGACCAATATATCATTTAAAAGGTATTATTTTGTACTTTATGACAGAGACCGTACTTCAAAATCTGCAAAAATGGACTTATCGGTTTTTGCAAACAAACTCTTCATATATTCCTCCCTCTGTTTGATCTGTCTCGTTTAATAATCCACATATAACAATGTTGTACAGGCAGCCTGAACAGGTTATGTTTCAGTAGTGGATCCAGGGAGGACCGCACCAGGGCTGGCGCCGACCCCCCCCCCCCTTTATTTTTTTTGTTTAAAAAAAAAAGAAATAAAATGAAAAAACTGGGGGGAGGGGTGCGTGCAGATGTGCCCCCTCTTTATAGAATTCCTGGATCTGCCCCTGTGTTTTGCAGTCGTTAAACAAGACCTCAGAAAGTTTAGAATGGTCTCTTTTATACATGCAGTTATTGATCACAAATAATTTACTGAAAGAATTCTTATCTCGGAGGTGATCTTGCGGTTGGGGGGGGGGTAGCCCCTCCTCATAGATACAAACACACCACACACACACACATACACATAATAATACACAATTCTTGTTTAAAAGAATACATTTGTTGCGTAAAGAGGGTTAGGGAAGTGTACATTTCAAATACACTAGCAGACGCAGACCCCAACGGTTGTAGTACAATAGCGCCATCTATTGTTAGTAGGAGACGCTGTAAGTACAGTGACTGACTTGTACCATCCTCAACACAACCGTGATGGCCAAAAGCTGTTTCTACACAATAACAACAACCTTAATTCTTCCTTCCAGCCACATTAATTACCAGTCCTGTCCATAAGTTTGTGTTTGTAAATGCACATTCAACTCAGCACAGAAAGACTTAAATTGCTTGGTGGCTGTGCCGAAGTGAAGAATCTCCCGTTGTTCCGCCTCCAGATTTGAGCAAACATAAAACAGATTGGGCCTATTCGCCAAACTATATACATTGTATTGGCATTGATCTTATGGAAGGTGCATGGATGATGGGGTCATGTAATGGCCGATTACATTAATAGGAGGCTAAATTGCTTGTTTAAGAATCACGCATACAATATAAAAAGTATGTGGTGTTTTGCAAGGAAAGAAAAAGAAGGAGAAGAAGAAGAAGTAGAAGAAGAGGAGGAAGAGGTACTATAAGAAGAAAATAGTCAACAAAGGATGAGGAGGAGGGTGAAGATGAGGGAAAGCAAAGAGAAAGAAAAAAAAGAATTTTAAAGGAGAGTATAAAGCGAAGAGTTGATGATTGAGAGACAGGTGAAGGATGAATTAAGTGGTCAGAGGAGGAGAGACTGAAGGAAACAAGACTTGAGTTTGGATCCCCCCATATCAATCAGCTATTCCTTATCATATTGTTTGTTTGTTGGTTTGTTTGTTTTTATTGTTCCATATTCCACATTTCAACAAATAAACCATAAACATAGCACACAAAAAAACATATGCCCGGGTGAATTGTCAAATACAGCATTTAAGACAATAACATGTTTGTGAAATAAATGAGGAATCTACATAAGCATTGCTTGTATAAGGTATAGATTCCCTTTCAGAAATCTCACTTCTATAGCAGCTGCCTGCTTACTGGCACTTTTAATGGAGAAAGTTGTTCATTATCTTTCTCTTTCTTGTTTTTGTTTGTTTGATTGTTTGTTTATTTGGGGTTTTTTTACTATATTTTAAACCTACTCTTCATTTCCAGTCTTTAAAGTCTTTTCAGTCCTTAAAAAGAAAACACAATCCCAAGAATCATGTCGATCATTGTTTTTTTTTTTTTTAATACTCTCTATTAGAAATCTCACTTCTATATCAGGTGCTTGAAAGTTGTCTATCTTTTGTTTGTTTTCAACTGGATTTCGATTCTTAAAAAGAAACATAAATCCCCTTCCAAATGATATGTCCATCATTTAAAATCAAGAGAAATTGAGGAAAGAGGTTAGGAAAAAGAAACACAGAACTTAAATTTCTTTCGTAGCAATAGAGCTATCCCTTATTGTTTCTTTCAGATACTCAATATAAATCTCACTTCTATTATAATAGCTGCTGAAGCTTCGTAATGGCAAAAGTTTTCTATTCTTTTTGCTTTGCTGTTGTTGTGTATACTTGGGCTGGGGCCTTTGTTTTATCTAAATTCTTGGAAGAAATAAACAAACAATTAAAATCCTGAGGGTGGATGGATCATTTGACTTTAATTAATCTACAACTTAACGTCTCCAGCGAGAAGGAAAAACAGATGTATAGGAAGCAGCAATAAAATACGACCTTAAAGGGAAGATAAACCCCAAGAACAATGTGGATTGAGTGAAAGCAGCAACATTAGTAGAACACATCAGTGAAAGTTTGAAGAAAATCGGACAATCGATGCAAAAGTTATGAATTTTTAAAGTTTTGGTGTTGGAACCGCTGGATGAGGAGACTACTAGAGGTTATGACGTATGAGTGGACTACAATATCAAGAAAATATAAAGAAAATACTACATTTTTCATGAAAATTACAAATTCCATCAAATTAATATTGACATATGTTTAGGGTAGCAATTATTCCCCCTGCTTTCTGAAAGCGGTTGGTCCACTGCTCTTTCATAATTCTAGAAAAGTGAATTTTTGTTGAATAGCCTTTATATTTTCTTTGTATTGTTGTCCACTCATACGTCATATCCTCTAGTAGTCTCCTCATCCAGCGGTTCCAACACCAAAACTTTAAAAATTCATAACTTTTGCATCGATTGTCCGATTTTTCTCAAAATTTCACTGATGTGTTCTACTAATGTTGCTGCTTTCACTCAATCCACATTGCTCTTTGGGTTTACCTTCCCTTTAAGAAGAATCCTGATATATACTGCAGCACGACGCGCTATTAGCGCCGACAGATTATCATCATGATACTCCTGAGACCTGAAACGCCTCGAAAATCAAGTCAATGTCTTGCCCTTGGACGGACGATGACCAAAAAAAAAAAAAAATCTGGAAATGAACCTTATTATTGCAATAATCAGAGACAGGAATGGTACGGTTAAATTAACTTCTTCTAACAATTATTATATCATGCTCAAAATCTCATTTCATGGTTTTACTTTGACATTTAATGGTTCCTCAGACATTCCGGGTTGATAAGAATGGGAACGTATAAGAAAATCAAATAGAAGACATTACTGTACGAGCTGAAATTTTCGCGTACAGATATTTTCGCAAATTGCTGCTTTGAGGACATTTTGGCGTGTTGTTAATTTTGCGGTTGCGAGGGTCTAACTGAACTTACTTATTCGTGCGTTGTTATTTTCGCGTGTTGTTATTTTCGCGTGTTGTTATTTTCGCGGTTCAAAGGCGATTCGCGAAATTCGCGAAAATAAAACCACCGCGAAAATTTCAGCTCGTACAGTATATTTTGTAAGGGCCGGCGCAATAGGGGGCGCCCTTTTTTTTGTTGTTGTTTTGTTTTTTGTTTTTTGTTTGTTTGTTTGTTTGTTTGTTTGCTTGTCAGCCGATCAACCGTTACCCTGGAAGTGTCACCAGTAAATATAGCCGCCGCTGAATACGGATTCCGAAGTGAAACTATAAAAACCCGGAGTCTCCACATTTGAACGTGAGGAGTGTCAGCAATATGAACTGATACGGCAACAATATTAGTGCGCCACCTACGTTGAATATTTGAAGACTTTAATCGCAAAACGAGCTACTAAGAATCCATTCTTGTTAAGTTAAGTTGAGGTTGTGGTTAAAGCTGCTAAAAAACAAAGAAAATAATAAGAAAATACAAGATTTTTAAATCATAACTTCTTATATATCCCTCGTTATGTTATACGTGAGGTAACAGGATTTTAGTTCTTCAGGAAAGGTTCAATTTTGCTCTATCTGATGATGAACTTACCTTAACTGAAATGTTTAAAAATGGCGCTTATCCCATTTTGCAATAAAACTCTTCACTTGTTTGAAACTGCATGCCTAAATTCTAAGAATCATTAAATTCAAAAATTCAATGATGCAGTCCTAATTAAATGCGTAATGTAAAACATGCATAGGCGATCAGAGGTTGTGGAGAATATTTGAGTATTTAATTCTTGTATCAGTTTGTGGACTGTAGAGTGCATAATGTTATTCATGATAGCACGTATCACATCACAACTCATCTTGGATTAAAAAAGGCATGGTTAAAACAATGCTGAACAGCACGCCCTAATATCCAGACAAATTTTTTTTCTTGTTTATATGCGATAAGAAAAATAATGCCAGATTATGTAAAAACGTTTAGGACTATTGATTTTTTATTCTCCTTTTTTTTTTTTTTTGCCTTCACAGAAGAAAAGGGAAAGAAAGAAAGAAAAAAGAAGAAAGAATGAAACAAAGACAGAATGTTTAATTGTAATTACGGATGGATGATGGATCGAAATAATAATACGTATTGTTTGAGACCAAAATGAAGATGTCTTCCACGATCACCTGTTCTGTTTTTCCCTTAAAGGTATCGCTTAGTTTTGATTGAGACCTAGCTTCAGGTTTCTAACATTTTTTTAGTGAGATAATAAGAAACCTCTAATATGAAAGAGCACGTAATTCCAAGAGGAATCCAACGTTTATTTGATGAAAACTGGTTTTGAAATGGCTAAGATAACCAAACAGAGCTATCCGAATACAAAGATGGGACACCTCTTATTACAATCGCTTTGTTTACTCGTTGGATGCCTCAGCCATTCTCAAACCGATTTTCATCAAATAAACTTTGAATTCCTCTTAGAATGTTATGTTCTGTACTATTTCATAAGTGGTTTCTGATAGCTCACAAGCAGATAAAAGCCTAAATCTCCAATAATACTATATCATCTTAGACCTCCATACTGGTTACATCATTGCATAATATCACCGACCACTGAGCAGTCAGCAGAATGATGCTGAATGCCTGGCTATTTTTTTAGATGATCCCTTGGCAATCGATCGATTGCGTTCATACCTTAGCTCGATTAATAATGATGCATCATGGGAGCTTAGAACTTCTCACCACAGAAACTACTAGGCTCTTTTGACACCGAAGAAAGAGCTCTACCTTATACCAACGGCATGATATCACGCAATCAACGACACGGACTGATCTTTCTACGACGAATGGCTGTCCTACCGGTACCCAAACACAGATCGTACAGTGGCATAATGGCGCATTTCGTATGCAGTCGGCTCGCTTAGAACGAAAAACACGAGCGTAAGTTACAACTCTTCCGTGTTGGTAGATTAACTAGAAATAAGATTTCCGTACAGAAAGTCCATGTCAATAAGAATATTGTGATTTTGGTAAAATCTAAGGTAACATTTTATTCATAATTAAGTTTGCCGTTGAGATCTCTGTCTCAAATGACGTGAGTGTGGTGTGTGTCATTAACCCACGGTGTATGTTTACGGGCTGTCAGTAGAGGATCGCACAGTGCTCAGGCGAGACTTGTACGGTATGGCGCCCGTTGTTATCCGCCGATCGATCCCACGTCTACGTCTTGGGAGCAAGTTGGAGCTAGAAGGGGAGGGCTTTACAGACAGACCTTTTTTCATTTGGCTTCTCTTTCGATTGTTATTATACGACTCTGTGAGCGTAAAATAACAATCGTCAAAAAATTCCTAGCTTTGCTGTTGCCTTTGGGATCTGTAGAAATGATGTCACCAATTTTACTCCGCGAATTTATTCGTAAATAGAGTTTCTATAGTATTTTCGATGATGTTTTGAGATGAACAAAATTGAAAATGGGTCACGTTAGAAATGAAACGTGTGTAGCTTGCCGTGTGTGTCATGTCAGTGTTGGTGAGGCCTGATGAGGCGGAGGATGTGATGCGGATGCAGGCAGCTAGCTAGCTGAGATGAGGTGTTAATTATGTAAACAATGAGAGCTACAGATCATTAGCGTTTAGAATATAACGTTAGAAGCAGTGAATCGGCACAGTTGATAGTGCAGTGGCCAGTGCATCTGCCGCCTTCACCCTGTTCACGTTGTTCAGATTCCCGTTGATTCATTCTGATCGTTATGGAACCTGTCCAAAACTACACAGTCTAGGGCCTACCTGGGTATTGAAAAAATGAGGACATCAATAGTTGCATTATATTTATATGGTTGGGGCACCACCTATCGACAGGGCACCTTCCCATCGACACCCTGCGTATCATGGCTGTTTGCGTATAGAACGAAAAAGTACGCGCGGGATTAAGTGTCATTAGCTATAAAAACAATAAAAACGAAGAAACGAAAATCAAACTCAAACAAACCAAGCTAAAAATTACACATCCGATCAGTAACGACGCATGGCTGTGAAATTCACGTGTATTACCTATAAGCTATGGCCTGTGAAATTCGCGTGTATTACCTATGCTGTGAAATTCACGTGTATACCTATGGAGGAGAGGGGGTGCCGATAGCAAGGTTCCCTTTTTAGCTGAGCGAAGAAAACGGAACGCACGCACTAAATTGCGCTATTTTAAAACGGAGATTCATAATCAATGAGACGGTCACGACATTCAAAACTGCAGTATTTATGGCATATTTGAGGTAAGAAATAGGCGGATTTGTACATGTATTATTTTTTTAGAATAAACAAGCTACAGATCCTTAGGGTGACGATACGTGGTACCCCCAACAACCCTACATTGTATCATATGATGGTTTCTCGCATATAAAATCCAAAGTACCCGGTACGCATGGGGTGGGTGGGGTGCAATATGCTGGAACATTTGAACATGAATAGAAATCAAGAGAAGTTAGGGGGATATATTCTACAGGTAAATAACCTGAGGAAAAAAAAATTGAAGAAAATACTCGTTATTCGTTAGTTTACACATACCGGTAATTATTGTAAACACATAATATATGCCTATTCACTGGATGCAGGGCTGCCAACTCTCACCATTGAGCGTGAGACTCGCGCATTTTGGTCCTTTCTCACTCTAAAACTTTTATTTCATTTGCATGCATTTCTACTGATCTCACTCATTTTGACTCCTAAATTATAGCATTGGCCTATGGGAGTCTCACTCTCGACTAGTTTCCAGTGTTGGCAGCCCTGTGGATGTACATGCTTTTCAATGGGAAAACTGGAGGTTGATTAAATTGATGAGCTCGCGCTGGTGTACAGTAAAAAAAAAAAAAAAAAAAAAAAAAAAAAGTCGCTTGTATTTGTCGCTGAGAGTTCTGCGCGTACGGTAGGAGTCAACAATCTGAACCCGGGGTGAATCTTTGGTTATTTCTGCTTCAAGAGTGGAAAAAATTTATATGAAACTGAGAGTTATTTTCTAAGATTTACAGCTGTACCTTGGCATTTAATAAAAAAGTGCTTGATTATGAGTAGTTGTAGTGTAGACCTGTCCAACTATACAACCAATGACATCACAAAGGTAAATACAGAGAGGTTTATAAAGTGAAATTACACTGTATAGATAAATCATACTTGGGTAGACGTGTAGGGGTCTAGAGTCAGTAATCTGACCGTATTGACTACCGTACATTGCCTACAATCCAGTGGAAAATATGAGTTTACAACTCGACTTTCAGTATAGAAGGAAAAGAAAAAAAGATCACCGTTTAGGGATTCGGAGTTTCGTACTGATCAATGTTTATAGTGTGAATTTATCAATTTCAGTAACATTCGTCATTGTCACTGTCAAGAACTCAGCTCTTCATGGCTGCAAAAATAATTGCATTTGTGTCTAAAAAAATTTTAATCTGTCAATTGTGCCAGTCCATTGATTTATTTTTCAGTTGGTACTGGTACCAGTGGTGTAAAAATGAATTCATGGATGTTTTCATGATTTGCAGAATGTGTGTGGGAAACTTTCATGCACCTAACCAAAGCTAAATACAATGTACTGTACAATGCTGTACAACATACCTCGTTTACCAAGAAGTGTAATGGGGATAAAAGGTGAATGGCAGGGAATTTTTGATGACATTGTTTTCCCCCTAAACAACTGTACTTGTACTTGTAGCATGCATCATGAGGTTAGCGGTATTCTGTTGATTTGTAAACATTGATTTGCCCCGGTACTGTATACCGGGTACCGGGGTACTCATTTTAGCATGTGTGCCTTCATGCCATTTTCAATGGTGGATCCAGGGGGGAGGGCATATTGGGTGTGCGCCCCCTTTATTTTTTGTTAAAACAAAAGAAATGAAAAAAAAAATGGGGGGAGGGGTGCGTGCGCCCCCCTTTAATTAATTATAGAGGCGTCTCCTCTTTACGGAATTCCTGGATCCGCCCCTGATTCTGAGTCGTGTTTTATTTTGTTTTGCTAATTTACAGATATTTTGTCCTCAGTTGAGCCTTTTGGACACATTGCTGATAAGATTGTTGATCATCTGACGACTTTCCTGGACCAGTATCCATCAAGGCCAGCCATCAGATTGGATTTTTAAGCAATGAATATACTAAACCCCTGTCATTGAATCTGTCTCCAACAACATCTCTAGCAAGACGTATATACTTTGAGGAGAAATAGATCTGCATGCTATTCAACAGAACTGATACCGGTAGCGATAATGTAAGGATGGTACTTTATACAGTGTATTGAAAGTGTGCAAGAATGAGCTCATTATGACCCAGGGTGTGTCAAAGGTCAGAGTTCGTCCTTGACCTTCTTAAAGGAGACCCAACTTGTTCAAAGAGCAGTTTATATAAGAACTGAATGATTGCATGGTTACTTCTGCGCTGAAATGAGAGAAGTTGAAGCAGCAGCTGCACGGTAGCAACGGCAGGAACTTGTTCGTGACGGGCTGCGAGATCGAGACATCCCCGTCGTCGAAAGATGGACCACTGCCGGCACCTGAGCAAGCTGTGCTTAGGACAGAAGCATTCGATACTCGACCCTTCCGAATGGCACTGCGTCGTGTGCGGGACCACTGAAAGTGTGTGGGTGAGTGCTAGCACAGTTGTGGAAATTGTAGTCCCACCTATTTGTCTCCATGTTAGAACGTATATATGTACTATACGTGTACATAGTAGCAGCACATTTTAGAGGATTAAAGTTTTTGTGTCTTTCTCAAATTGGCAAGTGCCTATACAATTTTTTTTTTTAATCTGAATTTGATCAGATCTAATGAACTTAACCAGTTTCATCTGTAATATCTAAAATCTTGTCACCACTTAATGATACCTTATATTAAGAAAATTGTGTGTACTGTACAGCACTTTGAAATTCAGATTTGCCAACTTGATGAGGTTGAGATACTTTTGTGCAACAGACTTTCCCTGGCGGAACTTCATGGCTGGAAATCAGAGGAAAGTCAGGAGAAGGGAGGAGGGATGGTTGGGGGAGGGGGTGGGCAAGTTGTCTCTCAAAATAGAGAAAAATCTGCAATCAAATCCCTCAAAGTTATCATCATCAGCCCATGTCAAACCATATTGTATCATAAATTTGTAATCCTTTATAATCTTGTATCACGAATATTACATAACTCTCAAATTTTTATGTACATTCATTGTACTAAATAAAATGTACACATGTCTCTTTCTGTCTTGGCCTTTCCAGGCTTGCCTGAGTTGCACCAACGTGGCATGCGGCCGCTACAACGAGGAGCACGCCCTCAAGCACTTCAAGGAGACAGGCCACCCGCTTGCTATCGAAGTCAACGAACACTATGTGTTCTGGTAAGGGCAAATTTGACACATTTGTAAAGTACTCTTTCAGGGCTGCACACTAAATCATTTTTTTCTACTGGTCCAACCTGTCTGTCGGACCAGTAGGTACCCAGTTTTTCTATTTTTTTACTCGTCTATTCCTGGAAAAGTTACCGATCCGACATTGATTTTTACTGGTCCTGGACCGCCGGACCAATGCCAGTGTGTATCGTTGCTCTCTCACATGAACCAAATAGGCTCAATGACGTATCATGCCAGGAAGATCTGTAGCCTTATTGTACAGTCAACCTTGCCTAAGTCAGATCTTGGACTGAAGACATAGCTTCGACTTCGAGAAAATCTGACTTGTGAGGGATTAAAATCAGAAGAATATAAAGACAAGAGGTCTTGAAAAGACCTTCGACTATATAAAGGCAAGATCCACTTAAGCATGTGCTATGCTCTGCTTCCCATCTTGTACAATGTATGTCCTACTTATTCAGTGACTGGTTTACTACCCGGTACCTGTTTCATACATGTCCTATGTTCTCATATTTGCATTCATGAAGCTTTCGCAAATTTCTTGAGAATCCACAGTTCACAAAAGTAAAATGCGCACGCAAGTGTTCTGTCTACCTAGTCCAGTACATGTAGTATAGTAAATACTCATAGTTTTTTTTTTTTAGGGGCGGCAATCCATAAGAGTTTCATGCTGCAAAAAGGGCTGTTGGGTCTAATCTGTGAAAGTTTCATGCTGCGAATATTTTGTGTTTTACTGTGGTATCTTGCTTTCCGATGTCATGTCCTAATTCCTGTTTTTTATGGCCCGTGTCCCATGTTTTGTACTTTGTCTTGTTTGTACTGTATGTCACATTTCATGTCACATCCCACATCCCATGTTTTTTGTCCTGTGACCAATATCACAATGTCTTTGGCATTGCAACTGATAGACAAAATTGCCCTTCATCAATGTAATTTTAATAAGCAATGATTATTCAGTGCTCTAGAAGTACCCATGATAAAAGTCATGGGCATATTGTCGATCAGTTGCAATATTAAACACCACTCGACGCAAGAATTCATTAATTTCAGTGCTTGAAATATGTCAGCCATCAGAAATTTGCCGCCATGCCCTTCCCCCCCCCCCTCCGTCTCGAATGCCCCTTTCAAAATCAAACTGTTCATGGCCACAAAATTTTGTTACTCACTTGTGACCCTTTAAAGTGGATTTGTGCCTCCTCAAAAAAGTTGCCTTGACCCAATTTTGATGAAAGTCGAGGCCTGTTATGTTTTTTAATTTTTACCTATCCGTATAGTTATGATTGTGATGATTACATCCTCAATGACAATGTGACGGGGGACCTGAAGTTCCTGCGGGACACACTCGAGGTGATCACAAAGCAGACGTTTGAAGAGAATGCTGGAAGAAGCGGCAGACGCTTCCTGCGCGCCCTGTCCGTCGACTCGGGCCAGCTCAAACACAGTCATGGGTAAGTCTATCTGTCTGTCACACCCCATTTCACACTCGTAGAAAAGAGGTATGTAGTCATGACAAGATCAAACACAGTCATGGGTAAGTCCCTTTGTTAAAGCCCATTCCACACTCTTAGAAAAAGAGGTATTTAGTCATGACAAGATCAACTAAAATTATGGGCAAGTCTGTCTTTCAAGTCCATTTCACGTATGTAGAAAAGAAGTATGATAGTCTCTCTGCCAAGTCCATTTCACACCCATAGAAAAGATTTTGTTCGTTACAAGATTATCTTGAACCCTGTGGTGCACACATCTTGTCAAGTTAATGCTTTTGGTAATAACTTAATTCCCTCCCAGACTTGGGTTTTTACGTCAGTTATGAAATGCTCCAGGTTGTTTGAATGCTGTAACTCCCGTAGTAGCAATGTTGCTGCAGTACACTGGGGATTTACATGGTGTCGTTACCTGAGAAAACTAATACGTTTCAAGACTTTTGTAATGATCACACTTGACCACACTTGAACAGTTAAGAAACAGTACTACATCATGTCCAAATTAGATTTAATGGACTGAAAAGAATCATTTGATGAGAGTTGTGAGGTATTTATCAAAAAAGAGATCCACACCAAGAACATTGTGAATATCAAGTTGTGCTCACGCATTGTGCATGATACTGTGTTGCAGCATACTGTACTCATGAAGCAGATTTTATAATGTCTGGTCATTTAGGCGGAGGAGATTCTTTCCACTTCCTCTTTATTATAGGAAAGAGGACTCCTTTGTGATGAAAGACAAGGGGCACACTGCCCTCATCCACCGCCGCTTCGTGTTGCTATCGACGACGTTCCTGGCGTGGAAGCACCTCGTCCATGGCGACAAGGTCACGGGCCAAAACCACCAGCGGACGCCCACCAAGGTCGCAATCCCCAAGCGGGAGCCCAACGAGGAGGAGGAGGACGAGGAAATCTCGTTTAAGGACCCCAGCCGGGTGGAGAACCAGGGCGTCGGCAGCGGCAGTGGTGGGGTGCAGAGGAGCCACACCCACCCCAAGGTGGCCAAGAGGGTCCAGAAGGTGGTGACCCCGATCAAGCGCAAGTGGACGGTGCTGACCCCCGGCGTGACGGGGCTGCGTAACCTTGGCAACACGTGTTACATGAACTCCATCCTCCAAGTGCTGAGGTACACTAGACCTCCATTCTGTAAACATCTTATTGATCTGCTAACTGCAATATGCATAGTTTGTGAACAGAAATCACTCATGAAGCTTTCAAGATAGATATGTGCTCGGGGGCGGTAAAATGAAAGACTACTACGCATTGTACTGTAGTCTCTAGCCTAGTAATTTCAAGTGAAAACATAACTCTTGCAAAAACAGTGAGCGGCATGCCAAGTAAATGCAATATTATTGCTATGCAATATGCCAAGATATTGACCTATGTCCTACTTTGAGAAAGCATCTACACAGTGATGTAACAAAGAATGAAATGCTATCATGTCAACATGCAGGCATCTTTCATGATTTCTACTTGACTCTATGTTTGAGCGCTTTTATGCCAATGAGGTGCTCTGGCATTTTATGAGTTCAGGTTGGTGATGTATACTTCCTGGATTTGGGCTAAAACTTATCAAAATGAATTCAGATTAAATATAGAAGTGAGTGTGGACCAGGAATTTTAAGTTTGTCCATTTCTGCCTGTTTTTTCAACAGCCATCTACTAAAGTTTCGAGACTGCTTCCTGAAGGTGGAGATTGACCTTCGACCCAGCTCCAGGTCAGAGGTCAAGGGTCAGAATGCGGTATTAACCAACAGGAAAAGGACTCATGAGTATATGAGACAAACCACGGTGGAATGCTTTAAGGTATTGGGAAGCTAGACTTCCATCATCTGAGTTTTTGGTGATGTGACGATATTGATGATGATAATTATTTCCTCTGCCAAGGAAGGAGGTCATGTCTTTATTTGCGTTTGTTTGTTTGTTAGTTTGTGTCTTGTGTGCAAATAACTCAAAAAGTTGTGAACACATTTGAATGAAACTTGCAGGAAAAGTTGATAATGACACGAGGAACAGATGATTAGATTTTGGTAGTAATCCAGGAACTTTTATGGATTGTTGAAGGATTTTAAAAATATTTTGGAAGGTAGGGTCAATAATGAACTTGGGAGTTCAAGCTGCGTGTATTTGAAGTTTGCATTATATGCGCACTCTGTCTCTGCTAGGGCAAGGCACTGTGTAGCTGGAAGCTGATGATGTAACAGAAGGCTTCTATATTGGGATACTGGGCAATTTTCAGTATTCATGTGTGAGTGGAAATCCCTGACCTCTATGGAAAAACAAGATGAGTGGTGGAAATTTGCTACTTGGCGGAGGTCTGCGCTCTCAGAGTGCTTCTCTAGTTATTATAAAATGGGTTCAAGAATGTAGCCAATTGGAAGCGCTGAAATGAGTCACGTGTGCGTGCATTAATTTCTCACTAACATGCACGGCCTGACTCACAATGTTTACACTAGCAGTGCGCACTCAATCAGTTGTTACAAATGCGTCGCGCGCTACTATACGCGCTGTCAATCCTGTAAACAACTTCTAGTTCAGGCTGCCAGCCGGCCTTTCTTGTGGATACATGTGGCGTACGTATACTCTTATACGTACATGCTCACAGTACTTATATGTGCGGGATTTCCGAGTGCGATGTGCGGAATATGTTTGGGACGAACATCTTCGGACATCTTGACTTTTTGACTTGAGCTAGTGCTACATGTAGCTGACTGGTATTGACCCACAAAGGTACGTGAAAAATGCTGTTAGTTTTCGACCCATTTTATAAAACAAATGATGCACAGGATTATTACGTGGCGTTAGTGGAGATACAGCTCACTCTCGGGTATTTACAATGTAGTGCATGTTTCACAATTATTGTAAATACCCTCGAGTTGGCTACATCTCCACTAATGCACTCTATCCTGTGCATCATTTGTATATTAATGCTAGTAGTATTACTGCTACTGCTACTACTACTACTACTACTTCTACTAATGCTGCTCTTACTACTATCGTCATCAGTTTTATTACTTGTGACCTTTTCTCTCTCCAGCTGACCCAGACGCCAAGGAGTGGGGAGTCCAGCTCCAGCCGTATCCAGCGGCACCAGCGGCAGCGCTCTCCGGGAGGGGGCGGGCTCAACGGTGGCTCGGATGACACCAAGGAGGCCGTCGACCCCTCAAAGTGCAAAGACCCCCGAAAGGTCAACAACAACTAGTGAGTGACTGTCAGATATTTGATCATTAATCTTGTAAAGGCTGAATGACAATAAAGTGTAGAGTGGATTCACAGGATATGCCATCATTGAAGTGACAATACCTCGTATCTGAAAAAAAAAATCCTTGAGCTTTTGGAGTGAAAAACTTATTTATTTTCGTAACATTCTTGCAATATGACATCAATGTTGACATCAAATAATATATGTAGAATCATTGTTTTAGGGTTACATTAGCCATTTCAATGTTTTAGATTTGAATATACACTGTAAAGCAGGAAATTTTTGCAGCCTGAAATTTTCATGAATTAGAGCGGTCATTTTCGTGGCATGAAATTTTTGTGAATCACCACTGGCATTCAAGGCAATACAGTTTAGCCGAGAACTTTCATGTGCGTAGAAATTTCATGGATCTTGGCTCTTCCAAAATTGAAATGCAGACAAGCATTTCTGATTTTACAGTAAATCCCAACTGAGATACGACGTCTTGCCATACCAGGGATAACATGTGATAATATTTCTGGTGCACTTGGTTAGGTATGATCCAACAGACTGTGTTTGCCATACATTTGGCAGGTGTGCACATTGTATGCAAATGAAAAGTTTTTTCGCAAAAACCTATAAGTCCATTTTTTAAGATTTTGAAGTACGGTCTCTGTTATAAAGTACAAAATAATACCTTTTAAATGATATATTGATCACTACATATAAAGGTAAATTTTTGAAGTTATGGTCAAAAGAAGCAAAAATTTTCTTATTATTCTCTTTATTTTTCTTGACCTTTAATCGCAAATATCTCCATTTGGCATATATGGACTTGTCGGTTTTTGCGAACAAACTCTTCAAATACAGACTTGTAATTGTATAGACAATTGCGTGAGCGGCTCAATTCACAATTCAGGACCATAATGCCTCTTGAGGTTTCAAGAAACATCTCAAAACTCTACTTTATGTTCTGTAATTGAATAATTCACATTATTTTTTCTTTTATTATTGATGTAAAGCAATGAGAAACAATGTACAGCTCATAGCTTGTAAGAGTGCTATACAGTCGTAGTTCTTGTATTACCGTATTGTTCTCGAAAGTTTTGTTATCGTGGTTATATAATTCATTTTGTTTCGTGCTGTTTTTCTGAGTGTATCTGTTTGTTTTTGTAGCCCACAATGCCATGAGCTGTACATGCTGTTCAGGGTAATGTGGTGGGGGAAATTGGCCATAAATTGTCTCGATCCATGGTATTCTCAGCTCCATCAAAACTTTCATATTGACTTTCATATTCTGTGTAGAGTTTTCATGGATATTACTTTTATGGCTTTGCCTTTTTTGAAAACGTTTTCCGTGATGTATGTGACTGATATTTTTTCTTCTTCTTGTTTTTTGTAGCCCACTATGCCATGAGCTGCACATGCTGTTCCGGGTGATGTGGTCTGGGAAGTGGGCTATCGTCTCGCCCCACGGTATTCTCAGCTCCGTCTGGAGGTTGATACCGTCCTTCAGAGGATACGCCCAGCAGGACGCTCAGGAGTTCCTGTGGTGAGTCTCAGAGAAGGAGAGAGACGGACAGACAGGTAGACAGACAGACAGATAAACAGACAGACTGACAAACAGCAGTAACAGAAAGAGAGAGAGACAGGTATATGGACAGACGTGAGAGAGAGAGATAGACATACAGACAAACAATGAGAGGGAGGTGGACAGACATATTGACAGACAGACACCGGTAAACAAGCGATGAGATAGAGAGAGAGATAGACAGAAATATAAAGGGAGAGAGAGAATTACAGACAGGTAGACAGACAGACAAACAATGAGAGAAAGAAAGAGAAGGGAAGAGAGATGGACAAACAGAATGACAAACAAATGCAGAAACAGACAAACAGACAAAGATAGAGAGAATGAAAGACAGACAGACAGACATGCAACTAGTGAGAGAGAGAAACAGAGAAAGAAAAGAAAAGTATGTGACAGAACTGTTTTGTAGAAATGAAAATGCGACTAAATGCAGACAACAGCCATAATGATTAAAATCTGTGATAGGCAACAAATTGAGTATTGAGCTAAAAACAAGCTGTTATCAGTCAAGAGGTGAGGTAAACACTCGTAAGGAAGAGCCAGAAAAGTACAGGAGTTTACAGACACTGATGATTTAGCCAGAAAGAAACCAAAGTGACTTGAGGAAGATACATCATTTTCAGAGCACACAAGAAGTGTTATTTACAGGTTTCCAGAGGATTCTGCAGTCAGAAATCTGTGAGCTGTCTTTGGAATGAATTCTACTTAACCTCTTTTTTTGTTTTCCCTCTTTAGTGAATTCATGGACAAGATTCACTCAGAGCTGCAGGGGCTGGCCGCGCCCGTCAGCCTGTCGCTCGGGAGTGGCACTGCCGTGGCAACCAAGGAGATTGTCCCCAACATCTTTGAGGGATGGTTGGTGTCCCAAGTGATGTGCCTCAAGTGCCGGACCAAGTCCAATACATACGAACCCTTCTGGGACCTGTCCCTAGAGTTTCCAGAAAGGTAAGGCAACGGTTTCTGTATATGTCATATACTTAGTGAGTCTAAGTTGTCATCAGTTGTCATATCTAAATATCTGTTTCTCTCTCTTTCTGTCAGGTATCAGTTTAGCTGCAACCGGACGGACATCTCGGAGGACACCTGCCACCTGACGGAGATGCTGTCCAAGTTCACCGAGGTGGAACATCTCGACGGGCCCGTCTACCAGTGCGAGGAGTGCAACAGCCGCCGGAGGCAGGCCTCGGGCAAGCCCGTCATCCGGACGGAGGCCACCAAGCGGCTACTGATCACAAAGCTACCTCATGTCCTTCGCCTCCACCTTAAGAGATTCAGGTACAATAATTGTGGTGGTAGTGACGTTGATCTTTCTTCACATTGAAGAAGAGCATGACACATTTCATTATCGTTGCAACTGATTGACAAATTGCCCTACATAGACGTAAATAAGCAGTGGATTGATCAGTGTTTTAGTATAAGCCATGATAAAAAAATCATGGTTGTACACTATCAATTTCGGTGCTTATTTACGTCAATGTAGGGCAATTTTTCAATCAGTTGCAATGAAAACATCTCGACTGAATTTGAACAATTACACTTCATTATCATCTATTAATTTGTCTATCTTTTTATCTATCCATCTATCCATCCATCTATCTATCTATCTATCTATCTATCCATCTATCTATCTATCCATCTATCTATCTATCCATCTATCTATCTATCTATCTATCTATCTATCTATCTATCCATCTATCTATCTATCCATCTATCTATCTATCTATCTATGTATCTATCTATCTATGTATCTATCTATCTATCTATCTATCTATCTATCTATCCATCTATCTATCCATCTATCTATCTATCTATCTATCTATCTATCCATCTATCTATCTATCCATCTATCTATCTATCTATCTATCTATCTATCTATGTATCTATCTATCTATGTATGTATCTATCTATCTATCTATCTATCTATCTATCCATCTATCTATCTATCTATCTATCTATCTATCTGTCTGTCTGTCTATCTACCTATCCATTTATTTATCTATCTATCTATCTCACTCTCTAGCTATCTATCTTTTCGTAAAAAGTGTGTTGTTTCATTGTCTTTTCCAGGTGGTCGGGGAGGAACCATCGAGAGAAGATTCACGTGCCGGTCAAGTTTGATGAAGAACTGGACATGAGGCAGTTCTGTCTCCTGGACCCAAATAGCCGGCGCATCCTGACCGGCGAGGACTACATGTATGACCTGACTGCAGCGGTCATCCACCACGGCAGGGGGTAAGTCATGGGAAGATTGAGAGGAGGAGGGGGAGGTGGAGGAGGAGGAGGAGGAGGAGGAGGAAATAATCCTGGATTTGATTGCAATATTACCATGGTTATAAAAAATCTTCTGTAAGGAATTAAGAGGTGTCGGGAGGTGGTGAAAAATAATAGCAGTGATAAGAAGGAATAGGAGGAAGAAGAGGAGGAGGAGAAGGATGAGAAAAGAGAGAAAAAACAATCCTTTAATTGATTGCAATATCAATCTAGTTATCACATTTGCTGTAAGGTATTAGGAGGTAAGGGGAGGAGGAGAAGAAGAAAAGAAAAATGAAGAAGAAGAAAAGAAAGGAGAGAAAGAAGGGTACTGTAAAACATATATTTATGCCATGAAATTATCAAGCTGACATTAGCATCATGGAATTTTTGCGAATTGCCACTGGCATTCGATGCATATGGCGTAGGCAAAAACTGTCATGAATCTTGGCTCTTGCAAAATTTGCGATATCAAAGTGCACGCGAACATTCCTCGTTTTACAGTAATTACAGTAATTGGATTTTTAGACAGTGAGGAGTCATTATACACACTGCATGATTATAATTATCATATTAAATCATCTTGACTCTTTCATGTTTGTCTTCCTTCCAGATTTGGCTCAGGGCATTACACCGCATATTCCTGGAATCATGAAGGCGGTAAGACTTGTTTCATCATTCTTTTTCTTAACATTATTCTTGTGTTTACTGGCCATTCACCTTTACAACAAGGAGAGAGTTGCTTCTTTCTGAAAAAATGTGATCCGGTTGAGGAGGATTGGAAAGGATCGCAACCGGGGGGGGGGGGGGGGGGGGGGGGGGGGGGGGGGGAGGAGGAGGGTTATAGTAAAGTGCTGTAGTTTGCTTGAGAAGTGGTAACATTTTCTGCCTGATACATTGTTTCGTCAAGAAGCCCACTGGTATACAGTGCATGTGCAACAATTGATATGTAGTACACTGTACATCTAAGACAGCAGTCAGGGCACCGTGTTAGTATCTAAATTCAGATTTTTTAAAGCCTTTTTTTTGCAGTCATCTGTAACTTTGGACTTATGTTGCTTCCTACGGTCATTTACCGTCAATATTTACCGTGAAAGTTTGCGTGTTGGGATGCATGTAATACACAAGAATCTCTGGGGAGGTGTGTGGAATTGCCCTGATTTTGATGCGTGGTCATTGGCAGCCCTAAATGTGTGTATATGTATAAATGGCATTCTCGCTATTCCCACCTCCCCAGGGTTTTGGGTCCACTGCAATGATGCGAGGCTGGAGCTTTGCTCCATCGAGGACGTGACAGCCTGCCAGGCCTACATCCTCTTCTACACCAAGCGAACGTCCGTTGCCACGGCGTCCACGCCGGGCAAGGAGCAGGAGGAGGAGGCGGCGCCGGGGCGGATGAAGCGGAGGCGATTCACACTCTGAACTTTAGGCGTGGTGCTCCTCAGTGTGCTCAACATGAAAGCTGTCCATTCAGTGCAAAGTGTGAGGTTCACAGCCAGTGCAAGGCCCTGTTCACACCCAACATATAGGAGCACTCTCCAGCCGGATGGCTTGTGTGAAATGCACTCCAAAACGAGTCAAAGCCAATGTACAATCACTCCTGCAAGTCATTTGCAGGAGCGATCATCCAATTACCTCAGACAAGTGTTATTAAAGGTGTGGTACTTTCCCAGAGCTGCCATTACCCCATTCAGTAAAGAGAAAAGCGTTCCAAATTAGGCTCATCGTAGTAGTTCGTCATTGTTGGGCCCATGTACTTGATCTTCAGAAAGTGGGGGAAAGTAGGGTGGGTGTTCAGACCAATTGTGTCAAGTGCTAGAGGGATCTCTTGATTGCTGCAAAGAGAAACACTTTTATTTCCTTAGTGTGGATAGGGTCTATGAAAAAAAAAAAAAGAAGAAAAAATAAACTACAAGGTGGTGGTACATGTACTTGCTGCCCTGCCAGGTATAGAGCATCCAGTTTGGGGAATAGACTTTGCTATGAGATCTTCTTCAAATGCGTCTACTAACAGCCCACAGCCTGGTTGGAAAACTGCACGCTAATCAGATCCACTAGCAAAGAGGGTGTTATCTTTGAGATAGTTTTGTTTGTTTGTCTAATTTTTTTTTTTTTTGACAATTGTGCCCTTTTGTTCTTTACTGACCGAAGTGAGCCTTATAATGTCAGTTAAGAGGCAGAAGGACATTAATGCTTTGATGTGTGGAGTTAACACCTTCTTGCTGTGGTCTGATTAGGTCTGCTATTTTCAGTATGCATTCTCTGTCAAATTTTCATCCAGAACTGTCTGACTTTTGGAGTGACCTTTGCAGTAACTTCCATTGCTGAAATTAACTCGACATGATATCTGCTTTCTTCATTGCTTGTGGGAGATTACCGTAAGGGACGCACTCAAAATTTTGACTTGGAAAGTGTGTGATTGAACATTTTTTTTTGCAGTTTGTGTCACATATGTTCCTTGAACTAGTGTATTTATTTTCTTTTTTTCTAACTAAATTAGTGATGAAGATTTTTATGTTTCTTTATAGTAGTATTCAGTGTAGGACCGATGATTCTCGGTTAGACTTGAATTGAGGTCAAAGGTCATGGTGAAAGGGTTCAGACATTCATGGGGTCCATTCCAGTACAAAATAACAACTGATGCTGGGATTACGAAAGGGTCTCATCAAAGTAGTTAAGAATCCTGGCCTAAAACCCAGTAAGCATGCTGACACTATGGAATTGGAAGGCTGGCCCATCTCCAGCTCAAATATATACGAAGATCCTGCAGTGAATTGTGTTCTGGTATATCATTGATCTGTATGTCAGTACATACGCAGCCGAAGAATCAAGAGTCAATGCACATATTCGCGGGGGGGGGGGGGGGGGGGGGGGGGGGGGGGAATCTACTTTTGCGGTAACTTTCTCAGAGACAGGTTGGCAATCTGACAACGGTCTTAATCCAGCACACCCTACAACGTGCTGAGGGATGGGGACATATGCCACTTGTCTAAACATTATGCAATGTCACGGTGATCACCAAAAACGGCAAAAATTTGTGGCTGACTTCAGGTCTGCCAATTCATGACTACATAGGTGGTCTAGGTCTGAAAATAAGATTCCAAAACTGTCACAGGTTAGTTGTGTAGTAGTTTGGATGTGGTACGAGAACTTACAATGGCAGCTGCCATCAACATTGTGATAATGCTGCAGGTCGTTATCAGAATCAAAATCATTATCGAAATTAAAATTCTTCATCAAAATCAGTAATTGAAACCCCAACCTGAAACAGCCTGTGGTGGTCCATGTTAAAGGTCCAGTTTACTTTTGGGAACATTGATTTAAAAAATTTTCAAGATATCACCTTTGATGCATATGTGTACATCTGTTGTATCACAAAACATCCTAAAATATAAAATATTTGCAATAAATCCTAAAATATAAGGATATATCAGTATTTTTATCAATAAACCATAACTTTAGACGGTTAAGTCTGGAAGCATTCTTATTATAACTATTGTTCACATTTTGTGTATTTAACAATACTTAGCATCAATTATATGGATTCAAATTTTTACAGTGGTTGTTTCTATCCCTAACTCACATTTTAGAACTATTTTGAAGCACTAATGCTGGGTTTTAGTTTCATCTGCAAATGGTAAATTATGCCTTTAACTGATTGGGAATCGAGGGATATAGATGGGGATTTTAGCACCTCCACTCTGTCTTGTTGCTTCTTCTTCCTATGAATAAGCAAGCTAAAGCTAGACACAAAATACTCAGATGTCGGGCATTATTTCTGGATAAGATATGATGCCAATTTGAGAGTTATTCCACACAGACTTTAACTGCCATAGGCTATGAAGTGTATTATTTGTTTGAAATATTTTTGTGGAGGTTATAATATAAGGATATTGTTAGCTGCAAGAAGATGTTACAGGGGTCGCACTTAACTTTTTTTTTTTTTTTTTTAACTAGCCAGGTGGACTACTCAGAATCAATTTTGACACGGACGCAATATTTTGGCTAGCCAGACGGACTAGTAACTTCAGAATTTTATGATTTTTAGCTAGTCCAATGTGATTTTGGGTGGCCAATGGCCAGCGGACCATCGCCAATTTCGAACCCTGTGTTATCACGGCAACATATGTCCGATGAGCGCTAAAACTGCTACTATTATAGCTCTTGTTATGTCTACTATTTTAGATGTGGAATTTCCATCATAATTCTAATATGTAGTACCATATAGTTTATCCCATGAAAAGTTTTTACCAAGACTATGCAAATTCAAACATTTTTCTATTTTTTTCTTTTTCTATCCAGTTATAATTTCATTTTTTATTGTAATATAACTTATTCTGAATGGTATTTAAACTAACACTGTGTCGTGTATATCGTACTGCCAAGAAACTGACTGCTGTAATATGTAAACTAAAGGTATCAGACACTAAATTTCAATTCATTAAACATTTCATGCTAAGATGGTTGATAGCATCCAAAAGTATATCAAGTTGATATGATTTCTGTGGAATTGACGTCAACCCAAGTCAACGTCCATGTGCAGGTGTTTTTCCCTTCAACTTGGGAGGATTTGCCGCTAACAACTGTGCATTCAACATAATGCTCACAAAGTCTGAGTCACAAAAGTGTTTTAGTTCGGTTAGCACCTGGACTCAAACAAAATTTTGGATTCGGTAGTTGCAGATAGTTGCTGTCTTGAAGGTTGTAGTTTTGGGCCTTCCGGGTTTATCGGAGTGCAGGGAAAGATAAGATACCAAACCAAGGCAAAGTCTGATCTGTTCATATTATTACATTGAATTCTTTTTGCAATGCTAAGAAGCAATGGGGTCATTACTTTGCTAGCATTAATCTATCATCTGGTGACGAAATTTTGCGTTAGTCATAGAGTATATTAGAGCGAGAACATCTACACTAAGAATTTTAGTTATTTTATATTTGATTTTAGTTTATTTTATCATTCACTGCAGTATGTTTATTTTGTGTTCAGTGAGGCAGTTTGTTGTTCTTGTAGGGTTCATGGCTACTTTTGTTCCTTTAGACCTTACTATTTTAATCGGATTTTTTATTTTTATTTTTTGAAATTATTGTCCTGCATAATTGTAGTGCCTAGATGTTTTGCCAGGATATGCTGAAATGCTGCATGGTAATTGTTGGTGAAACTAGTGTGCAAGTTTTCTATGGAGGTCACTGCTGAATATCAAAGCCTGTGCGCTCCTGTACTGGTTTGACATTATACGCTGTGTAGACCTTGTATGCATTCGTCTGTCCTCTAAAGCCCCAGTCACATAGACATGCTGGATCACCCCAGGTGTGATCCGGGGTGATCCGGGGAGAGATCTGCATTGACGCCTTGGGGATCCGGAGACATCCGTGAGGCCAACACGGCAACTTTTGGAGGTCAAAAACATACGGCGTCATCTGGGGAATGCCGTGTTGGCAGAGCAATCCAGGATGGTCTGTGTGGCTGCCGCCTAGCTGCCATGTTGGTCGGTGTAAGCGCCGTGTAGATGCCGTGCTGTTCTGACATTATCAGTGTAGCTGCCGTGTTGAAACCGTGTGTACAGTCATCAACGCTTGTTGACGCTCCATCCAGGGCGAAATTATCCCGGAACTCCCCGGATCATCGTGTAGATCCTTGAGGATCCGTGTTTATATGTGACTGGGGCTTACCATTTCAAACATTTGTTCTTCATGCCTCTGCTGACACAGTTGCTGGAAATTTTATTTCATATTTATCTGTTTTCTTTTGCTTACGCTGTCAGAAAGTTGAAATATACTCTGCTGTCATGCTGCCTAAAAAAAGAAAAGACAAAAATGATGTGAAATCAAAATGTACTATGACCAAAAAATTTTGCATAAGGCATATCCTGTTAGCTTGTCAATCTATTTATGACCCTGTACATAGATGCATACATATGTACATACATATGTGTAAATTGTAAATACATCCAGTGTTGTGTAATCCTCCAGATTGTTTGCGACAACTGGAGTGAAAGTCTGCCATGCCCACTTCTGCAAAAAATCAAACACCAAAACATAAATCAAATCTCAACAGTCAGCGATACTCCACGCAAGCCTCTCATTCCCATTCCTGTGCTATCTCTGTTTATGCCACGTTTGCAGGCCCGACTGTTGACAGCTTGCTGACTTTGTATAATTTCTCAAATGCACAATTGAATGCAAGTTGATCAATGGAAAATTGATTAAATACATTGAAAATGCAGTTCATAAGTACAGGTTATATCAGTCCTTCGCCTATTCCATTTAGCTTTGGTTTTTTAACATTTCCTTGACCAAACTTTATCAAAGGAGCATTCCAACAATCAGTGGGTATTCTCATCAAAAAATACTTGTAGTTTGTGCTCCCTTGACACAAAATCCGGGTCAGAATCTTTGATGCATCATTTCCAGGTTGGCCTTATATTGATATTATTTTTTTGCTTATTTCTGTATTATTCTCGCTTTTTGACTACTGCCATGTGGATTTTACTGCCATTGCTGCCTCTGATTTTTAGACTTAAAGCCACCATGATGTCTAACAATGTCTGCAACCCTTTCTGTGCGTGGGACTTTGGACAGTGTGTACGATGCTATGGGGATTTTCTGTGCCAATCTGCACCCAATGCACACAAGGGGTTGAGTATTCAGTGCAAAGTAATTGTTGAAAAACTCTGAAGTTTTCATGGCCAATCTCTATTGCATGAAAAATTTTGCAGACTTTTTAACCCCTTTGTGTTTTCAGACACTTAGCTTGACTTGCCAAGCTTTTTCCATGAACAGTCAGTTTAATCAACCCAAATTTGCCGTAGCAGTAAAGTTAGCGAGCCTGCTCAGGCGTAGCAATATGCCTCAGTCCAACAGGAAGGCCATGGTGACACAATGGGGATTAAGGATTAGATAATCTCTATCTATTGATGATTTGTTTCCAGCCATCTGTGCCAATCGGAGAAGAGAGCACAGTAAGGATTAAAGGGACTGTACAGTACTGGTTGAGGTAGGGATTCATGTTTTGAACATTCCTACGTGAGATAATGAAAAGCCTTCTATGAAATATGAAAGAGCATGTAATTTTAAGAAGGATTCAACATTTATTTGATGAAAATTGGTTTTCAAATGGCTGAGATATCAAAAAAAGTGCTAATAATAAAAGGCGACATGCCCCAACTTTATTAGGATCTCTTTGTTTCACCTTGTTTTTGGATGTCTCAGCCATTTCAAAACCGATTTTCATCGAATAAACTTTTGATACCCCCTAGAATTGCATGCTCTTTGACATCTCATAGAGTGGTTTCTGAATATCTCGCAAAATTTTAAAAGCTAAATCTACACCTCGACCAGAACTGTACACACCCTTTAAGATCAGAAAAGTGAGTACATAAGCAATGTATACATCTTGTCATAATTATAATGGGGAGAATGTGGTGTACAAGCATTTGCAGAATTGTTTGGTTTGATAACATGTGGAGTGGGTATTGCTGATTGTTGACAACCGTTGTCAGGTGTGGGCGTGGCACATTATTAGACACACCTTCTTCTCAGGGTTATTTGCATAAAGATGAATTGAGATGCTGTGTAGATATTATTGCTATGCCATATTTTGTTTGATAGTGTCAGTTTATTCTTTGTGCGTGATGTTCAGTGCTTTGGATGTATCGCTCAAGAACCCACATCGCCCAAGTCGCATTTTAGTCACAAGTAGCACTTTGCTTTTTTGAGTTTGCTTTTAGATGCTCATACAAACATTTTACAACTGTTTGCATCCCAATGAGTTTCTTTCAATTTGTAGACAGATATTTTCAATGCTGTCTTTATGTTGCCAAAGGCATTATCATAATTAATGCCGTATCTGGAGAATGGCAAACTTGTTGGTGTATGATGCTATCTAGAATCAACTATAATACTAAGCAAGAACAATGCATGTGATTTTTACGGTATCATTTCTTCTTTGTTCTCAGAGCTGCCAAGTTTCCCAGATTTGGCAGGAGGCTTTCCAAAAACTTTGATATTTCCTCTATGTGCTGAAAAAAAAAAAGAAAAATTCCATACCTCCCATTTTTGGGAAATGTTTTGACTTCATAGTGAGGTGTATTCATGTGAGACGCGGTTTATCTCCCTGCTTGTTTGGTCCTTGGGAATCCCCCAGATTTGGCTGTGCATGTGACAGCAGCCATGCATTTGTAGGAAAAAGTTCCGTAGGCTTGTAGGGATAGGTGTTACCGATAAGATAAGTGCATTAAGTCACCTCAAAATAGTTGTAAGCTAGACCTGCAGTGTAATTGAGATGATAATGACCAAATAAATATCACATTCCTCCCTTCCACTCTGAATTTGGAGGAAAGAATCTCAGTTGCAGCCATTCCCAGCTTTTAATTCATACATTAGTACATACTCCTGTGAGAACCGCTCTGTCTTTCCTGCATTTGAGCCAAATCATCCCTGTTTTTTTTTTTCAGTGAGAAAGATTGGGAAGTCTGATACCAAGAAACCCTTTCACTTGGCAATGTAACCCTGTGAACCCTGTAAACCCTGGAAGAGTCTTGGAGTTATTGTATACCTCCTATTCATTTAAAGGTTGTATATCCCTTTTGCAAATGTCGCAAATTTTCGCACGGTTGAAAAATAATAGCTCCCAATATCGTCTCTGTGTGATCTTACAGTAATACACCTCAGAGTTCTTGAAACAGAAATGGAAAACTAAACACCAGGAACACTGAGTATATGCTTCACTTTTGTTCTGAGCGTAACAGTAATTGGATTTTTTTTTTCATGGTCCGAATAAATTCACTGGAAGAAGTATTGCTCCCCCCCCCCCATCATAAAGAAGTATGCAGTTTGATTAATCTGAAGAGAGGTCAAGAATACCTACCTCTACAATATAGGCTACCAGCTTTTGAAAGGAATCTAGTTTTCAGGGTTGCAAAAGAACACAGAAAGGATGGAATAGATTTAAGACTCTGCATGGGTACAGATAGCTCATTTATTATACAGGCAACCATGCTTAAGTCGACCTCGCATATTAAAGTCAAGTAGTTGTCCAAGTCGAAGGTCTTTTTAAGTACTGTATGTTAAATCCTTTCAAATTTTCTCTAAACAAGTAGAAGCTATTTCACCAGTCCAAATAAGTTCACCTTGGGCAAGGTTGACTTTGTTTCATATATCTTCTCTTTTTCTTGCCGTCTCGAAATATCGAACAAATTTCAGTTTCCTACAATAGAGTTTGTGTACTGTATAGGAATAGATATCACATTACCTTTATACAAGGGAACCTTGTTTTTAACAAGCTGTATCTGGCAAAACGCTTCATGAAATGCCACTCAAGTGAGGTTCAACTGTAGCAAGAAGGAAGCAGGAAAAGCAACTGGAATCCCGCGACATTACACAAAAGATGTCAGAGCGTTTTCTAACAATTTTTACGAAATATTGATTACGAACAAAATGATATTGGCTACCATTGGGTGGTAGAGACCAAAGCTTTAAATCTAGTAAAGACAGTAAGCTTTAACACAATGTTCAAGATGTTTTTGTACATGTACATATTTGTGTGTCGAAACACTTTCGTGTTGTTGTTTTTTTTTTTGTATATGTACATATGTAATCTTTTCTTGGATGTGAATATACTGCTGTTCTTTTTTTTTCTATGATTTCGTTTTTACTTCTTGTATAAAGAACAAATAAAACTGAGATGACTTCCATTCCTAATAACAGCTGTACGATGGCTCTTTTGAGTGCTCATTGCTGTTTGTCCAGAATTGTGTTAGACAGCTGTGTGCAGGTAAACCAAATGCTTTATGATTGTCACAACTTCTGATGGAGTGTGAACACTTGAGTAATGCATTTGTACCAACCCTTGATGCTGTTTTTAAGAGATTGGAGCCCCAAACTTGTAAACGTGGAAAATGAAGTGAGTAAATTTGCATGAATTTTGCCCATGATTGAACTACAGCATTGAGTGCAATCTTGCTATAAAAACATGGTGAGAACAGGGAGGTCTCACCTCCCTGGTGAGAACAAAATTCTCTTTGCAACGAAGTAGAAATTTAGGTCCCAAAGTTATCATCTCCATCTTTCTGTCCTTCAGTGTTAGGCTATAAATGAAGTCTCGATATAATGAAAGAAAAAAGATATGCCCGTCACGAAGAATTGTCATAATGGAATGCACTGTGTTATGTACAATGTAATTAAAGTGAGGGATACATTATGTAGCATACTGTACGTGGAACACACATTGATGACTGGATTTTGTACAAAAATACATACAGTTTCATCCATGGGACTAAAATCATGTAAGGTTCTTTCAGAGAGGGTTAGAATGAATGGAGCAGTGCAAAAGTTTCTGCTTCTACACTACAGTTTAGTTGCTTCATGGAGTTAGGAAGGCCAGCCTGGTTCAGATATACAATACATAACTCACAATTCCCGTAACGAATTGCGTACAGTACATGTATCGTCATTGCTTTTGTAAGCACACACAAAGTTAATCATAATATCCTCACTGCATTAACTTTGTGTGATTGTATTTTGTGGATTAAAGGGATGTACAATATATACAAGTAAATAATGAATGTTTATGAGTGCTAATGAACAGAATATTTCACGAGGTGAAAGATATCAAATTGAATGGATCAATTTAATCTTTCATTGCATGAAATATTCTGTCCATTACAGGAATGAAGAACATTTATTAATTTGTTTTATATAACACCCAAAGTAGATCCTTATCTGAGATCGAAAGTGCTCACTGAGCGCTTTACGCAAGCACACTGTCACATACACACCACCGCAAACGCAAGCATTTTTTACTTTTACATGCGTAGTGTGCCGGGCTCGCGGCATGATTGAAATGGAGTTAATACAATTATTGCAATCATATGGATCCAAGATTGCATGGTTAATGGAGCCACAATTGCATGGATAATGAGGTAATACTGTAGTAAAATGGGACAAATGATCAATAGCAAATAACAAATCAAATGACAAGTATCTAGGTGTTATTTAGTTTGGGTTGAGATGGGGATTCAGGTTTAGAAACCACATGTGAAATATTAACCCTATATCTGTCACATACGCCGTAGCCAGAGTGCTCAGGCATTTTGCAGTGCACAGACACAAGATTGTTGATGGCCATTTCTGATTATTATTATTGACATTAATGTGTCATGTTATACATTATTTGAAAGCTTATGGTCTAAACTTTCATTTTCCATTTAAATCTGAGTGAGGGCGCACTTCAATTTCAAGTAGGACGCCCTCTTATGTCACATAATTATCAATGTAGACTTAATTCTACATGTTACCACCTCATTTTTCCACACAACATGAGCTTGCATCACAAAAAGGTCTCATAGATGTTGTAGAGAATTTATTCAGCTTTCAGATGGTATGATTTTTTCATCAATAGCATCAGTACTTTTCATTTTATGAACAAAAGTCTGTGGCAATTACAACCTAGATTTTACACATTTTGTGTAATTTCTGATTTTGTGAGTGATGTTGGCCTGAAAGTGGACAAAGTGTGTTTGTATCTTGTCAAGCTGAAAATATAAATTGAATTGTGCTTTTTACTTTCAAATTTATATTAATCTTGTCTTATTATAATGCCATAATGATAAGATAATCTAAGGATAAAAAATCTTATTGAAAATATTCAGACGTTGGACTGTCCATGCATTCCAGTTGATCATCATATGCTAGTCTATGACTTTCTGCACTTTCCTTATTGAAACAGAATTAACTATCACAGCAGTCATTTTCTTTATGATAAACCTGCATTGAACTGAAGTTTCGCATAGTGACGGTTTCATCATGTAATAATAATAAACAGTCAAACATACCCCAACATCAATCTCCGGTGCACTATACCACAACGGTCCTGCACTGTACACATCCAGGGCCCTGTTGCATAAAACCCTTACCGCTGGACTTACCGCTCCTTTCTAGCGGTAAGTCTTCAAATTAGCGGTAAATTTTATAATCCTTGATGCTGATTGGCTGTGACGCCTAATTTTGACGGTAGTTACCATTGAAATTCAACGGTAAGTTTTATGCAACGGGCCCCAGATCCAGATCCAGATCAAGACTGTACAGCTTCAGGCCGCCAGCAGGAAGCTACTGTAACCCTATTGCTCCTTACACCTGCCCCGCTGGCCCCGGCTAACTAGAGACCCAATGCACTGCTGTTAGTGCTGAGTAAACAGTTGCAACTCCTGCACCGAATGTGCAGTGTTCATCTATTCTTCAGATCATTTATGAGGCCGATATTACTGAAACTATACCCCTTCACAGAATTCAGAGATGTTGAAATCCCTAATCTGAATGTTTTCACTTCATGTTTTACTATTTTGACTTAGATAAAATAGATGAAAATTGACCCACGTGTACGATCTTTTCATCGCTCGCGGCGATCTCTATTACAGTCCCACATATACACATTCGTGTAAGTTCTCCACACATGGCAAAACTGTACACAATACATTGCAGTCTGAATGCAAATGAACATGGGCGGGGCCACCACAATTTCTTGGACTTTGAGAAAGCTTTCCTGATTGGTTAAAGGTGGGGAAGCTTTTTTCATGCTGGAAATCATTTCCTTACACTGTCAGCCAATCACAAATGAGTTTATAGAGTGGTAGTTTCATAGCCTTTGAAGTAATCTGTCAATCAAAATAGAGCCGATAATATCGGCCGAAGCATTTCTATTGCAGTTTTTGGGCCGATTTAATCGGCCCGTGACAGAGATAGGGTTAAAGAGCCTACAATTCTACGAGGAATATTAAAAGTTTGATAGGAATTTGTTTTGAAATGATAGATATACAGCGTGTACATGTATATAAACAAGAACAGGTCCTTTATTGGGACAACTTTGTTTTATTTAAGATGATTTTGGATATCTCAATTTCAAAACCAAATTTTATCAAATAAACTTTAAATTCCTCTTAGAATTGTAGATAGTGTAAACCAGTGGCTAAACGGAATAATATATCAGTTGTTAACTTTATCTCCTGTGTAGTTTCTGGAACAGAGATGATATTGAGGTGTTTGTATTGTTTTTGTTCTGATTTCAATAGGAAATCAGAATTTTCAGATGATGTTGATACAGTGTACATGGAAATAGCAAAAATGTGAACAGACTTGGGAAGAAATAAAAAATATGCAAATCAAATCTGCAGAATATTATGCCTGTGCACTATTCAAGGCTTGGTACAGGCAGCCTGCAAAGAAATAATGAATAGATTATAAATATTCCATCAATCAACCACCACAAGTACACAATGAAGTAATGGTCACATTTCTTTCAATACAAGTAAAATTTTTTATTCATTATTATACAAAAGCTTGCACTAAAGAAAAGGGTACATGCTGTTGAAGAGTTAGCGAAAAGAAGAAAATATTTACAACTATAGATATATTACATTATATATACACACCATGTCAATATGGCTCATCTGTATGCATAATTTACAAAATTTGATCATTGTACGCGCAATTGAACAAATTTAATTATGTGTACAATTCACAAAATAAGAGCATTATGCACATACATGTAATACACTTGGGAAGCTACTCTACTCCTTTTTTTTTCCCACCTAGGGAAGATATTTGAGGCATCAAACAATTTCTGCTATTAACAGGCCATCTACAACTTGAACTACAAAGTACATGTAGTTATGATGAATTTTGTGCTGACAGTATCTAGAAATTTACCTCGATTTGTATGTTCCTAAGAATGCTTGCGTGACATCACTTTTCTTCGAATATTTCAACACTGCAGAATGTACTGTATTTAAAACATGTTGACCACACAACTTGTTTTTGAACATCTCAAATGGTCATTGCTCAAGGTTAGATGTATTCAACACCAACAGGCATACCTTGGAACTACTTAGCAATCAATGCATGACAAATATTTTATTTCACTGTCAGCAGATGAGTATAATATCTTTAGTTTATTATTGAAGCTAAACAAAGGAGATAAGGTGTTTATAACTCAAGTACCTTGTAAAAAAAAAAAACTGTACGAGGGACAAGTCCAGCAAATGATGGCAGACATTTGATATTAAAGGGATAGTACAGTATTGGTGAAGATGAGAATTGGGCTTTTAACTTTTTGCGAGATACCAAGAAAACACTTATGACATAGTACAGAACATACCACTCTAAGAGGAATTCAAAGTTTATTTGATGAAAATCGGGTTTGGTTATGACTGAAACATCCAAAAACAAAGTATAACAAAGCGATCATAAAAAAGTGTGGGTCCCACACTTTATTAGAATCGCTCTGTTTTGTATATCTCAGCCATTTCAAAACCAATTTTCATCAAATAAATGTTGAATTCCTCATGGAATTACATGCTCTTTCATATTTCATAAGAGGTTTCTCATTATCTCACCAAAAAATGTTAGAAACCTGAAATTAGGTCTCAACCGAAACTATACGATCCCTTTAAGCAGAATTTGCCTCGGTTAGAGCAGGGCTGCACACTAACCCATTTTTTCTACTGGTACGACCCGTCTGTCGGACCAGTATGTATCCAGTTTTCTGATTTTTTTTTTAACCCTTTGAGGACGGACTCATTTTGCTACAACACACATTTCCCATAGACCCCTGCCCGAGTATACTCGCGACTCGTCCTCAACGGGTTAAAACCGGTCCATTCCTGAAAAAATTACTGGTCCGACAGTGATTTTCACTGGTCAGGAACTGTCGGACCAGTGCCAGTGTGCAGCATTGGTTAAAGAGAGAAAGAGAGAAAGAAAGAGGGATAGAGAAGACAATCAAATTAAATGAGTGAATTGAAAACAAGATCCTGTCTCAAACTAAACCCTACTTCATGAAGATTATACAGTGGAACCTCGTTATAACGAGGTCGGACATACAGCAATGAGATATAAAGGAAATAATTTGCAGGTCCAAATCTGTTTATATTTCTTTTGCTTTGTTTCAATCCCTGATATAACAAGATATCATATAAAATGGGAAATTCCAGTGGTCCCAAACAACTTGTTATAATGAGGTTTCCTGTACCAAATTTCCAATACTGTATACACCACATATTTTGCAAGGTTTTTTTCCGAGTCAAATGCTGCTCATGGATGATATGTGAAAATATTTACTCCGATTCCTACATGAATGCAAGGTGCACAATAGCATATCTCTGTTCATTATTGTACTCCGCGATCACAAATTACATAATCACTCCAAAAAATGTCAGGGCATCCTGTTTAAAAAAAGAAAAGAAAATAGACTTGTTATTAATGGCATATCAAAGGAGTTTTTACTGGGTCTCCAGGGGTTAGCTTTAGAAGAAGACTCTACTCGATCAAATCTTAAGTCAAGATGATTGCATGCAATGGATCAGTTTGTGTTTGGAATGGCCCCAAATACATAGCAAGAATAGTACCATTGCACACAGAAGCCTGGTGGAACCAGTGCAAACTCTTTGGAAATCGTGAATACCACAACATAGGGATGAGATATTAACCATTAACACTCTATATGCACCAATTCATTCTGTAAAACAATATATTCGCGGCATGAATTTTTCGCGAATTGGAGCCGAAGGTCTTTGTTTGCGGCATGAAATTTTCGCGAACTGCCACTGGCAAGAACTTTCGTGTGCATTTTAATTTCGCGAATCTTGGTGCTCGCGAAATTTGCGAAATTAAAATACACACGAACATTCCTCGTTTTACAGTATTCATAAAAAACATTAAGGTAACTACATGTGACTCACAAGCATAATATCCTGTCACCAGTATTGTAACAATTCCACACTACATACAACTAAGATTACGTGACTACAAAAGGCAAGTATCATTGCTATTCATGAACTTTTAAAAGCATGTTTGCCATATTGTTGAATTTGCAGATACCTACTAACCCAGCGATCCAACCACTGCATCATAGATAAACAAGATAAACCTTGGCACAAAAAATGGTGCTGCACCCGTACCTACTTACATTGCTTTTAAGAAACAAAAAGTCTTATCATCATATTTTGACCTTAAAACAGAACAGTCCTCATTTATCTTTGACCAAGCTTTTGTGATCAGTGATAACTGTCTTCAAGAATATCTTAATGGATCACAAATCTATGTAACAAAGGACTGACTGAATTTTCACTGGACTACAGGAAATATTTGCTCAGACACTCAGTCACAAAAGATTTCATTTCATCCACACTACATCTTGGTCAAGATGTACATCTATCTGCATTTGAAGAAAAAGCCAGAAATGCATCTTCCTTTGTTGCTGAATGAGTGAATGTGTATACTTTACGTACGTACTACTACTAGTATTTGATTCCTGCATTTTTTCCCCCTCCAAATACTATCATTTCAGTTTTGCTTGGATCAAGTGCAGGCATTTCATGATTAAATAGGGAGTTATTCTAAAAAGCTGAACGTGTAAGTTTCTCTACAATTTACAAGTAACTATAAAACTTGGCAGAACTTGCAAATTTGTCTTGAAACTGAACATGTATTCCTGGTAAGATCCATCCAATAGATGAAATTTCTTATCTATTCTTCTTCTCTATTTTTTTTTAACACATCTAGTCACAATAAAAAACAACTACACAATTATCAATTTATTCCCAGTGTTGCACAGTTCATCTCTAAATGAGTGCAACGCCAAGGGAACATATCAATGGCACGTGAGGGTGACGTCTCGAAATCGCCTTCCTACATCAAGGTTTTTAGCTGCAGCGAAGAACATGTGGGATCACGCATCATCTGAGTGTCTTGATCTCAAGCCAGAAGTGATCAGCAGATGGGTTTTCACCCATCATCAATCACTTCCCGGCAGTCAGCTCTGACTGCATATCTCAAGTCTGGCGAAAGTCGCCGTTCCCGAATTTTGCTCCGCGATTGGCACAGATGTTGGCTCGCGTTTCTGGAGGAAACCTATCGGGCGGCCACCGCCGTTGGTGCAGCCGTCGTCGTTGTCTTCGTGGTGGCGCTGCCCGGCTTCTTGGTGGTCATCTTCTGTACCATGGTGAGGGCGTAGTCCAGTCGGGTGTTGAGGTCGCCCGTGCAGCCATGCTTCTCGAGGAGGTTGAGGCGGTAGGTGCGGAAGTTGCGCTTCTGGTCGATGTATGTGACCGCGCCCATCAGCGGGCAGAGGATGATCTTTGTGTGGTCCTCAAAGAAGTTGATCTGAAAAGGTGATTTAGGTATTAGCAGTCAGGAATGTACAATGAAACTGTGATTCTACAATGTCAACAATATAAAAAAAAGAAGTCTCGCCCTTCAAAGTGAATAGTTTCACTGTGTTACAGACACAACACATGAGAAGACTCCCTCGATCATGATCACTATGCAGTGGATACTCCCTATTAAGGAGGTCTGATATTCAAAGCCCTCTTACACAAGGATGGTTTTGCAGATCCCATATTAAGTTCCCTTGTTATAACAAGGTTCCCAGTATCACCTACAGATACATTCACACATATCACAGTCA
Organism: Diadema setosum; assembly: GCA_033980235.1. Lineage (NCBI taxonomy): Eukaryota > Metazoa > Echinodermata > Echinoidea > Diadematoida > Diadematidae > Diadema > Diadema setosum. Next base: position 12,473,750 of record CM067065.1, read on the forward strand.
CACTTTAACCCGTTGAGGACGGGCTGATTTTGCTACAACAAATGGTTGCAAATAGTTGGCAAATCCATGTTTTTCTAGCACATGTAGAACACTTGCATCATTTCATCACCAAAATAATCTCCCTTGTGGGAAAATTGATGAAAAATCTAGTGTTACATAGTGGTAGAGTGGGACTATAATAAGCCTGTCAGTAAACTCACCTGGAGTGTGCCGTTGCTGAGATGGAGAATGATGGCGCTCTTCGTTCTGAACCAAGTTTGCAGGAAGGGAAGTCTCGCCATGCTGTCTGACTCACGAGGCGTCATAGCAGCTCCAGCCTGCCATGAGAAGAGATCATGATACATTGTAGATTTTTTTTTTTTCAGTAATGGCACTCTATATACCTTCTTTTATGCCTCTTCTTTATCGTGTGAGTGTAGATTCCTATCAAAGTATTAAGAACTTATTACAATCAATGCCTGATACAATTTCTTATTAACTCTTCTGTGGTTCCACACAATTCTGTCACTAAGCCTAAAAGTTCTTTAAAATGATCCACTTTTTGGAGGCTAATTGTCAGTGAACTTCAGTGTTTGCAGACCCACATTAATTTTCTTGCCATGTTTTATTAGTGAAGGGCAGCACAAAATGCCCATCGAGTTTCCACACAATAAATTGAATTCCAATGTTTACACAGTATACATAAGAAATAAACTTTCAACATGTCTCAAGCTAGACAGGAAAAGTCACAACTTTTTCTCATTCTGGGTTGTCACTGCGCGTAATTATGATCGACAGTGAATGAGCTAGTGCTTGCTGAAAGCTTCTATTTTAAAATGAAGCCATAGCTGTTTCCCCTCATACCTTGAGTAGATGTTCACTCATGTAGTTCCTGAAGTATCTAAGCAGGGTGACCTTCTTGTGCAGGCCAGGAGTGTAGGCCTCCAGGCGGCAGTACTTCTCATTCCCGTCACGCTCTATGTACTCCAGAGTGCTGGTGATAACGATGAAAAGCAAAAGCAAAGATGAGACAAATGCAAAATATACAATTCGTATTTTCAAGTGCATCCCATCACACTCTATATACTCAAGCGTGCTTGTGAATAGAAAAACAATAAAAACAAAGCAAAAACAAAACTGAGACGAGGCAATTGTTAAATATACAAGTCATATTTACAAGTGCAAACTGACACAAGTTCTGAAGTTGCTTCAATGGCATTCTATGGTGCCAAGCTTGAAATTCAATAAATACAAACACTTTACATACCCGAAGTATGAGTTCAAGTTACAGCTCTATAAGTTCATTAGCACACACATGGTTAACGAAGGAAGAAGAAAAACAAATAAGAAAAGGGACTTACTCTCCATTGGCATGGAGAAGAAGTCTGGTGGAGTCGTTGAAGAGTACGCCCACGCTGCCATCACACAGCTGGTATCCCAGCCCGTACTTGTCTGAGTAGTCCACCCACTTGCTGACCCAGAGGATGGGGATGGCGGCAGGGTCCTCTGCCTCGTCTGATGGGAGCAATATCATAGCCAACATGTGAGTTTAACTACTTGATCACCAACAATGTTTTTGGAGGGGAGGGGTGGGGTGGGTGGTGGTGTCACAGTGAACTTGAGGTACTGTAACCTGTCTTCTTAATCACCAGCAATGTTTTTGGAGGGGAGGGGTGGGGTGTGGTAGGTGGTTTTGTCACAGTGAACATGAGGTATAACTTTTTAATCACCAGCAATGTTTCTGGAGGGGAGGGGAGGGGAGGGGAGGGGAGGGGAGGTGTTACCCTGTTACAGTGAACATGAGGTATAACTTTTTAATCACCAGCAATGTTTTTGGAGGGGAGGGGAGGGGAGGTGTTTACCCTGTTACAGTGAACATGAGGTATTTATAACTTCTTCATCACCAGCCATGTTTTTGAAGGGGAGTGGAGGGAAGGGGTGGGATAGGTGGTCGTGTCACAGTGAACGTGTAATTAACATACCTTCTCGGCCACCAGCAATGCTTTTTGGAGGGGAGGAGAGGGGGTTGGGTAGGTGGCAGTATCCCACTGAACATGAATCAACCCTCCCCCGGCCACAGAACACCCAAAACAAGCCCGGCCTGGTTAGGGTTAAACTCTTGATAATTAGAAATGCTTTATAAAGGGAGGGGACAGACATGGTAGGAGAAGGTGTTGGTACCATAGCCAACATAATTTCAAAATACATGTAAGTTTCCCATGAAGTATAATTCTGTAGTTGGCATCCCTCCTAAGTTCTCAAGCAGGAAGACCTCTGCAGAATTAGAGAGACGAGGTCTTGGGTATTGAGTAATCCTTATCATGAAAGAGGACCAAAACTGTACGGTATCTCACCCATGCGTATGAGGGACCTGGCACTGGGCTTGGCCTGGTGGAGGGCAGAGAGGTGTGTCAATAGGCCAGCCAGGTGCTCCTCCTTGGGGGATGGGTTGGACCGGGCCTGGTGGTGGTTCTCCTTCAGCTCCCCCTGGCCCTTGCGGAACGGCTTGCCGCCCTCTTCTTGTGAGGGGGGCTTGTTCTCATCTGTGGAAAAAATCAGGAAATTAAGGGGAAAGTCATATTTTCGCGCCAGTGGTGGATGTGAATGCATTTTGTCATCTACAAACCATACAAAGGCTGGGGGCGGGCAGAATCTGCCCAACCTGTACACAGATTTTCTGTAATCACTTCCAAACCGCTAAATATGAGCCTTGGCATAGGTGAGCCTATAAGTCTTATATATCTTCTGATACCACATTAGAAACCTTGGATTGATGGTTATCAAGCCAAGGGGGATTTTACAGTCGCACCTACCCCCAAAATAAATTTTCAATCAGATGTTTCTAGTTTATCAAGTAGCATGGAATTCTAAAGACGAACTATAATTACAATCACTCTTTTATGAATGTGAGTTTCTTATCCAATCATACTAAGTATGATTCAATATAAATTTGCAAGTTGGCAAGGTCACAGTGAATTGTACATTATTATTTTCATTTAAAACCTGATGAGATACATTAACAATTGCACAAAATGATTCAATCTAGATGCAAATTTTTGGTCAAAATATCAAACTCACATATAAATCTACAAAACTGATTATTAGAAAACCAATTACATTGTACACAGTCGAGTAGACTACATCCGAGCATCCAGATGAAGAAACCTGAGATATTAGGTAATTATTATCTGATATTGCTCTGTAATAGAGTGGTATTGCCCGGATACAAATCTCACCTTGACAGTTGACATCCAGGAGAGGTCTCCTGCTTGACGTGACCGAGACCTGGAAGCGGGGCGCCATCGTGAGGCAGGTTGTGGGAAGCTGCGGGGGCAGGTAGCCCGAAGTGAAGAAAGGGTCCTCCAAGAGGTGCTCAATGGTGGGACGTTGGGACGGGTCGTTCTGTGCAAACAGAAGCAAATAAGCAAAAAGACCTTATAGTTTTGGAAAAAGTTTGGAGGGCATGAATAATTTTGATGAACCTGACTTTGACGTGAGAATTTTGGAAAATGATTGCAATATTGTAGATTAAGACTAAAAGTATCTCTATTCACAATATACCGTACATATCTAATTAGCCTAGATGATTTAGATAGTATTTGCTCACAAAACCAATGTGCCACTCATAACACAGTGATACATAAAATGCTAAAGATCCCAAAGACATTTTTTAAACTTTTTTGATGAAGGACTCGGAAATTATGGGAATTCACATCTATTTCATTGGTTCTTTTTGTTTTGTTTTGCCTTGTTTTTGTTTTTTAAAGAATTTTTTAGTATCTTCTTGTATTTTACATAAACCGAACGTGAAACAGTAAATATTTTTTCATTGTGTAAGATCCGATGGCCATCATAGAGGCGTTGACAGAATCCAGGGTACCTGTGAATGGAGGATAGTGATCTGTATTGCTCGTCATGCAACAGCTGGTGGATGTTGCAACTTGATTCAATTGACTTGCCTGGGAGACATCATGAGCACTAGCATTAAAAAAAGAAATAATTCCGTTGGAACGCTATGAAATCGAACTATTTCCACTTGCCCAAAATGACTTACTGAGTGAAGGCCACAAAATAAACCACATCCCCTCTCAAACAAACAAGAAGCTACAGTTTCCCACTACTGTAAAAGTGGATATTTTCGCGCAACTAATTTTTCGCGCTTGGTCGGGTAAGAAGAGTTTTGCATGTTTTTAATTCTGCGGAATCAAGGCATCATGCACAGGAACATATGGCAAGCAAAAATATTCGCATGCTTTTATTTTCGCGCTAGTTTCTGGTTGCGCGAAATGCGCGAAAATTTCAACACCACGAAAATTTCCACTTTTACAGTATATAAGTGGGTTTGTAAAACTTGTAGCATTGTGTCTGCGATAAATGGGATTCCAAGTTTTCTTATGTTATCCAACCTACCCTTAGAAGCTTTTGGATGAGGGTCCTTGCAGGAGAGCTGATGGAGGAAGGTATCCTGTACTCGTTTCTCTTGATCCTCATGTATGTATCCTTGAGGCTCTGGGTCTCAAAGGGGGGCTTACCCACCAACATGGTGTACCTGTACAGAAAGACCAGTATTGGGAAAAGATATGTTTTTGTGACTTTTTTTATGGACACACAACATTTGGTATATTAACCCTAACTAGGCCAGGTTATTGAGGTAGATGAGCCCGTAGGGTGCCTCCCAGGCCCCCCTCCAGATGTCGGCCGCTCGATCGCGATGAAACTTGGCACACGCATTACCTATGAGGTAATCTAAAGTACCAAGAGATTAATTTTTCAAAAAAAATGTAATTTACACTAAATTATGCTAATTTATGCATAATGCTGCATGACATCTCACAATTTGGTATAAATCACTAAATAAAGCTCAAAACAGGCACATTTTTTGTGTAAATATTCTTTTTAGTGTCCTTAGCAAATTTATGTGAGAAAAAAAATTGTGGCATCAGAAAAAATTCTTTAAGTATTTTATTGTTTTTTGAATTTGCTATGTACTTCTATGATTTTTTTACTTTATGTTTTTCATTGTTTTTTCGATTAAATTTGTCCGCAACACTGTTCCGAACAAGAAAATATATTAATTGATTTTGATCTACAAAACCCCCAAATAATCATGCTTTCATGAAATTTGTCTGTAAGCAGTTTGCATTGAAATTATACACAAATTCACGTTTTTGAGCAATTTTTGGTACGACATGCACGTACACATTTATGCGCAACTTCGGAACCACGAGCCCGGGTATCACAAATTTAGTGTCAAAAGATGCGGGAGACTCATGAAAGTCATGAAACATCGCGGCGATAGCTTTTCACGATAGCGATACATCGCGCAGAACGTCCGCTCAGAGGCCCCCCCCCCCCCCCCCCCGGCCTAATTAGTTTTAATGGCTACCAACATGTTTGCATCATAATCAGTGTGTGAGCGTACAAAGAGCAAACAAAGCGATTCTTGCATGTTGAATACTTGCATTTCAGTGGCCACAAATAATTCCCAAAGAGTAAGGCTCTTTATCTTTTTCATGCTCTCTGTGCAACATTGAAATGACTCACAAAATTAACTCAACATGCAATTCAATTCAAACTTGAGACCATGCAAGGAGAGCTGAGTAAGAGAATTGGTTATTGAGTATTGACATTCAACTTACATTATACAACCAAGAGACCAAATGTCTACTTCATAGCTGTGACCTTTCTTTGACAGAACTTCTGGGGCGATGTAGTTTGGTGTTCCACACAGAGTCCTGGAAAATGAGGTGAGAAAAAGGAAAATAAGAAACGGTAAAGTTGAAACGTGAAAGTGTCATATCCAAGTACCAATCAATACATTTACAAATAATTCATTGCACGGTGAGATTTATTTTGCCGATTTTTTTTTTAATTCTTTTTTTAACAGTTTGATTTATTAGTGCCTCCGATGACACTAAGTGGCAGAGGCATGAAGTATAGCTTCAAGAATAAAACTTTTTGTTACATGACGAACATTATTCTGTTCTTGGGGATAGGCAGATGTCTTTAGTTAGATCGAAATTTCGTTATAACAGAACAAATAAACAATGAAATAACATAGAGCGGCAGCCCATACTGTAATTTTGCTACCTGGATTTCTTTTTGCTGTAACTGGAATTTCGTTATAACTGCGCTCGTTATAATGGGAGTGCACTGTATACAATCCATATGCCTGCACAAACACTGGCAGCTGATGTGTCCCCCGCAGAAGACCAAGCATGCTTACTTCTTGCGTTCACCGATGTAGTCCACCTTGGTGGCCAGACCAAAGTCTCCAATCTTGATCTCCATGTTGTCGTTGATGAAGAGGTTGCCCAGCTTGAGGTCGCGGTGGATGACCTTGGTCTTGTTGAGGTACTGCACACCAAGGATGCACTGCCTCATGAAGTAGCGCGTCTCTGGCTCAGTGATGGCGTGGCGGCGCTTGTGGAGCTCCATCAAAGACTAGGTTTGTGGGTAGTAAGGGAGAAACAGCTTTTAAAGGGTGTGTACAGTTCTGGTTGAGGTGAGGATTTAGCTTTTAACATTTTGCGGGATATTCAGAAACCACTCTATGAGATGTCAAAGAGCATGCAATTCTAAGGGGTATCAAAAGTTTATATTTGATGAAAATCGGTTTTGAAATGGCTGCGATATCCAAAAAAAGGTCAATCAAAGAGATCCTAATAAAAGGCGTGGCCCGTTGCCTTTTATTACTATCACTTTTTTTTTGGATATCTCAGCCATTTGAAAACCAATTTTCATCAAACAAACAAATGTTGAATAATTCAAATTATGCCCTTTCATATTTCATAATGCGGTTTCTCCTTATCTCACTTATTAATGTTATAAACCTGAATGCCCACCTCAACCAGTAGTGTACAGTCCCTAACTCAAAGCCACGCACCCCAATGTTTTTCTTTTTACTTCTTTTGTTTTAACAAAGAAAGGGGGTGCTTGGTGAACTCCCCCCTGGATCCGCCACTGCTAAGCTGAACAAGGATCAGGGCATAGCTCAGCTACACATATATTCCAGTAATGTAGCAATGTAATTCCATTACAATACTACCGGTACCGGTACTTGTACATGTACCTGTAGAGAATTTCTGAATGCTTTCTCCTTTATTAATAATAATACTTCATTGAACATCCAGTCATGCATTCTTACAATGTATGTGAAGTTGCTACATCATCATCCTTATTCATTGTGCTCTGTTATGAGTTTTGAAAACATTCACTATGGTGTTCCTTAAAGGGATCGTACAGTTCTGGTTGAGACCTAATTTCAGGTTTCTAACATTTTTAGGTGAGATAATGAGAAACCTCATATGAAATATGAAAGAGCATGGAATTTTATGAGGAATTCAACGTTTATTTGATAAAAATTGGTTTTGACATGGCTGAGATATACAAAAAAGAACGATTCTAGTAAAGTGTGGGACCCACACTTTGTAACGATCGCTATGTTTTACTTTGTTTTTGGATGTTTCAGTTATTCCAAACCCGATTTTCATCAAATAAACTTTGAATTCCTCTTAAAATGGTAGGCTCTGTACAATATCATAAGTGTTTTCTTGGTATCTTGCAAAATTTTAAAAGCCTAATTCTCATCTCGACCAAAACTGTACTATCCCTTTAATATGCCAATCACTATACAGTATATTCAGAAACTCTGTACCCAGTATAACCAATACATATCATGTTCAAATGCAAAAATCATTTAGTAATCTGAAAGTCGCCTGTATTTCCTTATATCTTCTGCAGGGCATTTCATCGAGTGTTTTGTCAGTATTAATTTTCAGTGATCAATTTTCTTTCAGCCAATCAGAAGCAAGGATTTCAGCAACTTAAAAGAGACCTATAAATAATGCAGCCTGGGATACTTACCCTCCGTCTGCAGAGTTCAAGCAGGACATAGACATTGTCCTTGTCCTCAAAGAAGCTGTGGAACCCAACAATGTGTTTGTGGTTCAAGCTGCGGTGGATGTGAATCTCCATTGTCATCTACAACCACAAAAACAGGGAAACAATAAAGTAATTGCAGAGTGCAGTGCATAGCAGATTCCACTAAAACAGTCAGATATCAGTTTGATGCAAACATCTATAGGCATTTATTGCGACTGGGGCAGTACAATTGTGCATGAAAAAAAAAAAAGAAAATGTCAAGATTTTGTGTAGAAATTATTTATTCTGAGGCGTTGACATCATCAACTCATTAATTTGCTTATAATTTAAAAATATGTTGACCATTGAAAGAATGTAGTGAAAATTAACAATGTCAAAATTTCATAACTTCCCAAAACTGTAATTTTTTGATCTAAAAAAAAATCAAGTTTCACCAAGTTGTCCTTTTTACGTGGATCCCTTTTCAACTAAGTTTTAACTGTTCTAGATTCCCCTTTTAAAAGTTTTAACTAATAACATGTCCAAGCTATAGTATAGGTTTGACCTTTGTTTAAAAGCAATTATTATTTGTGATGAAAGAATGTCAATATTTCACTTACTTTGTCTTTCTGGTGTGGCTTGACCAGCAGTGCCTTGGAGACAACCTTGCCAGCATAGATAGCCTTGGTGGCATCATCAATGAGTTCATAACACTTGGCGAATCCTCCCTACAATCAACAAACAACAATAATGGTGTCAACAAGTTCTCAATGTCCAGGGGACATTCAACATTTCGTGACATATCAAAATCAGGAAGGCTCCACACAGCAATTGTGAGATATAGACCATTCTAAAGCCTGTGCTAAGGTTCTATTAACGACTTGTTTCATACATTTTATGTCTCAATGGTAGGGTGTGATGAAAGGACAAAAAATAAAAATCCATGCTTTTTGCAGACACACACACAAAAATAGATAAAGGGGAAATTACAGTTTACAGAAGATCAATGCAAGTGACAATCATAGTGTATTCATACCAGGCAAAACTGTAAATCCAAACTGTGTCCTACCATGCAAAAACAAAAACAAACACACACACACACAAAAAAAAAAAAAACAACAACCAACCAAACTAACGAAAACTGTTCAGTTGTGGGACATTTTCAAACAAGATGATACAGATTATCTTGCCTTCTTTAATTTGTCTGACCAAATTTGAATATTGTCATCTAAAAAAAAAATTAAAAAATATGAATTTAAATAGACCCTACGATAGGTCTGTTCTTAACGTTAAACATCTTTCACTCCAAGCACTGCTCTCTATCTCATGCTCTGTAGAGTGTAGAACATCTAGGACCCTATAATTAGTAATGTAGTAGTGAGGTTATTAGATAGATGCTAAGTACAACTGTATTACGTTTATCCTAGACAGAAAGATCCGTCTGTCCGGAGGAGTCTTATTTTTATTTTTAAATTGATGTTATTGCTCTCCTCCGTAGGCATTTATGTACGATGTAGAATCTAGATAATCTATGAGGGTATCTAGACAATGTTAATTTAAAGTATAGGAGGCCGAGGGGATCTGTGGCCACAAAGCCAGACACAGTCTCCGTGGAACATATCCCCCGACTTGACCAAAAGATCAGTCTTTCAACTGGTCATTGGGAATATGTTACACGGAGACTGCGTCTGGCTTCACGGATCCCCTCCTCTACGGTGGAGATTCGAGCGATAACTGTCAAAAAAATAAAAGACTCCTCTGGACAGACGGATCTTTCTGTGTACCCGACGACCAGATACAGACCGATCTTTTGCAAGTTTCAGTCACCGGTCAAGTTAGATGCAAGACGTAAAACATCTATTACAAAATTATTATCATTATAAATCATTAATATTCAAATCTATTATTAAAATAAAACAATATTTATATCATTTATATATTATTAAATTATTATCATTATCTATTATTATCATCAATAAACGTAAGACATGTCATTCACTAGCCTATTTAGATTCTAACGTTAACGTTAGGTCTACCTCTAGAGATCTAACATGTTAGGGATTCTAACAGAGTCTTGACTCTTAATTTTTTTTTCTGGATAAGGCCTTGTGATGTTCGTGGTATTGCCACTGATTCCCAACACTTCCCAACACAAAAATTCTTTTATTTTTCAAAACGTTAGTTAGAAGAACATGATTCCCCATCCTTTAACGTTAGTTTATGGTTACTATTGCTACCATGTCCATGCCTCATCATCGATCATGAAACTGAGCCAATGACTGTGATGCACCCCAATTTTGCCCGGATTTTTTCGACCCTTCTCTTGTTAACTATCGTTAACATACTATCGTAACTAGATGAATCTAACACGTTAACTTTAATGTTAGATTAATCAGCAGTTGCGATCATAACAAATTTAATTTTTGTAACTTAGAGGGAGACAAAAAGTGAACAAACTTGCACCTGAACCTTCACCCCTCTGAATAATATCTTTCTTTCATTTGATATGCCTTGTCCGCCTTGGACTATTACTTAACATAACAATTTCGGAATTTCGGAGCTTGGGTATTTGTTTAATTGTTCCCTGTTCATCGTATCACTGCCGGCAACCAGGGAGGACAGCCTGGTGGTAGGCCTAGTGTCGCTGCCCGGAAAGCAGTTAAGATGACAGGTTCGAGTCCCACTGCACTGGTTCCTTTTTCCGACATGTTTCTTAATTTACAGATCAGCAGTTGCGATCTTAACAAATTTAATTTTTGTAGAGGGAGACAAAGTGAACAAACTTGCACCTGAACCTTCACCCCTCTGAATAATATCTTTCAATTATACTATCGTAACGTTAGACATGCTTCAAAAACATCTAGAATCTACTTCAAAAGCGTTGCCTTTGTACGAATAAATACACAATCAAACTTCGATCAGCAGATCAGTTCGAGTTGATCAGTGAATGATGATCAATGTGAGAAAATCCACCGTCCAGTGTTAAGTTTTTACCGTTTGCTTCACTGCTCACTAAACACTACATGCGTGCACAGTTCAACGCATTCATCTCACGATCACAATCACTTGCTTGCGTGACGTGAACATCAAACCTGAGTTGAAGAAACATGGCCTTACCTTGCCGAGAAATCTGCCTTTCGTGTATGTTTTTCCAGTTGATGGATCTGTAACAACATCTGGAACCTCTTTCACCCTCAGATCTTCTCTTCTTGATGACATGTTTGCGGATTATTACTCTAAAAACTGTAGAGAAATGCCGAAATCTTTTAGGAGTTTTGGTAGTACGACAGCTGATCAGTGCGATCGCTTGGCATCTGAATAGGAAATTGTTATCGGAGGTTTCAAAAACAGCCGGTTTCGACTAGGTACTGAACGCTCATTGGCGGAGGGCACCGGAGCCACGTTCCCGATGCGGGTCTCTGATTGGTCAATGCTACGAAACCTTTTAAACTCGTCAATGGTACATTTAAAAATGGCAGACCGATCACAGTCATGTTGAAGATAAACAAAACATTATGATAAAACCATAAACACACCCTCTCTTTGACCTTCTTATATAATTTAAATCGTAATTTGTTCTAGCATTCTTTTCGAGATAACCCACGGCTGGTACGTGGCTGATTCGCATCGACGGTGATTTTAATCTGCTGCACTTGCTGTGTGTGTAACTTGTTAGTGAAATGAGTTTGAATTCATCACTGTGGTATTCATGCGTGTGTTGTTGTGTGTGTGTTCGTGGATGGGTGCAAAGTGCAATGACCGCCACGTGCTGTACAAGTTGCATGAGATATACACGTAATACAAACACGTACGTACTGTACTGCTGACTGTGTACTGTACGTGTAAAATATACGCAGACATTGTACCCTACATGAATTAGGTTATGTGGGCACGGCTCTCTCGCACAAAATGGCCATGCTTGCGGAACCTCGACGACGGCAAAAATTGTCATTCGATCCAAGAAATAAAGCATGGAGCGATGGTAAATATATGACCGATATCTGATCATGTGTCTGTGCTGTGTTGCTGTGAAATCTACATTTTATTGCGACAATGCAGTCCATGTCGTCGTCATACAGTGCACTGTCTCATGACCGCGAACGCCACCATACAAGTCGCAGACCCACCTACCTCGCGGCGGCCGCGGTCATCCACATACTCTAGTGCAACAGTTCGCATAATTAAGAGCAGTGCCTAGTGCATCATGTGCACACATGTGTGTGTTTTCCATAGTGTTTTCCCAGGCTTAGTTATATGGCCTGGCCTGGCCTGGCCTTGTTTATTCTTGCAGAGATTGTACCTAGTATTACTAGTTGAATGGAAGGCACACAGACAAGACAAATTTAAACTTACCGGTACATCCACGACCACTAAAGCCAGGACTAGAGGTTCTATACAGTACTGCCAATCTGGTTAAGGTGGGGATTCATGTTTTGAACATTCCTAAGTGAGATAATGAAAGGTGCCATAATGAAAAGCTCGCTCTTATGAAATATGAAAGAGCATGTAATTTTAAGAAGGATTCAACATTTATTTGATGAAAATTGGGTTTTCAAATGGCTGGGATATCCAAAAAAAGTGCTAACTCGTTAACGTTAATAATTCAAGGCCAGGCGACATGCCACAACTTACAGTTAGTATCTCTTTGTTTCACCTTGTTTTTGGATATTTCGGCCATTTCAAAACCGATTTTCATCGAATAAACTTTTGATACCCCTTAGAACTGCATGCTCTTTGACATCTCGTAGAGTTGTTTCTGAATATCTCGCAAAAGGGCAGTTCCAGCGTTACGGACATTACATTTCAGACAAAATTTGCAACTTTAAAAGGTCATCAAGATAACAAAATATTTTCATTCTGAACTCATACAGTGGAATCACTCACAAATGAGGCTAAATCATAAACAGTGAAAATTTCAATCCATTTCACCACATCATATGGCACTTGCTGCCTAAAATGTTGGCCGTTACGGACATTACATTTTTTGGACATGACTTTTTGCATGCCTATACAACCATTGAAAAGTCTGTGAGTTTAGGCACATTTTCGACCAATGTAGGAATAAATTGAAAGGTAAAGAAATGTTTAAAGAAAATGAAATCAAATTTAGTGAAACAGATGGCACATGTACCTCCTATAGCCATAATTGTGGTGTTACGGACATTACATTCTAAGCGTTACGGACATTACAGATTTGTCCACTTTCATTAAGTGGCAGGAGTCACATGCAAGTATTAATATTTTTTATCCTTTTCACTTGGATGGTAATCAATACACATTGGACAATGCTACTATAGCCTTTTCAGGAGATTTTTTTATTTCAGGAGTTGCCAATTTGAGGACTATTTGGTCAGTATGGACCCCTACTTTAACAGTTTGTTGACTTTTCTGTCATATTGGAATTTAATCAACTTATTTAATGCCTGCAATAAAGTTATGATCTAAAAATAACATATAGATCAGCCTTTTGACTTTCTATTATGATATTCAAACTTTTAATTACTCAAAATGCAATTTTAAAGAAATGTTACGGACATTACACTTTTTATTCACATCTACATAGCCATCACTGAGCATAACTCTGCACGAATAAACAACTTTTAATCAAAACTGATGCATAATCAAAATCAAATAAAATAATGGTTCAACAAATGCTCAGTATGTATTTTTACACAGTGAATGTTTAGTTTTACTTTCTTTTTTCCCCAACAGTTTGTTGAAGTACAACAGTCTTTTCCAGGGTCAGAAAAGTCTGTTTTGGAGAATATTGTTTATTCTGCTTCCAAATCAATCACCTTGGAAGCAAGAAAGGTGTTCTTGACCAATTGTTGGAGAGGGTCTAATACTAATGATTCCATCCTGTTCTAAAAATGGTTCTCCTTCACTACACTCAAAGAAATATTCATGAATCCTTGTCTTTTCAGAAATTTCATAATCGATGGACTATCCTCATTACATAAAGTCCAACCTCAGTTATCCAGCAATCACTTTTCTGGATTGCTCTATTATCCAGATATGGACTGGCACATTATTATTATTATTATTTTTATTTTTTTGCATAATTCGGTGCAAAATATGACTAAAAGTACGTATCATTTTTTTATTCTTTACAAGGTAATTGTGATTTAGGACATAAATGTTAATCGCTATGGTACAACATTATATTTCTAACAACCAAAATACTGTTGCTAGAAGGAATAATGAGGAAGTGTATTTCATTCACATTCCATTTGATTTCCACATTATTGAATAATAAAACATGAAATTTTCATGTAAACTATAATATTGAATAGTCAATTAATAATATCCTACACAATTTGCTTACAAGTGTCATGCATGAGCATATCTCCCTTATCCAGCAATATTATTTTATCCAGATGGCTACCGTTCACGACATGGTTAGAACTTGAGGTTGGACTGTATTTCCTTAACAGACAAGTCAGACCACAACTGACCATACATTGTGTAAAAGGCCTTGTCCAGAGATGTTTTTGACTGTTTCTCTTCTTTAATAATGTTTTAACATACATTCTTGCCATCATAGTATAATTACTCAACTTGATATGCTGTTGCTGTAAGATAGCTTGCATCCATGTACACGTATTTCATGGGAGAAATAAGTAGACACAAGAAATAAGATTGTAGAGGAATGCAGAAGATTAGTCAAAACCTTGTTGAAACACTGCACTTGTTGCTGAGTAAAGTCCCAAATCAATTTTCATGCAAGGGCTAGGGCATTCATTGTGACAGTATATCAATATTAAGGGTAGAATCCAAGCTATTCCTAATAATCATATGTAGCTAATACTTTTGCCACAAATGTGTAATGTCCGTAACGCATTAGTTATGTAATGTCCGTAACGCTTTTTAAAAGGAATTATGCAGGTTCCCGAAAAACTGTGTGGATATGTTGTGTGATATCACATTTTAGCTTTGCGTTTGAATTTAGAACAAAATTAGACCAAAACACAGTGTGTTACAAGAACTTTTACATCTAAAACGTTACGGAAATTACACTTTGAAAGAGGTGGAAATTCAAAAAATTGAAATGCTCATCTTTTAAGAAGGAATTATTTTCTTTTGATATCAAGGAGGATGATGTAAAAATGAGTCATTAGCTTTATCACAGCATAAAAATGGTTGCCTGAAAGTCATTTTATAGGGAAAATTTCTACTTCAGAAGAATTACATGCAAATTATACTGAATTTTTCTGCAATGTCTTAGAAAAAACACACGATTTCAATACCTAAAAAATTACATTTTTTCCATATTGTACCAAATTTTTTCATCATATCAGTTTGATATGACCCTTCCTGAATACCTTCCAGGGTAAAACAAAGTTGTTTCTTGATTTTCATTTTTCCACCCTCGGGTAACATTTTTCACGGAATTGCCCAAAACATTAAAAGCTAAATCCTCACCTCGACCAGAACTGTACACACCCTTTAAAGTTTTAGTTGTAATATAGAACCCTCGGCTCTGCATGGGTCACCGAAATTCATTCAATAATAAGGCTGAAATCGGTGTCAATGAGAACGGACAGGTACAGCATACGGAGGTACCAGTACTATTGTATTACAACTAAATGAGATCTCGACAGAAAAAATAAAATTGTCTGTCCTTAGGAGTTTTGACATGTGTCATTTTTTTTTTCTTGTATAGAAAAAAAAAAAAACTAGCTCTCGTCCGTCTACTTGTAGGAGGGGGTTTCCTTGGAGCGAGACATCGTCTCCGCGGAACATATTCCTGACGACAACTGACAAGATACAGACAGATCTTTTGTTGTGTACAGCGACAGGGCTGTGTATAGTTACAGTTAGCTTCTTTAAGGTCAAGTACAGATGTTGTCTAATGGATGAGAGCCATAAAACAAGTAAAAAAGAATGTTAAAAAAACAGTCCTCTGGACAGACAGATTTTTCTTTCTGGAACAGATGTTGCTGTATTCTAATTTCTAGTCTCCCTTAGACCTCTATGCAGTCTCCATTTTCTCATTGTTATCCGAGGAACCAAATTGTTGATGTTTTGTTTTTGTTTTTGTTTTTTTTCTTAACAGACTCGTCCAAGTTTGGTCAGAAGTTGATGGAAAAGATGGGATGGTCAAAAGGAAAAGGTCTTGGGGTCAAGGAGGACGGTCAACTCTCGCACATCAAGGTCTCTCTCAAGAACAACACCCTAGGTGAGTTGCAAGTCCACTTCATGTTTGGTCACCAGGAAACTGTCCCTTTCACATGTCCAAGAACTCTGTCCTATCCCACTGAGATGTTTTGCGTTAGTTCTGGTCTTTGAGAAATACTATTCTCAAGCTACTTTTCCTCTACATGTCCGTCCTGTGGTCAATTTCCCTTGTTTTGCTCAAATTGCTTTGTGTCTTACACTGTATCACAGAAATTAATTGTGTTACCGGTAGTTCATTAATTAATGTATTTGAAGGAGTAACCGATGTATCTAATTCAATTGTGTGTAAACTGCTGCACAAGTATCATCTCTTTTCTTTCATTTAAATGTTTGTGTGTGTACCATAGTTCTGGTCAGTTCCCCTTTGTTTGCATTTATTTCACAGTCACATTACAAGCATCATTTCATAGTTTTTGTTGTGTTTGCAAAGGGGTGAAATCCGTGAGTGATTTTCGGTCGTCAAAACGAGAACTAGGATTTTTTCTTTTCTTTTTTTTTTTTTGCATGGAAGTTGGAACAGGTGTACACTAGTTTTGAATGCCTTTCGTAGTGGTGCTTGTTCGTTTTTTCTACACTGTACTTGAAAATCAGGCACCTAATACATGTTATGATTTAAAATCACCTACCAGTTCAATGTCTATACTTCCTTTTATTGTCTCTGTTACACTGGTGGTGTGATTAGCAGACATAGTGCTTGCAAGTGATTGATCAAACTTACTTTTTTTTTCTCTCTCTCTCTGTCTGCTGCCCGCAGGTGTTGGCTGCAAGGCCAGTCAGGAGGACAACTGGATTGCCCATCAGGACGACTTCAACGACCTCCTCAGCTCCCTCAACCAGAATCATGGCAGCTCCGTTGCCGACGGCAACCCCTCCCAGAGTCTTGAGGAGCGATCGAAGAAGTCCAGAAGCAGAGTGCAGTGAGTCACCACAAAAGATAAATTTCTGATGGATTACTTCGGATTTTATGATCCGTCTTTTATTGTGAATGGATATACTTTTGTATGCTTCTTTATAACACTAGCAAAAACATTGTAATTCTCCATGAGCATCACAACTCTCAGTGCAAATGTTTCAAACAAAGCATGTATTGAATAGAGAAGCTCCACTCCATCATCAAGGTAATTAGTTTTTTTTAAATGTAACTTTAAGTCAAATTATGAGTATTTTAAATAATGATCATAGTCAGTCAAAAGAAAATGAAATTTGTGGGATTGGAAAAATTTGTACAAATTAGTTGGCAAAACAGTGATAAAGAGATGCCAACTGTATCTTTTTTTTCAGTTTTTTGTTTTTTTGTTTTGTTTTTGTTTTGTTTTTAGCTCACCTGAGCGGAAGGCTCAAATGAGCTATTGCGATCGCCCTTCGTCCGGCGTCCGGCGTGCAGCATCCGTCGCGCGGCGTCCGTCGTGCGTAAACTTTTTACATTCTCATCTTCTTCTCAAAAACCCCACAATCGATTTTCACCAAACTTGGCAGGTAGCATCCCTAGGGGGTTGGGAACTCAATTGGTTAAAATGGGCACCATGCCCCCCTCCCAAAATGAAGGAATCTTTAAAAATCATTTTCTCTAGAACCAGAAGTGACAGAGCTTAAGTTAATACTTTGAGCTAGTACATTGATGACTGTAGTTTCAAGTTTGTTCATGACAGAATCAGGGGTGCCCCCCCCCCCCCCCTGTGACCCAGGGGAGGGGTCCTAATGGTGCCTAAATTGTACATTTTCATCTTCTTCTTGAGAACCCCAAGACCGATTTTCACCAAACTTGGCAGGTAGCATCCCTAGGGGCTTAGAAACTCAATATGACAAAATGGGCACCATGCCCCACACAGGGGGCCCCAGGGGGCCCAAACCCCCAAAATGAAGGAATCTTTAAAAATCTTCTCTAGAACCAGAAGTGATAGAGCTAAGTTAATACTGTGAGCTAGTACATTGATGACTGTAGTTTCAAGTTTGTTCATGGCGGAATCAGGGGTGCCCCCCTTGGGACCCAGGGGAGGGGGGTGGGGAGGGGTCCTGATGGGGTCTAAATTGTACATTTTCATCTTCTTAAGAACCCTAATACCGATTTTCACCAAACTTGGCAGGTAGTATCCTTACGGGCATAGGATATCAATCTGTTCAAATGGGCACCGTATCCCACCTGGAGGGCCCCAAAGGGCCCAAACCTCCCAAAATGAAGAAAACTTTAAAAATCTTCTCTAGAATCAGGAGTGATAGAGCTAAGTTGATACTATTTATGACTGTAGTATCAAGTTTGTTAATAGCAGATCCAGGGGTGCCCCTCTTGGGGGCAGGGGAGTGATGGGGAGGTCCAAATGGGGGCCTAAATTGTACATTTTCATCTTCTTCCTGAAAACCTCATGATGGATTTTTATCAAACTTGGCAGGTAGTATCCCTACGGGGTTAGGATCTCAATTTATCAACATGGGCACCATGCCCCACCCAGAGGGCCCCCAATCACCTCAAAAATTTGGGCCCTTATTGTACGTTTTCATCTTCTATAAGAATGCCTGGTCAAATCTTGGTAGAGTGAATAATTTAGATTAGTGATTGCGTGAAAGGTGAACTTGCGATACTCAGGTGAGCGCTAGACCCGTGGGTCTCTTGTTTTTTTTTTTTTTTTTTGCTAAAGACACTGCAGGTTTCGTGGTGTTTTTTTCCCAAGAAATTGTATTAAGAGTATCAAAGACATGTATCTTTTGCAGGAATGGTAGCAATACTGCTTTTCACACAAAAAAATAAAGATGCACCTTCTCAGCCCTTAGAATACTGAAATACCATTTTTAAAAACAAGATTGGCATCTGTTGTCATTCTGGTTCTCAGTTGTACTTATGTACCGTGCAAATAAGATGAACGGGGCGGAGTTTCTCGAAAGTAGGTGTACGGGATTCAGTTCAGTTCCATTCAAATTTATTTTCATTTTTTTGGGACAGAACATGACATATGCTTCACTTTTTTTTTATGACAGAAGAATAATGTAAACAGTGGATTGCGAAAGGAACAGATTGTACAGCCATGAGCAAACATCATTGGAATTTGGAAACATTGTGATGAATCAAAAAGAATAGTAATTATGAAATTGTCGAAAAACGGAGGGACCCACTGAAAAGACAATGCTTGTACTACGTGGGCCTTTTTTAAAGGGATGGTATAGTTTTGGTTGAAAGGGACTTCAGGTTTCCAACTTTTCTTCTTGGGATTGTGTGAAACTGCTAATGAAATTTGAAAGAGCATATAATTCTAAGAGGAATTCAAAGTTTATATGATGAAAATTGATGGCTGATTATATCCAAACAAATTTACACATTATAAAGGCTGGGACCCACCTTTTAGCAGGATCGCTTTGTTTTATTTTGTTTTTTGATATCTCGGGCCATTTCAAAACCAATTTTCTTCAATTAAAGGGGATGGCTAGTAACTGATCAGCGGGAATCAGTGGGAATGCTGGGGGATGATTGTTCCAATCTTTATGGGATTCATTTAAGAGTACATTACATATCTATTGTTGTGTGAAAATGATTTGCTTCAGAATGGTTGCTAATGAAATTTGAAAGAGCATATAATTCTAAGAGGAATTCAAAGTTTATATGATGAAAATTGATGGCTGATTATATCCAAACAAATTTACACATTATAAAGGCTGGGACCCACCTTTTAGCAGGATCGCTTTGTTTTATTTTGTTTTTTGATATCTCGGGCCATTTCAAAACCAATTTTCTTCAATTAAAGGGGATGGCTAGTAACTGATCAGCGGGAATCAGTGGGAATGCTGGGGGATGATTGTTCCAATCTTTATGGGATTCATTTAAGAGTACATTACATATCTATTGTTGTGTGAAAATGATTTGCTTCAGAATGGTCTCATATTCAAGTAATGTGCAGTTTAATGTTTCCAAGCTAGCATGCCTGTACAGTGACAGGGTGATTAAACTGCACATTACTTGAATATGAGACCATTCTGAAGCAAATCATTTTCACACAACAATAGATATATAATGTACTCTTAAATGAATCCCAAAAGGGTTGCAACAATCATCCCCAGCATTCCCGCTGATTCCCACTGATCAGTTACTAGCCATCCCCTTTAAAACTATGAATTTCTTTTTGAATGCATACTTGCCAACTAATAAGATTTTATCAGATTCAGTAAGATTTTTTACATTAAAAATAGCAAAATAAGATTTTCTGTCAGAGAAATAAGATTTTAAAAAAATATTTAGATATATCATGTGAATTTTCCCGAAGATTTGACTGAAAGTAAGATTTTTAACTTCAGTTTGCAGGGTTATGAAATAAGATTTTTGCAATCAACGAGTAAGATATTTCATCTTGAAATGTTGGCAGGTATGCGAATGGTTTGCTCTGTAGCATTTCATAAAGTGACTTCTGCAATGTGTGTATCTCACAAAAAATTAAAAAGCTGAATCCTCACCTCAACGGATACGATACCATACCTTTACAAGTAAGGAAGAAAGTGAATGAAAAAGTAAGTTTGGAAGCCTGCTGATTCCTTGTTATCTGTTGCTGATAAAGATTAGGGGGTCAATCACTCTCCTACTCACAAATTATTGTACCAGTTTTAAGAAATATAATTCATTGTCATTGTCATTGTCAGCTACCTTTGATTGTCATGTACATGTGTTATTGTTCCTCTGTTCTGCCGTGTGTAGCTACAAGAAGTTCACCCGGGGGAAAGATCTGACGAAGTACGGGAAGGAAGGCATGAACAGCATCTTGGGAAGGCGCCTGACACAGTCAGCTCCTGTCACACCGCAGTCACAATCGGTGAGTTTACGTTTTTACTTCCAGATTAAGAAAGGGGACTGTTTAGCAGTCTTTCATGTTAAAAAAACAAATGAAAATAAAACACAACTTGCTTGCATAGTCCCTGATATTGTGTCACTGTGATGACTAAGAAGGAATTTGTGCTGATAAAAGCTATGCATAATCAAGCCTAAGAGTGGCATTTAGTACTGTACATTTTTTTTTTTATAGGGCACATGCTTATTAAAGTTTGTTTTGTATTGTTCTGTTCTTCTTTCAAGTGTAGTGCAGCAGTGTTTGCCAGAGAATTCAGACTTGACATTTTTTCTTCATCTTCAAGCAGTCAGAACATGTGTTGCATACTATGTACTAGTGTACATGTGAGTTTTCATTGCACATTTCTTTTTACTCTGAACTGGTTTTGTTTTTGTGTGGTTTTTATATTCTAAAGAAAATTTAGGCTGAGCGTGCATTTCTTCATAATCAGCCTTTCAAGATTAAAGGAGTTTTATTTTACTGTACAGGTGTTTAAAGTGCACAGATGTATTTTTGGTTTAAATTTTTCATTTCTCTGGTGTCATCTGACAGGGTATAGCAGAGAGTTCAAACTTAGCATATCATTCTCCATGGCAAGGTTTGGGGACCAAAGGATTCGCCTTGAAAAATAAAATCTTTTTTCTCTGGCAGGTAGAGAACTCTGATCAGGAAGGTGAAAACGAGAAGGAAGAGGTGAAGGAGAAGGGATCGGAGGAGGGAACGGAGGAGGTTTCCCACGGCGTGGTCACCATCAAGGGTTCCTGTAGCGTTGGGGAGTACTTCGCCCAGAAGATGGCTGCCCTGAAGCGGGCGCGGCACCGAGTGGAGAGCGAGTCGCATTCCGACACCGAGGTGGACCCCCCTCGAGGCGGATTTGGCTTCCAACTGGCGGCGGCATCGGAGGCCGACAATTCCCATGTGGCGGCGCCCGAAGACAGGGCGGGGCCCTCGGGTCTAGGGAGACAGGCTGGATCCACCCAGCGGATGGGATGCGTTGCCGTGGCCGACCGCGAGGACGGTAACGATGACAGGGAGGATGGAGGGGGGGAGAACGAGGGAGAGGAGGAGCGAGAGATGGAGAGCGAAGAGGGGATGGACGGACACCGGGACAGGAGCGGCGGAAAGAAGAAGAAGAAGCGCAAGAAGAAGAGGATGCGGAACGCCGAGCGTGACTCGGACGACAACGACGCGGTCATCGAGGTCCGCGGCCAGAGCGAGAACGAGGAGGACGAGGGCATTGAGATTGACAGGAAAAAAAAGAAGAACAAGAAGAAAAAGCGACTGATGGACGAGGTCACAGTGGAGAGTAAATCGGAGAGTGCTAGCGAGCAGAACGGCGGGGACGACTGCGAGAGGAAGAGGAAAAAGAAGACGAAGAAATCCAAGAAGGACAAAAATAGGAACGAGGTCGCCGCTGAACACAGCTGCTCCATTGATGATGACACCAGCGAGGAGAGGTCTGGAGGTGAGACTAGCAGGAAGCGCAAGTGTGATAGCCATGAAGAGAGTCTAGAAGATGAAGTGGACGAGACTACATCGAGCCGGAAAAAGAGAAAAAAGGACAAAGGGGAAAAGAATGAAACCCAAGATGGAGGAGAGAGTAGTATATCAAAGAAAAAGAAGAAGAAAAAGCAGAAAATGTAGCCTTTTTTCTATATTTTTTTTTCCGTTCTTTTTTTTTTTCCTTGTACATACACGGTACATAGCGGACTGCATAGATTTTGATTGGATATGACATAATTTCCAAGAATAAGATTCGAATTCATGTTTCCAATGTAATGAACAGTAAAACTTGTAGCAGTGCTTCAGCAAAGGACAGAAATGTAGCCTCGTGGACCATTGAAGACTAGTCCTGAGTATATTTGGGCAGGTGTCTAAGGGAAATGCGTGTTGTAGCAGAATTAGCTCGTCCTCAACAGGTTAACCCTATTCTAACTGGGCTATTTGAGACCAAGTTTTTACTGAGGGGGGGTCAATTTGACCCCCCCTTCCGATCTCGGCCGCCAATCGTGCGATCGCCGCGAAATTTTGCCTGAAGATAGAGCTGGATGTAAACTACAAGATAACATGGTCATACAATAAAAGAATATTGCCTTTCTATTTTTAACAAATTAATTATGCAAATTTGTGCATGAAATCATATTTTCACCTATAACTTCATTAAAAAGACTGGAGGATTGCTAAATTTTTGTGTCAGAATTCCTCAAGACACATCAAACAATTTTCTTGAAAAAATTTAGCACAATCGAAATCAATTTCTTTTGTTTTTTATTGTTTTGTTAATTTCTTATGTATTTTCTTGTTTTTTCGACCTTTTTTTTTCTATTGTTTTTTTGCCAAAATTTGTTGCAGGCACTTTTTCAGGCTTATCTACACTAGAATTGATTAATTTCAATGGTTGAAAGTTGAAATAATCTAATTTATATCAATTTAACCAAAAAACACAATTTGCATTGGATTTGCACCCGATATCATGAATTTGAGCTGTTTTTTGGTTGACATGCATATGCAAAACATTACGTAACTTCAAAACGGTGTACCCGGACGTCGCAAATTTGGTCTCAAAATATGCGGGAGACTTCAATGAAAAAAGTCGTGAAACGACGCGGCAAAATCTTTGCGCGTTGCGAAATCGTGGCGCAAAACGTCGAGGGGGGGGTCACCCCCCCCCAGTTAGAATAGGGTTAAAGACCCAGTAGCATGGTGAAAATGGGTGGTCTGATTTATTTGATCTTCATGGACTGTCTACGAGGGTGCATTTAAAAATCACTTGTCGACACCTGTCAAGCGAATCTGTGCGTCGAAGCGTGTGCTGTAATGGTCAACTCCAGTCAAGATGCCTCCGATGTGTATGTGTTTACACAGACTACACATCAGTGATAAAGCTGTGCACAAATTTGTTCCAGAGATTTTTGAATATATATCTGAGATGGGACAGCCTTCCCACTCTATGATGCATGTATCCCCAAGCTCCCTGCTCTTCAAAGGAAACCCAAACCCAAAGAGAAATGTGGATTGAGTGAAAGCAGCAACATTAATATATGTACAACACATCAGTGAAAGTTTGAGGTAAATCTATGCAAAAGTTATGAATTTTTAAATTTTTTGTTTTGGAACCGCTGGATGAGGAGACTACTAGAGTTTATGATGTCGTGTGTGGACAACAACATAAAGAAAATCTAAAGAAAATCAAAAAAAATTTCACTTTTGTATATTATGAAAGGGCACTTGACTAACCGCTTTAAGAAATCAAGGGAATGATTACTTCCCTTAAAATATGTCGGTATCAAGTTGATGGAATGTGTAATTTTCATGAAAAATGAATTTTTGTGGAATTCCCTTTAAAATTTTAAAAATTCTTAACTTTTGCATCGATTGTCCGATTTTATTCAAACTTTAACCGATGTATCCTACTAATGCTGCTGCTTTCACTTAATCCACTTTTCTCTTTAGGTTATGGTTTCCTTTAATTGGTTATTTCAAGACCCACAGTTTATTGTAAATCAAGGACATTACACCGACTAGACTGCACATGGTCTCGCTCCTTTGCAAGTCAAGTGATAAGAAGTGGTTACACTGGCTCCGCGCACTTTGCTCCTCCATTCACACTGGAGCATTTGAACTTCTCGGAGTTTCATTTCTCAAAGTTTGGGTCGCTTGCAGATGCGCATGCACAAGAAAGGAAAAAAAGTGTGTACCATCGGACAGCTACTGTTCTGTGAACAATGCACACTGCTGGGAATATAAGTGTTGGTGAAAGTGAACTGCTCATGAAATATACTTAGTACAATTTTAATTACACGGTACAGCACTGTCAGATCAATGTTTTTTTGTTTTTTTGTTGGTTTTGTTTTGTTTTTTCGTTTTCCCTCGGGCAGATAGACTCCAGTGTTGCTTGAGGTGGAAAATGTTTTAACACTTCCAGTGGAAACTCGGTTATAAAGAGATCTGATATAACAAAATACCTGATATAACAAACTAATTTCTCTTGTCCTAATGAATTTATTTCTTTTGTTTTGTTTACTGAATTTTTAAACAAACTACATCTGATATAAAGAACAAATCGTCTTGGTCCTAAGAATCTTGTTATACCAAGTTTCCACTGTACTATGTATTGGAGAGCAACTCGTGTCCCCTATGCTTCCATATACAGAATAGCTGTAGTCATTTGACCGTAATTTTGGCCAAGCTGCATGGATACACAAAGTCATGAATTCATAAAATTTGAATTTAAGGACCATGCTTTACTTCTATCATGGTTTGGTTATGAAACCACAAACATATATTGTTGTACTAGAAATATTCTACCCTGTATTTTCGAATCAAATGCTGTTCCATCATTTCCAGTTATGTGAATTGAGAAAATTATATGTCTTAACCTGTAGTACAATTCCAGTGACATTATCAATGAAACTTAACTATGTTTTTTTTCTCTCTCTCTCTTTCATACAAGAGCATGCCAGCAAGTGACTTCACTGAATTCCCATGAATATGATTATATGTGAGCAATTCCACATTTGTATTGTTTTTGTTTTTGTTTTGTTTTTTTTTTGCTGTCAGTATTGTATAGTAAAAAACTAGATCACAGTATACATTTACTGATGGGAGGATATAATGTATTGAAATATACATGTATGTATCAAATCATTCATAAAATCGAATGTATTATGTGTGTGTTACATTTGCCTATAAAATGTTATCATTTGTGTATTTTTATTTCTTCAATGAATTCATACGATGAATATCATAACCACTGTATGTTAAGCATTCCAGGATGACTTTGCATTTTCAGACCTGAAGTTCAGCGATATGGTGCAAATCTTTGGTGAAATATTTAGAATTTTTCAGCAAAAGGTAAGAAGAAATAAAGGAAATAAATAGGGCTTTTTCAGGGGTGTGTTAAATCACAATTCCGTGTGTGCATCATCACTTTGTATACGGTCAAATGAGGTAGAGGGGGATGGTGTGGGAAAGGGATACGCCCTCCCGCTGGGCGGAGCTTTTGCATTGTTAACATTGTAATAAAGCGACCTGAAGCGCACTTTTGTGGAAAATTTGGAAATTGTCATTCCCCAAACTGGACTAGGTCTATAAGTGGGGACGAAGCAATATTCGAGGGAATTCTTTTTCATTTTTAAAACTGTAATTCAACGATTTGAAGTTTTGTGACTTTTTTGTTAAGATTACACAACAACGAATTCGGAAAATCCAACCGGGAATAATTCAAAACATGAATAAGTATCTGAACTGCAGATTTAGACAAAATATTTCCTTAATGAAACTTAAATTACAAAACTGATGTCTAACATTCTGCTGAATTTGAGTTATATGACTTCGAAAAGACATTTCCTGATCAAATATAACACCTAAATTATGGGCTGCTTTTGATGGAGTAATACATGTGCTATTTCTATATTTACCGACGTGGACGTGACCTGAGTAGTGCATCACCTAGTAGTTTGGCTCATTAAAGGAAAACTCCCTTGTGTTACTTATGTTTCATCTATACATGTATATATAGATAAATATATATATATGAAGAGTTTGTTTGCAAAAACCGATAAGTACGGTCTCTGTCATAAAGTACAAAATAATACCTTTTAGATGGTATATTGGTCACTAGATACAATGTATAAAGGTACGTTTTTGAAGTTATGGTCAAAAGAAGCAAAACACTTCTTATTATTCTCTTTATTTTTCTTGACCTTTAATGGCAAATATCTCCATTTGACAAATATGGACTTATTGGTTTTTGCAAACAAACTCATATATATATATATATATATAAATATATATATAGATATAGATATAGATATATTGGGTATTTGTTCCATGTTCATCGTGTCACTGCCGGCAACCAGGGACAGCCTGGTAGTAGTGTCGCTGCCCGGAAAGCAGTAGATCAGGTTCGAGTCCCACTGGTTCCTTTTTTTCTGACATGTTTGTTAATCTACAGATCAGCAGTTGCGATCTAAACAAATTTAATTTGTAGAGGGAGACAAAGTGAAGAAACTCGCACCTGAACCTTCACCCCTCGGAATAATATCTTTCTTTCATATATATACATGTATATATATATATATATATATATATATATATGAAGGGTTTGTTTGCAAAAACCGATAAGTCCATATTTGCCAAATGGAGATATTTGCGATTAAAGGTCAAGAAAAATAAAGAGAATAATAAGAAATTTTGTGCTTCTTTTGACCATAACTTCAAAAATGTACCTTTATATGTAATGACCAATATATCATTTAAAAGGTATTATTTTGTACTTTATAACAGAGACCGTACTTCAAAATCTTCAAAAATGGACTTATCGGTTTTTGCAAACAAACTCTTCATATATATATGTGTGTATGTATATATGTATATGTATATATATATATATATATATATATGTGTGTGTGTATACATGTATATATGTATTATATATATATATATATATATATATATATATATATATATATATATATATATATATTATATCATACATGTTATACCCATTCCGCGGTAACAAGGGGGTGTATACTGCTCAATCTGTAAGCTGTAAGCAGAGAATGATTAAACCTCCAGTCACGATGGATGCAGGGATGAAAGTGTTTATTTATCGTCGGTATAACCAATACTGATTTTTATCAATCACAGTAACATTATCCAACACGACTTGTAACTTCGAGTTATTCATCAACACAATGTAAATGACTCATACAAATTGCTGATATGACACCCCATTCTTCATCATTGTTCTTGATAATTTACCTTGTGCAGCATCGAAGGTTGATTATAGCCCTTTGTTAATCAACATCAGTCTAAGCATTACTTGCAATAATTTCTCATAATTGTCATAATTAACCGCCAGTTTCTCCTTTAATGAAATCATAACCTTAACCACTCATGTAAACTATGAATACTTAAACCAATTAAAACACAGCTACATAATTATGGGTTGATTAATCTATGAGTGTATCTGTATGAACTGAAACATAATTCGATGGGCATGAATATGGTAAACATACTTCGTGGGTAAGTACTTTCAAGCAAAATAAAAACTGAATTTCCAAGTATGCTACAATACGACTCTAACATCTTTTGTTTTCCTTTATTTCCCCCAAATACCAGCTTTTCTCTCTCTTTACTGCATGCTCGTTCCTGTATTCTATTCCTCTATTATATAAAACAAAACACTTTCGTACAATGTTTTGCAATACATGTACAAGCTTTACATTTGAGATGATCCGTGCCGTCAGGCAAAAGTGAGTATTTAAAGAATGCCATGATAGTCACTCTGAAGACCAAACTTTGGGGACGATCCCTGAATAATTTCTTTTTAGTTTCTTTATCAAAAAGTGAGAAAGTGGCCAAAAGTGAAGAATTGAGGAGCTGGAAAAGCGAGAGAGGTACTGAGCACAAGTATAAACACACCGTCCAGAGAGCGAGTGGTCAGGGCTCTGGCCGAAAAGGTGCGGAGGTTGCTGTGAGTCATCCAAACTGTGTTCACTATTCCGTCTCTACATCTACACTCTAATATGTACACTATTTATTACTTCTCACTGTTTCTATTTTGTACATTGCTACAATACCGCTATGCCCCGGATGTTATCATACAACGTGTTTATGTACTCATAACGCATACTTGGTCAGGCGTTTGGGTTTTCATTCAGAGTAGCATAATATCAACTACTTTGCAATCACTCCCAAGAGAGCTTTAAAGGGACTGTTACACTGGTTGAGGTGAGGCTTATGCTTTTATAACATTTTTGGGGTGAAATATTGAGAATTGAATCTCTTATGAAACATGAAAGAGCACTAATTTCATAAAGGATTCAACATTTATTCGATGAAAATTGGCCTTGAAATGGCTGAGATATACACTGTAATACTGAATACAAAATAGCGTTCCTATTAAATTGACAGGCCACGACTTTTATTATGTTGTTCTCTTTGTTTTACCTTGCTTTTAAATTTTAGATATCTCAGTCATTTCAAAACCGATTTTCATCAAATAAACTTTTTCATTCCCCTAAGAATTGTATGCTCTTTAACATTAATATATCATAGAGTGGTTTCTAAATATCTCGCAAAACGTTACAAGCTGAATCTCCACCTCGGCCAGTACTGTATAGTACCTTTAAGGTCAATGGACTCTGGTGCGGAGTACAGCCGAGGAGAGTGTCTACACTGACCGCTCTACTTTGCCTTCTACACGGGATAGCACAGCCTAGGGCTTGTTCACACTAACACTAGTAGCACTTAATCCAGAAGTAAATTTCAACTCTTTTGTGATTTAAAAAATGCTAAATCACTGCAGAAATATAATGATAACACCATTGCTAGTATTCATAATCAATAACGTATCATAATCACACAGTCATATCCAGTATCACTAATGATAACGAATGAAAATTCGATAGCTTCGCTGCTGAAAGCCCCGTTTGTAATCTAAACTTTTCTTTTCCTGAAGGAGGAACCATACAATGCAACTATACAGAAAATATCGTAGAATTCACTAAATAAGCCAGTCACAAATTAGGCAATTAATGAACGGGGTAAAATTTAGATTTCTTACCTGTAATCAGAGAAAGTTAAAGCGGCCAGTCGCGATGAATGCAGGGATGAAAGTGCATGTGCTCAAAACCACATCCATCTGAGTGATGTCATCTTTCTCTGAATTTGAAGCAGTTAGGTTTAGCTCCAATCCGATTTTTAGGAGTGGATGGGTCAAATTTGTGAGGGATTTGGTTTTTATTTGAATCAATGCATGTATGAAGAAACTTTCAAAAATAGGGGGTTATATTTTCTTAGGGACCTTCACAAATTTATACATATATCAAGTAATTTTAGTAGTCCACGTGTTTGTGCAATATCAAATATAAAAAAATAAAACATAAAGCAAGTTCATGCTCACAATAATTACCAACAGTTTATTTTTGGCACACAAATTTTCGAGCGATTCGCCTTTCTCTGTTTCTTGATTCTGAAAGAACAGTAACAAGTCACAAGGCTGGTACGCAGTCGCAACATCAAGAGTAATACAGGTATACGTTTTTATACAGGTACACCTCTGCACAGTATAATTAGACTTAATCAGTCTACGAAATGTTCAACAGGCATAATTAGTATATTTTGATTGCAAAATAAAGTTTATGCAAATGCTCCGTGAGAAACATCCAAATAGTTTGAAACAGAATCTATAATGTCAGAACAATATAAATTTAATCACACCTATATCTAATGACGATTTCTAAATATATACAAACTTAACGGTTTAGTGTAGATAATAATAGTAATCACAGTAATGATATTATTATTTATAACAATAATAACAATAATATAGGTTTTCCAATTCACTTTCAAACTTTTTTCATTCAATTTTACAAATTTTTACTTTAATTTCGTCGCGGGATGTCGCGAATAGACGAATCTTCCTTTCAAATTCGTCTTTCGTCGTTCATTTTCAAATAAAGTCCATTCAGTTAAGTTGGAATACATTTTCGTCATTTACAGTTCAAATTCGTCAGTCTCACTCGCAGCACTCAAAGCAGCAGGATCGATTTCGTCTTTTGTCAATCATTTTCGTTAAATTTTCATCTATATTCGTCTCATATCTCTATCCGGTGTGATTTCCCAGTCATTCATGAATTTTTTTCTGTAACCGTTCACATTTTACATTCAGGAGTTAACATACAAACACAGGGGCCTCTTTTGGTTCGTTAAAAAAAAAAAAAAAAAAAAAAAAAAAATCGGAAAAAAAAAACACAACCCTCATGAATTTCAATTCCCAAAGATTCAGCCCTTAGATTCTTCCCGTCTAAGCGGGGGGTCTTGACCTTGCCAAACCCCCCCCCCCCCCTCGTCCCGCAGCCCCCCCCCCCCCCCCCACTGAAAAACGTTCCGCGGCCCCTGAAACAAGTGTCCCCCCCCCCACACACACACAGAACCACAGATACAGACACACCACACAAGCAATCCGAGTACACATTGATACAAACAGACGCACCGTCTCGCCTTCGAAAACACTGACAAACGATTTCTAGGCAAGCATGATTAAAGACAAAATTTGTATTGTCTAAGCAAATGGTTAGGGAATAATGTGTAACGATACAATTTACGAGAGAAAGTAAAAGTATGTCGGCTTAAAGTTGGTTCACCCTCAAAATAAAGAATCGACAACATCTGGCTAATTTGAATGAAAAATTCATGAAATTGTGTGAACAAAAACGAATTTGATCTTCACACTCTGCGATCCGTCAGCGGGAGGGATGCATTTGAATGACAATTGACGATTTTGAATGCTAATGTCTTCGAAAATGTTTGACGAAAAACGAATTACAATGACAATTAACGAAATTGAAGTTAGGATTTGTGTTCCACGTGCTTCTCGCAACGAAATTGAATGATAAATCTTTGAAATTGAATGACAAAAGTGCGAAAATGGATGGGAAAACCTGTAATAGTAATGATAATAATAATAATAATAATAATAATAATAATAATAATAATAATAATAATAATAATAGTAATAATGGTACAATAATGATGATAATAATACAACAATAATAATGATAATGATCATAATAATAATGATAACAATAATAATAATATTAGTAATAATGATACAATGATAATGATAATATACTTATACAACAATGATAATAATAATGATAACAATAATAGTAATAATATCTTCTTTATCCAGGGTAGCCCCTTCAATGTTAAATGCCACTGCTCTACCAAAAGGCCCTGATATTGTTATTATGGTTACAGCTCGTTATTCCGAAGGCTCTTTATTCCTAAGATTCGTTATTCCGAAGGTTCATTGTTCCGAATTTCATTTTCGGATTAACCAATCTTCGGAATAACGAACCTTCGGAATAAAGCCACAAATTTTCGGATTAACGAACCCTTTTTCATCTTCGGATAAACGAACCTCTAGGTATAGGGAATTTGCGTATTTCGGATTAACTACCCTTCGGAATAACGAACCTTCGGAATAGCGAACCTTCGGCATAACGAACAGCACCCGTTATTATTACCACAGCGTTGGCAGGTACCCATTTTTACACATGGACCCAGAGGAACATGGTGCATGGGTAAAAAACACGTCGTCCATAGGACGTAAAGCACTGGGCGGGAATCCAACTCGGGTCCTCTGATTGGGAGTCGGAAGTCTAATCCGCTATAATCATGCATATCATTAACGGCGCCCCCATGCACTGCAGATTAAGAAACAAACGCAACAGATTCTGTCACTTTTGGCAATGACAATTCAACCTTTTATTCCGAATTGCAAACGAGACAGTATTTTTTTTTTCTTCGTTTACAGAGTGGTCTCATAAATGGTTAAAAAACATGAATGCATCTTCGTCTACGTTAGAATCTGATGAGGATCAAGTTTTACTCAAAAAGGGATTGCGATATGATGGGATTGGAAAGAGTCGTATACACATCAATACGTCTTTGATGGTAACAATGATAATATGGGACATTTTATGCAGCGCTTAAGTAGGCCCGCATAGAAATCTAAATTATGCATAAATCAGGGTCATATATACCTCATTATAACGAGGAAGTACCATAGATTCCACCT
The DNA here is from genome assembly GCA_033980235.1 of Diadema setosum. Classification (NCBI taxonomy): domain Eukaryota; kingdom Metazoa; phylum Echinodermata; class Echinoidea; order Diadematoida; family Diadematidae; genus Diadema; species Diadema setosum. The sequence continues at coordinate 12,506,165 of CM067065.1, forward strand.
AACCATGTTTCGAATTCACCTAGAAACGCTTACCAATGATAGGCCCTTCTTAATAAAACGAATAACTAGTTTTAATAAAGCCAGAGAACAGCTCGTTTGTACTCTCAGCGGGGAGATGACGTCACCGTGATGAGGCCTCGATCTTATGCGAGAGAGCGAGCGCGAGCCAGCGCTAGCTAGACAGTCTAACTAACTGTAGAAATGCTCTTGATTCGGTCGTAAGTTTTCATACTTATATTCAGAGTTCACATTGAAGTGTTTGTTTAACCTGAGTGAAAATAAACACCTCAGATATTGATATTGATTTTACAGCGTGTTTAGCCTTTGTTTTTTTTTCTTTTTTGATGTTTTGTATTACCTGTATGTTTGATTTGATTTTGTGTCGTTCTGTATCTTTGATTTATTCTGTTTATGTCAAATACTTTGTTCACGGCCTCTCTGAAAAATAGCCTCTTGGCTGATTGAGGGCTTTTAACCCCGTGATTAAATGAAATAAACACATAAACAAATAAACAAACAACCAAATCTTTATTCAAACAAAAGAATGAGTTTGAGTCAGTCAAATATTTAGGACGCCGTTGACATAAAAACATGTATTTTTAATTTGTTTATTACATTACTACTTTTTGTTTTAGCTGCGTTTACATCTTGTTCCTGGCAGCCACGGCAGCCACGTTTTAGGCCATCGTGGAAAAATGGGATTGACTTGAAATAACGTAGTGAGATGGCAGTGATATGGGATAGGCAACCGTAACATCCGTGATTGCCGTGGATGCCCTGGCAGATTTTTAAACAAGACACCCTGTCAAAAAAAAAATTAAAATGCCACAGCACTCCCGGTGCTAATGAGGATTCTTGTATGCCATAACAAAGGATGAACACAAGAAAGCACGAAGGTAATAGTCCGTAGCGTGACGCGACGGAAAATATTGATAGTCTAGTCTGACCAAATGCTGTGGGAGCAGCGTCTGATAGCTACATCTTCGGCGGGGCGAGGACTGTAATGAACAGGACTATAGAATGTGTAGGAGGGGAAAACAGGAGATTATCTCATCTACCCATGGCGTACTAATACGTTTCGGAAAACGGGGCTGCCATGGCCGGCGGGAACATGGTGTAAACGTAGTATTATAACCACTAATAACATCTTCCCAGCTCCCACGGTATTTACAAATCAGGCTAATATGGGCAAAACTGAATGTTCGCGAGGCAACGTGGGGCACCGGGATGTGTGACCTGACAAGACCAGGTTGTAAACGAAACTGTCGTGTCAGATTTTACGACGGCAGTCACGGTTCAGATGAGAAACCTAGCCTAGGAAGTATAAGAGGGGGTGAACTTTAACCAAACGGCACATACACTGTACTACATAGGCCCTACGTGATAGGTAGGCCTATGTGTAGGTGAGTGGAAGGCAAAGGGAGACATGACGATACAAAGTTGTTAATTGAGCATGTAAGTTGCGTTTACACCATGTTCCCGGCGGCCACGGCAGCCCCGTTTGCCTGAAACGTAGTGCGCCGCCGGTATAGATGAGACATTCTTCTGTTATCCCCGTTCGCATTATAGTTTTGTTCATTCCAGTCCTCACCCCGGTGAACAAATAGCTATCATACGCTGTTCTCACAATGTCTGGTCAGGCTAGACTATTAGTATTTTCCGTCGCGTCCAGCTACGGACAGCCTCCAAGTCTTGGTACGGCCTATTACGTGCCGTCGTGTTTTGCTTCATTTACCCCGTTTTTATTACGACATACAAGATTCCTCAGTAGCACCGGGGCTGCGTTGGCAAAATATTGACAGTTTAAAGATCTGACATGACATTCCCGCGAGCAATCACGGCCTGTTACGTCTGCTTATCCCGTCTCACTGCGTTGTTTCACGTCCATCCAGTTTTGCCCACGATGGACTGGAACGTGGCTGCCGTGGTTGCCGGGAACATGGTATAAACGCATCATTTCATCTAATAAATAGATAAGCAGACAGACGCCATGCACATGCGCCTGGTGGCTGCGTATGTACTATAAGTACTTTACCAATAAAGTTACACGTACTGATGCCGTTACTCAGAGAAACGTCTAAGGCTTAATATCAACTTCATGCGTTCATGAAGTGTTCATGAGAAATGACTGGCGTCGTTCATGGAGACGGTGCATCTAAAAATAAACACCAAAACATGGTAGTCATAACGACACCCAAATAAACATGACAAAAACGGAATACAAGCTTACAGCTTATAGTGGCACCGGCTGCATTTTCGTCTCGCTTCGAGTTCCGTAATCATCCACAGTGAGGAAAACGAAACGAAAACGAAAGATATGAAAAATATCATTGACCTATGGGAAACATTATAATAGTATGAAATCACTTTTAGTACCTGGAAACTTGACCTTTTGTAGGAAAGGGGATTTCAAATTGATTTTTCTATATATATAGCTAAAACAGATTAGCATACTAGTAGTATCTATTAGAGAATCATTACAGATGATGGTTAAGAATAGTATAGTACTGTACTAGGCTAAGTTCTTTCAGTAAAGTTAATTCTCCAACCTGACCATTCATTTTTCAAGTTTTTCAACAATGAGAACATTTTCAGCGTGACATGAAATATCTGATATCGAAGTAAATAACTTGATTGTATTCAAAAGAGTGTTGCCACAAGCTAAACTATGTATTGTGCATCGTATTTTGGCAATATTATTAAAACGGATTCATACACCTGTGGGAACAAAAGTATACAAATCATCCTGGCTAAAATCAACAATGTTTTTCTGTCACAGACTCGCACACATCAACGTATCAGAAATTGCACTTTAATTTTTTAGTTGATTTAGTCATTCTCGGCTGATACATCCTTAGAGAACAGAAGCACTGGAATAGAATAAGACAATAGCTGTAGAAAGTATATAACGCAAAAGAAAAAAACCAACAACAACAACCAAAATGCAACAAGAAATTCTAACGCTGACATGAACATATCGCTGTGCCAAGACACAAGTGACCGGCGCAGGAGCATATGTATAGAAGGAGGATATAGGTTTTCCCATCCATTTTCGCACTTTTGTCATTAACTTTCAAAGATTTATTATTCAATTTCGTCCCGAGAAGCACGTGGAACGCAATTTCGTCGATTGTCATTGTAATTCGTTTTTCGTCAAACATTTTCGAAGACATAGCATCCAAAATCGTCAATTGTCATTCAAATTCATCCCTCCCGCTGACGGATCGCAGAATGTGAAGATCAAGTTCGTTTTTGTTCACACGTTTTCATGAATTTTTCATTCAAATTAGCCAGATGTTGTCGATTCTTTATTTTGAGGGTGAACCAATTTTAAGCCGACATATTTTACTTTCTCTCGTAAATTGTATTGGAAAGCAGCAAACATAATTATGTTATCCATTCTTTGACATCAAACGGACTACTATTCTACACTTAAGATTTTGTCTTTAATCATGTTTGCCTAGAAATCGTTTGTCAGTGTTTTCGTATGCGAGACGGTACGTCTGTTTGTATCAGTGTGTACTCGGATTGCTTGTGTGTGTGTGTCTGTATCTGTGGCTCTGTGTGTGTGTTGGGGGAGGGGGAACTTGAATGTAAAATGTGAACGGTTACAGAAAAAGAAATACATGAATGACTGGAAAATCACTCCGGATAGAGATATGAGACGAATATGAATGAAAATTTAACGAAAATGATTGACAAAAAGACGAAATCTATCCTGCTGTTTTGAGTGCTGCGAGTGAGACTGACGAATTTGAATTGTAAATGACGAAAATGTATACCAAATGACTAAATTGAATTGACTTTATTTGAAAATGAACGACGAAAGACGAATATGAAAGTAAGATTGGTCTATTCCCGAAATCCCGCGACGAAATTGAAGTAAAAATTTGTGAAATTGAACGTAAAAAGTTTGAAAATGAATGGGAAAACCTATAGTATGGAAGTTGCAATGGCAAACTCATATCGCATTCACAGTATCACGTACACCTCTGTCCATTCTGCTATCATACAAACCGCTGGATTTTTTTTTTCTTTTGTGCAGAATGTGCACGGTTATTTGTTCTCCTTTGATGGTAGACCTATACATACTTGAAAAGAAACTTCTGTACCGCGAGTATAGGCTTTCCCATCAATTTTCGTACTTTTGTCATTCAATTTCAAAGATCTATTATTCAATTTCGTCTCGAGAAGCACGGGGAACGCAAATCCTAACTTCAATTTCCTCAATTGTCATTGTAATTCGTTTTTCGTCTCATAACTATCCGGTGTGATTTTCCAGCATGCATGTATTTTTTCTGTAACCGTTCACATTTTACATTCAAGTCCCCCCCCCCCTCCACACACACACAGAACCACACACATATACTCTTACTGATACAAACAGACGTACCGTCTCGTATACGAAAACACTGACAAACGATTTCTAGGTGTAGAATTATAGCCTGTTTAATGTCAAAGAATGGATAACATAATTTCCAATACAATTTACGAGAGAAAGTAAAAATATGTCGGCTTAAAATTGGTTCATCCTCAAAATAAAGCATCGACATCATCTGGCTAATTTGAATGAAAAATTCATGAAATTGTGTGAACAAAGACGAATTTGATCTTCACATTCTGCGATCTGTCAGCGAGAGGGATAAATTTGAATGACAATTGACGATTTTGAATGCTATGTCTTCGAAAATGTTTGACGAAAAACGAATTACAAGAAAATGACAATCGACGAAATTGCGTTCCACGTGCTTCTCGGGACGAAATTGAATGATAAATCTTTGAAAGTGAATGACAAAAGTGCGAAAATGGATGGGAAAACCTAATACTTCTATGTACATGCTTCTGCGCCCGTCACTTGTATCTTGTCAAAGCGATATTTTCATGTCAGCGTTAGAATTTCTGGTGGCGTTTTGTTGTTGTTGTTGGGTGTTTTTTTGCGTTATATACTTTCTTACATCTATTGTCTTATTCTTTTCCATCAGTGCTTCTGCTCTCTAAAGCAATGGATCAGCCGAGAATGATTAAATCAACGAAAAAATTAAAGTACAATTTCTGATAAGTTGATGTATACGAGTCTGTGACAGAAAAAACATGATTGAAGTATTTTATGCACTCAGCATCTGTTGATTTTAGCCAGGATGATTTGGATGCTTCTTGTTCCCACAGGTGTGTGAATCCGTTTTAATAATATTGCCAAAATACGATGCACAATACATAGTTTAGCTTGTGGCAACACTCTTTTGATTACATTCAAGTTATCTACTTCGATATCAGATATTTCATGTCACGCTGAAAATGTTCTCATTGTTGAAAAACTTGAAAATGAATGGTCAGGTTGGAGAATTAACTTTAATGAAAGAACTTAGCCTAGTACAGTACTATACTATTCTTAACCATCATCTGTAATGATTCTCTAATAGATACTACTAGTATGCTTATCTGTTTTAGCTATATATATAGAAAATCCATTTGAAATCCCCTTTCCTACAAGAGGTCAAGTTTCCAGGTACTAAAAGTGATTTCATGCTATTGTAATGTTTCCCATATCATAGGTCAATGATATATTTTTCACATCTTTCGTTTTCGTTTTTAGGCTTATTTCCTCACTGTGGATGATTACGGAACTCGAAGCGAGACGAAAATGCAGCCGGTGCCCCTATAAGCTGTCCGCCAAAAGCTTTTATTTTGTTTTTGCCATGTTTATTTGGGTGTCGTTATGTATACCATGTTTTGGTATTAATTTTTACATTCACCGTCTACATGAACGGCGTCAGTCATTTCTCATGAACACTTCATGAACGCATGAACTTGATAAGCCTTTGAAATTTCTCTGTGTAACGGCATCAGTTCGTGTGACTTTATTGGTAAAGTACTTAGTTCATCAAAGTGTTTGTCCTGTTTTTTGTTTTTGTTTCTTGTTTATTTGTTGTTTTTTGGCCTCCGGATGGCGTCAAGCTCTCTCAAAATGGAACTCCACTTTTTGCTCATCGTGACTGTGTAGTCATTGTAGTTTTGCGGACAAGACCAACACCATAATTTCAATTGAAATTTAGATTTACACCGTTTCCAGCTTAGAAAAAATGATTTCATGTAACGTAATGTTTTCCATAGGTCAATGACAATTTTGATTTGTTTCGTTTTCGTTTTCAGCTTTATTTCCTCACTGTGGATAATTAAAGCACTCGAATTTGAAACGAGACGAATAGACAGTCCGTACCACTATGAACCAGCCGCCGAAAGCTCTTATTTTGTTTTCGCCATGTTTATGTGGGTGTCGTTATGATTACCTACCATGTTTTGGTGATAATTTTTACATTTACCGTCGACATGAACGGCGCCAGTCATTCTCATGAACACTTCATGAACGCATGAAAAGCCTTAGAAGTTTCTCTGAGTAACGGCATCAGTACGTGTAACTTTATTGGTAAAGTAATTAAAGATAATATAAAGTTTTGGTACCTCAAACGTTTCCCTGAATTTCCTTGTCTTAGTTTGTGTTTCAGGTTAAAGTGCCTTTCATATAACTAACACCGTGAGATTTACTCGCCCAAAGTGCTCTCATGTCTTAGTAATCATGCAATTAACTGCGACCAGCAGCCCCATACGCATAGCGTAATGGGGCTGCGCATTGTATTCATTCAGACTAAAGTATCGCGGGTAAATATCAACTTAAAATCCAAAAAAAAAATTTCAATTTGAAGACTCACCAGTTAAGTTGAAGTATTGAAAACAGGCTTCGGGCAACGTTTGGTTCTGCCAATAGTCCCTTTCTGTTCGAATTGATGACTGAATGTGACTCGGTCGAGAGGACCTTGGGAGAGCTACACTGAATTGACGGTCAGCGCATGCGCACACATCACATGCGCACAAATTTCAAATCCATGAACGGATAAGATGTCTGTGTGCGCATGCGCTGGCCGTCTGACTACCTTTTTCAGTTTGAGGATTTTGCGTGAATTTCTTAAATAATGTGCTTTCTGTTTCACTGTTATTTTATCACATAATCGTCAATTGTCATTCAAATTCATCCCTCCCGCTGACGGATCGCAGAATGTGAACATCATATTCGTTTTTGCTCACACAATTTCATGAATTTTCCATTCAAATTAGCCAGATGTTGTCGATTCTTTATTTTGAGGGTGAACAACTTTAAGCCGACATATTTTTACTTTCTTTCGTAAATTGTATCGTTACACATTATTCCCTAACCATTTGCTTAGACAATACACACGAAAAACATGGCTGCCAACCAAAATTGATAGAAGGATAAACGACAGTCAAAGGTCATAACCCAGGACAGTGTGTCAGTGTCACCTTTTGTACTTTGACTCGTAATTTTCAGGTTTTCGCACCATAATGCATGAAGCAGACTTTAAATTTTGTACCCTGGAAAGCAGCAAACATAATTATGTTATCCATTCTTTGACATTAAACAGTTTACAATTCTACACTTAAAATTTTGTCTTTAATCATGTTTGCCTAGAAATCGTTTGTCAGTATTTTCGTATGCGAGACGGTACGTCTGTTTGTATATCAGTGTGTACTCAGATTGCTTGTATGTGTGTCTGTATGTTCTGTGTGTATGTGTGTGTGTGTGTGTGTGGGGGGGGTGTACACTTGTGTGTATGTTAACTCCTAAATGTAAAATGTGAACGGTTACAGAAAAAAAAATACATGAATGCCTGGGAAATCACATCGGATAAAGATATGAGACGAATATGAATGAAAATTTAACGAAAATGATTGACAAAAGACGAAATCGATCCTGCCGTTTTGAGTGCTGCGAGTGAGACTGACAAATTGGAACTGTAAATGATGAAAATGTATGCCAAATTTCTAAATTGAATGGACTTTATTTGAAAATGAACGGCGAAAGACGAATTTAAAAGTAAGATTGGCCTACTCCCAACATCCCGCGACGAAATTGAAGTAAAAATTTGTGAAATTGAATGAAAGAAAGTTTGAAAAGGAATGGGAACACCTATATTAAGAGATCCTTTTTTTATAGTTTGGCTTTTTAAAGTTGTACTCGCGTTCCTCATCCTGTTCTTAACACTGGGCTACTGTTGGGACGTCGTCACGCGCAACAAGCTTATGGGATCCTTCTTGATAACATTCCATTACCTCTATTGAAACTGACACATGATCGACAGCTTTGTTCTACTTTTGTTTTTTGTTTTTGTGAATATTCAAACTGGATATTTTAACTATAGGCTATCATTCTTACTCTTCATGAATTTTTCCGAGAAATACGAAAATGAAATTGACATTAAAATGGAGAAATTACAAACCTTATGTGCTGTTTTGTTTGTGATTGTGTCCGATTTTTGAACGTGATATGAACATCAAAATATGGTTGTCGTAAGTCATGGACATAAACTGTAAAAAGTAAAGACAAAGTGACAAAGCAGGTCCTTTTTTTGGCAGGGATCTAATGGCATAATAATGAATGTATCTCGCATCGAGTTTTCCTGTCAATGTTAGAATGAAAATGAAGGTAAGAGTTTTATTGCAAATGAGCTGAGCGCCATTTTTAAACATATCAAAGTAAGTCCATCATCAGACAGAACAAAATGGAACCTTTCCAATATTACCTCACTTGTACCATCAATGGACTATTCTAGAAGTTACAATTTAATGTATCCTGTATTTTCTTATTACTTTATTCGTTTTTTAGCAGATTCAATCACAGACATCTCAACATAACAGGACTGGAGTTAGCTTGTTTGCGATGAAACTATTCAAATGCTGATTGCGGCTCCAAGGTGGGGCTTTCTGTTCAAAATGCATGTCTTATATTTGATTTGATTTGATTTTCCAAAAAATGACATTACATCCGTTCATAACATAACATTACATTACATATACATACATTACATTTCATTACATTACATTTCATTACATTACATCAGATTACGTTATATTACTTTAAATTACATTATATTTCATTTTATTACATTACATTACATTACATTACATTACATTACATTACATTACATTACATTATAACATTACATTCCGTTACACTGGTAGGAAAGATTTTGTTCATCTTTCCTATACACCACGTAAATGCATGAAATAATGAAACAATAACGAGTCACTATGAGCCGATATTTCAGTCAAATGATATATTTCTTAATGCACGAAAAACTTCGAAAACGTGACAAGGAAATATACCTCGTTTTTGTTAAAACATATTCACAATTGCATAAGCATCCACAAGAGTTGGAACTATTGCTGAAATTAGTATAAATTCGCCAATTTTTGATGAAGGCTTTAATCATATCATTTATCACATTTATTCGTTAACAATGCTACGCTACAACTTTGATATTCAAGGAGGAATGAGAGTATTAAATAACACATTAACATCTCGCTTTCACAAAATAAAATGCTGCTATTATATAGAATATTATTTCGTTTAACGAATACATCAATGTCTAGCAGGAATGGCTTAGGTACAACTGAGATGGTACATGTATATGTCATAAAGAGTACTGCCCCTATACTACAATCCAAATACCTTTGATCTGAATTCTTTCTTAATTGTTAATTCAGTCTTCTAATCTTAAACACATTTTTCAATTTGCATAATTGTGCTGGTCAAAATTACAGCCATCTCAAGAAAAAAGCAGAATAACACCAAAAATTAGTCGAGTAAATGTGACCATGCCTCACTACACCAACAAAAAGTCGCCAAACATGGATTAGATTCTAAGAGAGCAGACTCTAAGCTTTAAAATGATGTATAACTCAATTCAAATAGACTCTTCTAATCTATGTGCGCTCCCCTTTACTTTTGTAAAGGCATCTATCCTTTTAATATGGAATTCCTGGATCCGCCCCTGTATGATGTACTTTACCAAAATGTTACATGTATTAACATTCAAAGTGAGAGAGCGTTTGACTCTATAAAAATCACGCGCTCATGAAGTTCTAATGATAAGTTTCAGGCTCGACTATGATATCGACTCTGAATGGAAAACATGTAAACACGTGTTATGGTTGCACGGCACGCAAACCTGAGTAAACAGTAATAATGATAGAAGAAAAAAAGACTAACAAACAATTTTTGTGCTTTCTATAGAAATTTAGAATTATCGAATGCATATACAGCCTTGCTTTGAGTTTTGTGATCAGTAAGGGAAGAAATCACAGATGACGGCAGTCAGTTCGAAGGTAAGTTCGCTCGCTGGAGGTATAAGTTCTCCGTCACAGCTTACATGGTGTTAAGTGAGGATTTCTGTTAGAAAAAATACTTGGCCCTTAAGAAGGAAGAGTATAATTCTAAATCACCATGGTGTATTCTAGTATTGCTTTGTACATCAGGGGGCATATCATGAAGCATTTTGTCCGACAAAGTTGTCGGACAAATTTGCTCTCAGCCAATCAGATGTAAGGATTTCAGTAACTTGTAACAGAAATGAAAAGTACCCCCACACTTTTAAAATTGTTCAATGTTCAACATGATTGATATAATATATTGTATATGTTTGACTATCAAATGTTATTTCTTCCTTTTGTGTGCGTGCGTGTGTGTGTGTGTGTGTGTGTGTTTCCTACAGTTGCTCACATGTGCTTTGGAAATTACTTTGTTTTATATAAGTACCTTCCAACCCTCACCTCATAAAAAATAATAATAATGATAATGATAATGGTAATGGTAATAATCAGCTGATTAAGACTTGCTGTGAAGGATTCGATGATTAACATAATTATGCTAATAAGCTGAAATTCATTTTCTTTTAAAAATCCAATCCTGAGTCTGAGGTTGCAGAAGTTCGGTCTCCTCGTGTTGTGGATTTGCCCTCTTTTACCCTATACTCAAAAGATCCTTTGGGTAAGTTTGACAACCATATCGGAATATGTTCCTCCTGCTTAAGATTTGGTTTCATGTTAGGTTTAAGTTTCGAATTGGTAGGTCTATGTGTTCATTTCGTGTCAAGTTATGATAGCTTTGTAAAATGTCAAATGTTTTGTTTTATAAAAACGTATACACGTTTTCTGACTTTCAGATAGAAGGACAGCAGTGTTCCATGCAAAGCCTGCTGTAAGGCTATAGACCAAATAATATGTTGGTAGTTTCTTTATAAATTGTATTCTTTCTAGTTCCCGTTAAGTCTTCCGTTTAAAAAAAAAAGAAGATCAATAACTTATAAAACTAATTTCAATTCCCAGCAAGAACGTTCGGTTTTTTTTTGTCATATTACGAATTGCCGTAAAAGTACCCAGTCTATCATGTCTGATGCAATGTCAATGCATTTGAATCCATATAGTGTGCCTACGAAAGTAGTTCCATCATGAGAGCGACAGTTTTTCTGGTGATTGTCAGCATTGTAGGTAAGTGTCTCCCATGACCTCATCCCCGAACATTTATTATAATCGTATCTAGTTAAATTAATTGTCAATGAACAGGTCCCCTCCTGTCCTCAACATATATGACCAGGAAATTCAAAAGAAAATTCAAAGCCGGTATATGGATTATATTCTTATTGCGTAGATACTCGAGACCTTTTGCGTAACTCCAGTAGACATCCACCAATGAATGCTTACGCATGAAAGCCTTTGAAAGTCAAAACAGAAGGAACTGCCACAATTGTTTTAGGACATGAGGGTATTGTAGGACTGACTATCTATAGAATGACTATAAGATTTACTGGTCAATAACACATTCCCCTCGATTCTTTCAAACTTTCCCTCTATTTCTTGGCTCCGCTGGTCTCTGCTAATTACGTAACTCACGTACACGCATGAATCGGTAAATGATAATTTAGTTCGGAGACGCAGATACTTACGATACAGTAAAATGGTACAAGCAATTCACTTTCATATCTTCGAAGAATACGACAGGATTTTTGCAGCAAGTTTAATTTCATCTGAAGCTTAGGCTGTTAGGTGACACACTAAAGGGCTGTGTAGAATATCATCTATGTATTTCATTGACTGTGTTTGTATTGTGTTGGAATGGGTGCGTAGTTTTTTAGCCGGGATACGGATGGGCACTGTGCTCCACTCACTTCCCCGAACAGTCAGAGTGGGCACGGGTGAGGGAGGGTTGATGGGAGAAAATATGTGGATGTCTGTTGGATCTCCCTGAGGGCATTTTTAGACCTATGTGTGTGTCTGTTTAATTTTTTTTTTTCAATATTTCATTTCTGTATCCATGTCTACACATTGTATCTGCATGTTTTTAGGAATATTTTACTGTATATATATGTGCTTTGTAAGAAGCGAATAAAGAATATAATAATAAAGTATTCAATGTTACATGAACTACACGTATCTGGGACGCACAGTGGGTGTGCGGTATCTCGTTGCGGACTCGGCCTCATGCCAACTTCTAATCGGCCCAGACGGTAGTGAATTTGAACCCGTTGTAAAGCGCATGAATCGCCCGCCCTTTCGTGAACTCGTGTCTTGCCAGCCCAGACGGAGAAAGCCCGCAGGTACGTGTAAAACAACATGCCTAAACATGACAAGATATGACAGAACATGACAGGTCATGGACCGGACAATAATTCTTTTCGCGAAGGAGTCACTGGTCTGACGTAATGTCTGAAATAGCACTTGTGATCTTAAAACTTTTTTCTGTATGTGTGTGCGTTTGTATTGCGTATTTGTTTTATGTATTTCTTATCCTTTCGTTTGACAATTAAGCCTACTACAACTAAGCTAGTATCTCACCAACGGAGACGTCTCCGCGACGTCTCCAACTTATCAGTCCCAGCAGTCGCGGAGACGTCTCCAACACAAAAATGTCTTGCGGTCTCACCAAGGAGACGTCTCTGAGATGAGTTATGGCAAAAAAAAAAAAAAATTTCAAATAATATGAGGGAGCCGTTGCAGGATCACCTGACTTGATCTAGGCAGGATGTCAGCACGCAGATAGGTCACGTGGTTTTTAAGTAGGTCAAACAGCGTCAAATAGAGTCGCGGAGACGTCGCGCAGACGTCGCGCAGACGTCTCCGCGACCTTTCACCAGTTTTTCTGGTCTCCAGCAGGTCTCGGCGACGTCTCTGAGACATTGCGGAGACGTCGCGGAGACGTCTCAGCAGTCCCGGATATGATTAGTCTCCGCGACGTCTCCGCGACTGATGGAGACGTCTCGGAGACGTCGCGGAGACTTCGCGAAAAATCGAACATGTTCAAATTTCTTGTGACTCACTGGCGACTAATCAGAGACTCTGTAATTTTCAGGAGACGTCTCGGAGACGTCGCGAAGACGTCTCTGCAACTAGCAAAATCTAGAGTCGCGAACTAGTCGCGAACTATAGTTTCAAGCCCGGTGAGATACCCCCTTATTACTACTCACGAGGGGACTGCATTCTCAAGCCAGGTTTTTAGCAGTCCCCTCCATTTCCGACTTTTTTTCTTTGTTACGAGTCAGTTACAGTTTGTCCCTGAATTTCTTGATCTAAAGTATGTTTTGTCTCATTGTAAACAAATGGAGTGTATTTAAATCTCATTTGAATATGCAAAAGTCACATTATATAGGTACCTACTCTTCTTTGTTTATAAACAATGGACACATTGTATACTATTGTAGGAAATGAAATAAAATGAAATAAAATGAATGATATGAAAGTGTATTGCACAATTACGACCAAACAATATCTGTGTGTTTAGGTATATAGCACTCAGAAGGACACTGCAGAGCCAATTAAAGTGAAGACACTTTCGAATTCCCTGTATACTATAGACACTAGACTTGTATATTTGTATTCAACTTTGTTCAGGCTTGTTTCGTGTGTATAGAACACATAGAAAATGATTAAAATATATAGCAGATGCATAATCAAGCAAATTTTTCTCCCAAAACTGTGACCGACTTGTTTGGTTGCCTTTAAGGAAAACTCTGACAGTTTGGGTGCTGTTCGTTATTCCGAAGGTTTGTTATTCCGAAGGTTCGTTTTAGTCCGAAAGTTTGTTAATCCGAAACACACAAATTTCCTATACTTAGAGGTTCGTTAATCCAAAAATGGAAAAGGGTTCGTTAATCCGAACATTTGTGCCGTTATTCCGAAGATTCGTTATTCCGAAAATGAAATAGGGTTCGCTATTCCGAAGGCTCGTTTATCCGAAAATGAAATAGGGTACGTTATTCCGAAGGTTCGTTAATCCGAAGTGATATAGGGTCCGTGACGAACCTTCGGAACAACGAGCTTTGTTTCATTTTCGGATTAACGAACCTGCGGAATAACAAACCCTATTTCATTTTCGGATTAACGAACCTTCGGAATACGAATCTTCGGAATAACGAACCTTAGGATTAACGAATCCTCGGAATAACGATCCTTCGGAATAACGAGCTGTAACCGACAGTTTCTACCTTTTCCCGTACAGCTAGTAAGATTTGTAAGCTTTCATTGACTCTATCGACCCCCTCCCGGGGTATGAGAGTACAAACATATTTACAATCTATGAATACAAAAATATAAGTGATAATGTACATGTATAAACTATACATGTAAAAATAACAGATATAAATAAATATGTTTACAAAACAAGGCGTAAAGGACGTTCAACTACTCTACCACTACGTGTACACACATTCACATCTACTTTACTTTCTACAAAACTACTGTCTTTCTTCTTTGGTTTTGAAGAGAACTGAAACATAATCATTCTGACAAATTTGGCTAGTTTTTTTCAAATGGCAAGCATTAACTGAATTGAATTGTTTTGGCTATAATTATGTAATGCACTTGAAGAAGATCGATCTAGCATTGTCAGACACTTTAGTAATAAAGAATGCAGGCTGATATTGAAATGTTTTTGATATAAACAAGTAAAATAAATCCATGGCTGTGGGTGACCAAATAAGAAAGAGCTTTTGTTTTGTCCCTACATCCAAAGTCGGCAGAACTTGATAATATCAGAGGCATTCACCTAAAAAAAAAAAAAAAAAAAAAAAAAAAAAACTAGACAAAACAATCACAAAAAAGACACCCGGCGACACTTCATTAACTGTACAGATTTAATCACGTTTCTTATTTCCCCCACCATAACTTTTTGTTTCTCCTTGTTTCATAACGCTTACAGGAGACACCATTGTTATCTTGGGTGATAACAACAACATTTATGTGGCAGCAGGAACGAAGGTAAACTTCACTATCTTACAGCCACTTACACTTACAGCCGTACAACCCAGAGAACTAGCATATGATCGACAGGACCAAGTAGTCTATTGGTCAAACCATGAAGGTCATATCCTTCGGGCTGGCATTACCAACGGAGAGCCTGAAACGGTGTACACAATTAAGTCCGAATTTTGAAAACAATATTATGGGTAGATGCTTCTTCACAATATGTTAAAAAAAAACAAAACAAACTAGTCAGTTCACAACTAGCCCGCCCGCCAACGAGACGCTTATCACCTCTCACGTAACGTACCGGCGTGATCTGGCAAAACTACGTATCTCATTTGAAGCGATTTCGAGATATTCACGTTTAAAGTGTAAACGCCTGCCATTTAACATAGAGTGATTTACATAATTTAGAATTCTGAAAAAGGAAACGATTACGTTTTATGTAACTCAAAATACACGCTCATTGCCACATATTTAAGTTTATTAAAAGATACGAAGTTCTGCTTGATCATGAGACTCCCATAGATTATGTACAAATACGACATGCGCGTGCGGATGAGAACTTGAGATACGTAGTTCTGCCAGCAGTTCATAGAAAGCTGCCTCAATGAAGGAGTACGATCAGACAAAACAACGTAAATATAGCAGTTACACAGCTCTGCCAGCACAATCACGTTATTTTTATTCCAAAACCTTGATTTGAGAATTTTATTGTAAAAATGACAAAGAGTTATAACATCATACTTTAACATATTTAGCATAATATAATGAAAAACTCAATAAGCCCCCCCAAAAATTAATAATGTAAAAAAGAATCGAGATAGTTACGTAAGTTCTGCCAAAATCACGGCCACGTACTCGCACAATTTTCGCGAAGAAAACAATTATTTATGCGAGGCCGAAATACTGGAACGATCTCCCCCAGAACTCAGAGGTTGTTTATCACTACCATTTTTTAAAATGCAAATTGATTAAGACAGTACTTATTGAATGACTACATAAATTCAGCTCACTGAATTTCTGTTCTATGTTGTTCAGGATTATCCCGCTGTACTCTACTCCATGATTGTTGTAATGTTAAACCAGACTGGAGCCCAGTTGTTTACGTTCTCAAATTCTGTCTCAATGTTCAAAATTCTTCCTTCTCTAAACTAGGGGCGCGGTAACAGCTGGTATTTGATTCTCACTGCACTGCAATTGGTTGTTGGATGTCTCTTTTTTTTCCCCTTGATTTGCAGGTGCATGTGTTTTCTATTCACTACTTTCCTGTCTATTCCAAAGACATGAAATGCATAATTTTCTAATATTGACTAAACCCCATCATTGTCATTATACATTGACTCACATTGTTATTATTGCCAGAATGACAACTGGTCATCCGATTAAAGCATGTGGCTCATCCGGCCCCCACACCTCCATTAGAGAAGAATTTGCTATATCATTTATATTTGTATTGTTGGTATTTTCATTTCTCTATGTTTCGATCATTTGTTGTTCCTGTGCTCCTCATCTAAATATTTAGCTCGATTTTAAGTGGGACCTACGCTCGACAAGCTTGCTTTTAAGTAGGTTCCTTCATATTTCTTTAGCATTCATTCATTCTCAGATTCCAACTTTCATAGATCGACCACTATTATGTTTTAGATGTTTGCAATGTTTTATGTATGTCCCCTAGCTGGATATCATGTATTTTATGTTGTAATATTGTGCCTCCTAGCTGGATATCATGTATTACTCAATTTTGTTAAGTTTGATGTATTTTTTCATCGAGAAATATGAAAATAATTGAAAATTGAATTGAATTGAATTGTATGAACTAACGCCAGTAGTCTTCACAGCGGTTGAACGAATATTAAGGCAGATACATGCAGCATCGATAGCAGTCCATTGGAAAACCAGTGCGCAGCATAATTTTCGGACGAATTATCCTATATTACCGATGATTATACCGACTGAAAGCCCCAAACGGTGTATCATCGTAAGTTCGCGTTTTGATTGATGTTATGTGGTCACTAGTAAAGGATCAGATGCTTGTATATGGGCGAATACGGAACTAACAGCAATAGTCATCTCTACGGATATATAAGACGTATAGTGAGGATGTATGTAAGGATATAGAATTCCATTCAGGTCCATCTGCGAGAAACGTATTGACTCCCTTCTATAATTTTTTCAAGTTTAAACTAATAGTCATTAGAACCAATTACAGCATGGTGTGGAATCGAGCTTTATTCCATTAGTCACTGAAACCCCCAACTCCCCCCCCCCCCGTCTTTTTTTTAAATGGTTTTATCCTTTTCCCTTTTCCGTTTTTGTAATACATAGATTATCATATCATTTGAAAGAGATCAATGATTAAAAAAGTATATCAGAGTTATTCCGGTGAAACATGCATTCTCTTGGTAAAGTCTTTATAAACCTTCAAATAAACATAACTTATGATAGACAAAAATATACCAGGAATGAGCTATTTTACATCATTTAGAAAGTAAAGTTGTCGAAATGAGAGCAATATTGGTGTACCTTCTTAGGGAACCATAATATAGGCCATTATGTACATAGAATCTTGAGTTCTAAAAGGTTAATGAACAATAAATGGGACGATTCTGTAAGAGAGAAAAAAGGTAATTCATTATGACAGCCTTTCTCTAATGTCAGACTCTCTCTCTCTCTCTCTTTCTAGATGGCGATTGTTATCATCTCGCTCTTTCTGTCTCAAAGCGCGCCCTCTTCGTTGGTGTGAAATCGAAAGAGCCAAAGAAATTCGACATCATTGTCTTTTCTCTTCAGGACTTCACGCTTTTAGAACATTTTGTCAGGAGTGCAGGAGTGCATGATATTGCAGTTGATGACGTGGAAGGGTGTGTATGTATATGTTTGTTTGTGTGTGTGTGTGTGTGTGTGTGTGTGTGTGTGTATGTCACTGTGTGCGCGTGTGTAGCTTTTAGTCCACCTCACAAGTCATATTTCCCAAATTCTAAACGGAGCAGTGGTAATAGGCTACTTACATTAAAATGAATAAACATTTGTTCGCAGAACTTATTATCAAGTGTTTGAAAAAGTACTGCCAGAGAAATTCTCACAAACGGAAACATGACTCAGTAGAAAAATTCAGTTTTCATTGTCAAAGCCATTCGTATTTTTAGGAAAGGTGTGGAATCGATATAATTCAGATCAATATAATGATATAGCATTATTTGTATAAAAGGCACCTAGTTGAAATACAATTATTTAGTTTCAGATAGCGTTCTGTGAAGAAAAAGGTGAAAAGCAATTACGTATAGATTTGATTCGAGTTACCACTGTGTGGTCAGATACTAGCAACATACCATATTTTCATTTAGAGCGCTAAAACTAGCTGAAAGGTATAGCTAAAGGTATATTCCCATTTTCCACTTTACAGGTACCTTTACTGGTTAAGTAATTCTGGACTGCGTCATCTATCTTTAGATAACCCCTTAGGAAAGCCTGTAAGTAACCTGTGGCTTACAGGATTCTCCAAGATCACTGTTTACGGAGAAGGTATGAAATGTTATTTCCATTACATGAAAATACGAAGTATATATTCAATGCAAGTTAGCAGTCAATAAAAAAAAGATATAATTATAAGCAACAAATGCATGGTCATTAACATTAAATGTCAGAGATACATGCAACAAGGCATCTTGGTTATACTGAGAATTGAAATGACGTTATGAGTCGCATGATTTTGAATAGATAGATTAAATTCAGCTGTATTATGTTTCCCAAAAATAAAATTTCGTTGAATTTTTCACAGTAATGTTCTGGACTTTCCAAACGTCATTTCATTTTCTTTGAAAGCTCATTAATATTATTTTCTAGATCTGTTTTATTTTGAATTCATGGAGACTATTTTAATGTATTATAGAAGGTGAACTTGGGACAATCTACTGCCGATTTTTATTTGCCTACTCATGTCTAAAAGTGATATCATCCTAACCTTACACTACAAAGCAGAATATCAGTTACATGAATTGAAATAATTGCCAATACTGTATGCTGAATAACCAATTCTCCCGTAGGCCTATATCTAAAGTGGATCGGAGCATTATACGTCTCCGAAACAAACTCTGTAACTGTGAACTATATAGGATAAAGAAAGTCTAATCATAATAGCCTCTAAAGTATTCAGGTAATGGTTCCGATAGTAAAAAGAGGCAATGCAGATCTTCTGTGAAGGTATATAGGTAACATTATTAGCCTATAAAGCAATCCGATTCTATGAGTTTGTCGTTGTTGGAGTGTAAAACGGAAAAATAATAGAATGAACACAAACTACAGGCAAATTTGATGTATTTCTTACTCCCTCCCCCTTCCACAGGCAGATAATCCATCATCATTCACTCATCAGAAGCAAAGTTCCGGTCACCCACCGAACTGTATCGAGTCACAGTCCGATGAATCTGTCTTGTGTTGGTCGAGTATCAGGTTAGTGTCAGACATGTCGGGCGGTGATCCGGTGAGACAAGATCGTCCGATGATCATTTCTGACACTCACCTAATAGTCGACCAACCAAGTCGGAATCATCGGACTGCGATCCGATACACTTCGGTGGCTGACCGGAAGCAACGTTCATTGCTTCCGATGAGTGACCGGTGACAAAAAAAAAAAAGTGGAATGGAGGGATTTTATTACAAACATCATTACAAACATCTTACCAAAATCCGGGTCCAGGCTGGGCATTTACCCTCTGGGCAATTGCCAAGGACCCTTTCCCATACCCTAACCCTGACCCTAATCCTAATCCTGAAACTAATCGTACAACCTCTACCAAACTCTATCCCCAACCCCTTACCTTAATCTTTACTCTTAATAACCTTATCAATAACCAGTATTCAGGCGGGGGGGGGGGGGGGGGGGGTAATTGCCCTCGGGAGGTAAATTTGCCGTGATACGCAAATCCATAAACAAAACAAAACAAAACAAAACAAAAAAGACACAAAAAATGACGTCGCTACACATATATCCTCTCATGAACAAGAAAAAAATTATATACATATGTTTGATTCGTGAATTCCTCCTAATAAAATAGTTCACAAGAAATTAGTGGAATCATGCATGTGAATCCAAGCATTGCAATAGCCTTCTTTTATTGTGTTTATCAATCCCAGCTGTCAATGAACAAACCAAGGAAAAAAAAAAACTCGTAGTATTACTAACTATAATGATAAGAAATCTAAAATGTGAGTGTGTAAGGAAATGTTATCATTTTTTTGAAAATAATTATTTTTGTTATCTTCAATTATATGCCGTTGTATTCCACCAAATGTCAAGTCTTAAAAGACCTAAACAGTAGGAATGAGAGGGTCATGAGTGTCGAAAACCAGAAGCTGACCCTCAAAAACAACATCAAATCAAACTGTCGCCGATACCGTTTCGTTGATTTTTCTTTCTTATCTTTGTGCTCGTTGTTATGGTAATCTCCTTGTGTCACGAAAACAAGGGCAGCGTCTCGTCGTCATGGATCCTCCATTCATCAGGAGGATTGGGGTCGCTAGAGGCAAGTTTGGTAAAAAAACTTGATTTCAGGACAGATGTCAGTACAAACATGACAGACCTGGCTGTCTCGTGCAAAACGCTATTTGTTCTGGGCTCCTCCAGAGAAAGCGACGTCTTATTGGTTAGTGTTATCACCAGCCCAATGACTGACCCGTCTGTTGAGCATTGGACCTTCTCAACTGGCATCATTGGTTCAGGCGCCGCTCACATTGTAGTCTCATGTGAATGCTAAATGTAGTCTATACTGTCTATGGGCGTGGGCAGTCTCTCAGTGATACCCACAATTACATGGTTAAAGTTCCAGAATCTATCGTTTATTAGCTGCAACAAATGTTCTTTGTTGATAATTATGAAACATGTTTGTCTTAAAGGTCTTGTTGACCTTTGGGAACAGTGATTTAAAAATGTTCAAGATATCACATTATGTTGCATAATGTGTAGGTCTCTTAAAAGGGCATTGTACCGTTTTTTTTTAATTTTTTTTTTATATGTTGTTCTTAAAGTAATTCTAAAAGACCCAGCGGTGCAAACAGAATCAAAATTTCATAACGATTAAGTCCATAGTTTACTGTTAAAAATTGAACTTTTGAGGTGAGAATTATGCTAATGAGCTGACGAGCCCGGATGTTATGATGTCACAGGTGCTCTCACTATTACTGATTACAGGTGCTCGCATACGCGTGCGTTAATTTGTATCGAGTAGCAGACGACGCTTAGGCCTAATTTAGCTAGCAGGCGGCACTTGTGTACTGTTCTATCCATGTAGATATCTCAAATTTCACTAAACCAAATCGCACCAAAATTACAGGATATACTTCATAGCATATTTCAAAGTATTCTCTTATATTTGAACGAAATCAGTAATCGAGAAGTATCAATATTGACGTCGACTTTCAAGTCGTCACTCAAAAAAAAAAAAAACAAACCTCACTCTTCGCGAGAGATCTTGGCGAACGCAAGATGCACAATCTAGAACTGAAGTTAGCCGACTATAGTACTGTGCGAACGGGGAATTTACGCGAGAACTAAACTCAAAAGTGTAATGATTTTTGCGACATGTGTGATATAGGAACTACATTTTTCATTCAACTTACCACAAATAATTTGTAAATTTATTTATTCCCCCCGATTACTTGAAATATTTGTCTCACGATATTAAATGGCTAACTAACAGTCTGTGCGTGCGCAGCAGGTAGGTACTAGGGCCTGGCCGCAATCACTCGTGTTAGTCGTAGAGCAGATTATTTTTAGCGACGCCGACAGGAAAGTCGACATCTACACTCACGCTTCCCGACATGTGATTTGTTTCCAATTAATGTGAGCTGTTGGATATGAATCATAAAGTATTTCCTGTGAGTTTGGTGCCATTTGGCAAGGTGAATTTTGAGATATCTACACGGATACGGAAGTACGTATGTTCTTATGTGTGTATGTGTACCTATGAACCTTTTAATGCAAGCGTTTTTATACTGTCTACCTTTCTTGCAGCATTATGCTGTTTTCAAGTGCCTACATGTAGATTGTCATGTTTAGATTTTGAAATAACATGAAAGATGTTGCCCAATGACTTTGAACCGGGTGTTCACCTTGACGATGACTTAAATTCCACAGTAAGGGAATGTAATTATGTAAGTTGTGATGACTTTCAGGAAAAAGCTTGCATGCAGCAAACCACATGAGAATTTTACTATGCTTCACATAAATGCTAGGAGCCTTGTTAAAAATCATGATAATTTGCAAGTGTTGCTTGAGTGTTTACACAATGATTTTTCTTTCATTGGTGTCTCTGAAACTTGGTTTAAGACATCAACTGATGCTAATTTATTCAAGTTACAAGGTTACTCAATAATCAACATCTGTAGACCTGATAGCATTGGTGGTGGTGTAGCCTTATATATTAAAGACTCCATTGATTATAAGCTTATACGGTGCGACTTGTCTGGTAGTAAACCTGGTTATGAGTCAATTTTTATTGAAGTTGATGATAAGGAAAAGCATATTGTAGTTGGGTGTATTTATAGGGCTCCAAGAAGTGATGTTGAATCATTTTGTGATAATTTTGAAGAGCATATGCAAACGTTATCTAGGGAGAACAAGATTGTTTATGTTATGGTGACTTCAATATCAATCTGTTAAATTCTGATTATGACGATAGTGTGAAGGGGTTCTTGGATCTTATGTATTCACATAATATGTTCCCTCTCATCACTAAACCTACTCGCATTACTGACACCTCTGCTACCCTGATTGATAATTTTTTTTTACAAATTGTATTCAAAATAATGTTGAGAGTGGTCTTATATTTTCAGACCTATCTGATCATTTGCCTATTTATTGTATAGACAAAGGAAAATTAAGCATATCAAATGGTGAAAGAAGTATAAAAGCTAAGCGCGCAGTCAGTGCTGAGAACATATCTATCTTCAAACAGAAGCTTTTAGAAGTTGACTGGCATGACCTATATAAGTTAACTAGTGCAAATGATTCATACGATTATTTTATTAATGTATTTGGTGATTTGTATGACAAATGCTTTCCTGTTGTTGAATTATGTGCCAAGAAGAGATGTAAGAAACCCTGGATCACACATAGTTTGCTTAGGTCCATTAGGAAGAAGCATAAGCTCTATAAATTATCCATTAAACATCCAACCTGGATAAATAAGAAGAATTATGTTGATTATAAGAATGAATTGACAAATGTTGTGCGTATTTCAAAGCAAAAATATTTCAAAAATCTATTCCATGATATAAAAGGGGATATCAAAAAAACATGGTTCCATATAAACAAACATCGGAAAGGGGAAATGTCAAAGCCTTCCCTCAGAAATGTATAATGGTGATATTTCATTAAGTACAAATACGCAAAAGGCTGAACATTTCAATCAGTATTTTGCAGGTATTGCTGCTAAGATAAGTGAAAAGATCCCAAGTACATCCAATACTTTTCAGGATTATTTGAAACCTGCAAAAAACAGCAAGTCCTTATTTTTGAAGCCCATTACTGCATCTGAAATAATAACGCTAGCTCTGTCACTAAAATCCTCTAAGTCATCAGGCTCTGATGATATAGCTCCTAGGGTTGTCAAAGAGTGTATTCATAGCATTGCTGTCCCATTGTGTGACATATTTAATAAATCTCTGTCGCAAGGAATAGTTCCAGACAAGATGAAAATTGCCAAAGTAGTTCCTGTGTATAAGAAAAGTGATAACAGAAACATTGAAAACTACAGACCCATTGCCTTGCTGCCTGTATTTTCTAAATTGTTAGAAAAGATTGTATGCTCAAGAGTAAATAATTATTTAACTGTAGAAGGAATTTTGATCCCCGAGCAATTTGGTTTTCGCAAAAATTCTTCTACCAGTATGGGTGTTACAGTATTGCATTTAACTAACATTATTGCTCATGCACTTGATGAAGGGAAATTTTGTCTGGGCATTTTCTTAGATTTGTCCAAGGCATTTGACACCATTGACCACCACATTCTTATAAGCAAACTTAAATTTTATGGTATTCGTGGAGTTCCTTTAGACTGGTTCAAAAGCTATCTGCAAAACCGAACGCAGTTTGTGGTTGTCAATGGGACCAAATCGCTTTCAACCCAAATTGATTGTGGAGTGCCTCAAGGCTCAGTGTTAGGCCCACTATTATTTCTTATCTATATCAATGATATCATCAGTGCTACATCATTGTTTACTTACTCACTGTTTGCTGATGATACAAGTCTTCTGTCCTCCCACAAGGATGTGTGCAGTTTAATATCTTCAGCAAATGATGAACTTGATAAACTTTTTCGTTGGTTTTGTTGTAATAAATTGTCACTTAATCTTCAGAAGACACAATGTGTTATTTTCAGAACAAGGAATAAGAGGGTACCTTTAAACACCCCTTCTCTCATTATTGGTGGACATCAGGTAGCTACAAGCGAAAATGTATTATTCCTTGGTATTACTATCATTGAATTTCTGTCATGGAAGCAACACATTCTAAATGTATGTTCCAAAGCTTCTCGGGTGTTGGTGTGATGCATAAGCTAAAATTTATTGTTCCTAAAAGTGTCTTGACTACACTGTATAATAGCATCATAATGCCTCACTTGATGTATTGTAATGTTGCTTGGGGTAATACTTATAACAGCCATCTTCATAAATTGTTTATTGTACAAAAAAGAGCTATCAGGCTAATAACAAGCTCACACTTTACTAGGCCAAGTGCTCCCCAGTTCTTACAGCTGCGTTGTTTACCTCTAAACGAGTTAGTGTCTTTTAACTCATTGGCATTCATGTACAAGCTTCACATGTCCAGTTCTCCCTCCTTATTTTTGGATTTGTTTGTCAAAAACTCAGTTGTTCATTCCCATAATACACGTCAGAAAAACCTTCTGCATCTACCTTATGTAGCTACCAGTATTGCCCTAAAATGTGTCTTGCATAAAAGAATGGAACGTGTTACCCTCAGATGTTCAAAGATAGTACCACTTTTTCCAGATTTAAAGTGTTGACTCGGAAGTATTTGCTTCATCGATATTCTCAGTCTCATTGATGCTGCTCCTTTTTAAATTCTAGATACATGACTTCATCTCATCGCTTTCCATTTGAGTAGCATAGTCTAAATGCCACTTATGTTTTGCTTTAAAATTCCATAGGTAGTGTGTGTGTGTGTGTGTGTGTGTGTGCACGTAGAATCCATCCATGTATGTTAAAGCCACTGTATAATTCTGATTATGGTAAAAATTAGAAACTCTCCTTTTGAAAGAGTCCTTACCTGTGGAGAAGTGAGGGTTCTGAGACCATACCACAAAGTTAAAAAAAAAAAATTTACTGCTCCCTCTTGTGGTCATATATCAATAGCCGATAAAATAAATTTTTAAATTGACTCGAAGGGGGGGGGGGCAATAAATTTGGTGTCAATTTTTTTTTGGTCTCTGGGGTGTGGTTGCTGCGCTTCTTGAGGGATTCCACTAAAATTATTCTGTGGCTTTAATATGTTTGTATAGTGAGTTGTTATATTGCATGTCTTAACTTGCCTTTCAGGGGTTCTTATTATACAAGCTTGCTTTTCTAAGACCCATCCACTTTACGTCTATAATGCATCTACATGCATTGTCAATTTATATTCAAATATTCTGCAAATTGTTTTAAATCGCATATATTCAACAATGTATTCCTTGTTACATACTATTGTTTTTATGTAAATTTTTGTATTGTGGAAACTTTGAATAAACTTGAAACTTGAAACTATACCTACACCAGCGCTGGGATCGCGAAGCGGCGACACTGTGTTAGAATCTACGTGGTCAGGCCACTCTTCCGAGATATGGGTCCTAGTAGCACTAGGCCTACTGAAACAAATTGTTAGACATAACATTAGTCCTTGGTGTAAATAACACCACTATGAGATTTACTCGACTACAACACATCGGAAATCCATAAAGCAGATACCTTACCTGAAAAATCCAGCACAGGAACAACAGTGCCTGCAGGACAAGGGTCCAGATCTAGATCTGGAGTCTGGACTTTCGTCTGGACTTTCTTCTAGTTCTGGCAGCAGGGGTATGTAACGTTACGCCGTGCCTTTAGCGCTGTGCACATAGGGCCTACAGCTGCAATGTCGACGGTGAGTGAGTGTAGGGCCTACTCATCAAAACTTGGACTGCCACGTAGAACCTACTCCTTGACTGCTCAGTAGTCCTAGTCCTAGTTCTAGTATTTCAGAATCTATGTGTATTGGGTACCGTTTTCATCTTACTAAGCGTAAATCGTGCGTGCCGTTGAAGAGAGTCTATCTACATTTGGATTTAGATTCACTCAGCCCTCATCTACGTTAGACAGTTAGTTTGAACTGGCGAATTAACCATCGCTCGATCATGATCATCAATGCGTAACGTTATTTACACACAGTCTTCTATGGGCAGCACGTTCGGATAAAGATGCCAATTTCATTTTGCATATCCGGAATTTCCCCACAAGTTTTATCTAAATAAAAAGCTGTTGAAGAGATTGCTTTAAAGATTAATAGATATTGTTTAACATGTTTATCATAGCTCCATATTGCAATTATACTAAATAACAGCTTTTGCAGTTTGTACTTCGTGTGAGATTTCATCAGTAAATTGGCATTATGTAGTTCGTCTTGCTAATGTCGGAGTTGTGCACCAAGAGCACCTGTGACGTAGGCCAAATTGTGTGGATCGTTCCATGGCTTGCTCGTTTTCATTTTTTTCAAAAAATCATTACAGGCTTATCCTGGGTTTTACAATCCTCTCTTTCCAGTAGTAGGCATCAAAAAATGTAGATTAGAATAATCAGACAATTACAAAATGTCAGTACAGTTTTCTTTTAATTGCTTCACAAAACAAACCTTATAAAATTTTCACAATAAAGCCTAAAATATTAGAAGATATTAGTATTTTTCTTACTAAACCATAACTCTAGATGGTTTAGTCTGGCAACATTTTTATTAAAGCTATTGTTCATATTTTGTTTATTTAACAAGACTTAACATTGATTTTTATAGATTCAATTTTTTACAGTGCGGGTTGTTTCTATCCTAAACTCATATTTTGGAACTATTTTAAAGCGCTAATGCTGGGTTTTGTTTCATCTGCAAATGGTAAATTATGCCTTTAATCGCTGCATAAAATAATGTCCCATAAATTATTATTATTGTTACCATCAAAGACGTATTGAAGTGTATACTATAGTCCGTCTACTCCGATCAGCTCGCAATCCCTTATTGAGTGAAACTTGATCCTCATCTAACGTAAACGACGATACATTCATGTTTTACCCATTTGTGAGACCACTCTATAAACATAGAAAAAAAAATACTGTCTCGTCTGCAAGTAATAGAAAGTGAATTGCCATTGCCGAAAGAGAGGGAATCTATTGTGTTTGTTTGTTAATCTACATATTACCCAGTGCGTGGGGGCGCCGTAGCATATAGCGGATTAGATTTCCGACTCCTAATCGGAGGACCCGAGTTCGATTCCCGCCCAGTGCTTTTGATACGTCCTATACAGGACATTGTTTTTACCCACTATATCCATGATGTCCATATCTGTCCAGGTGTAAAATGGGTTCCTGGCAACGCTGTGGTTAGTAATATCAATATCAGGACCTTTTAGTCAAGCAGTCCGTGGCAACACTGAAGGGGCTACCCTGGATAAAGAAGATATTATCATTATTAGTATTATTATTATTACTACTGTTATTATCATTTATGTGATTACTGTTATTATCTATACTAAATTGTTTACTTTGTAAGAAATCGTCATTAGATTCAAGTGTGATTAAATTGATATTGTTCTTACATTATAAATTTTGTTTCAAACTATTTGGATGTTTCTCACAGCATTTGCATAAACTTTATTTCGCAATTGAAATATGCTAAATATGCTTGTTGAACTTTTCGTAGAAGGATTAAGTCCAATTGTGCTGTGCAGAGGTGTCCCTTTATAAAAACGTACCTGTATTACTATTGATATTGCAACTCCGTAACTGACTTGTGACTTGTTACTGTTCTTTCAGAATCAAGAACACTTAAGAAAGGGCGAATTGCTCGAAAATTTGTGTGCCAAAATAAACAGTTGGTAATGTGAGCATGAACTTGGTTTATGTTTTATTTTTGATATATATTATTGCACCAAAACGTGAACTACTTTCTCGATATGTATATATATTATATAAATATATAAATATATAAATATATATATATATATATATATATATATATATATATATATATGTATATATATATATGCATATCTGTCAAGATGAATCATAAGTAACACGAGGTGTTTTCCTGTAATGAGCTAACAATACTGTGAGTTGAAGCACTACTCGGGTCATTATCTCTTTTTTTTTCTTTTAAGGATTCTGATCCCTTGATGGTCTGTGTCTTCATTGTCATCCGCCATTGTAAAAATTGAAGCATGTTTGCAAGACCTGAAAATCTGGCTTACATCCAATGGCCACAAAACTGAACGATGATAAATATGAGTTTTTGTCATTGGGTTAAAAACATAAGTAAAGCCGATTACCAATCATGTCATGTCCACATCGTTATATAGAACTTGTATTACTCCATCAAAAGCAGCCGTAATTTAGGTGTTATATTTGATCAGGAAATGTCATTTCGAAGTCATATAACTCAAATTCAGCGAAATGTTAGATATCAGTTGCGTAATTTAAGTTTCATAAGGAAATATTTTGTCTAAATCTAAGTTTTGATTTCTTCTCGGTTGGATTTTTCGAATTCGCTGTTGTGTAATCTTCCAAAAAAAGATGTAACAAACTTCAACGGTTGCAAAGTCCGCTGCCCGGTTGTTAACTTTTACTAATAAGTTTGATTCCATATCATCGCTGAATTTCAGGTCTGAAAACGCAAAATCATCCTGGAATGGGAGGAGAAATACTCCTCTCCTACACCCTTGTTCTCATGCTTTTTCTGTTTGATTGCTTAGCAGACAGTGTTCATGATATTCATTGAAAGAATAAGAATTAGAAATTTATACAAATGATAACAGTTTTATAGGCAAATTGTTCAATATAAGCTACATCAAAATACTGCTTCATTACTAAAACGAGAAAGGTTGTTTCACCTCGATAAAACATGCATCAAATTGCACCATTTAAACATCAAAATGCAAAAAGTTTTCACGGGGGGGGGGGGGGGGGGGGGGGGGTAGCGACCCCCTCCAACATCCTCCCTCCCCCCTTGCTCGGTCCGCTCCCTCGCATACTAACCCCCCCCCCCCCCCCCCCCATCAAATTCTGGCTACGCCTGTGGGTAAGTCAAGTATTCTGCTATAATGCTAGAGAATGGAAATACGATGATATGTTGAAATCTTGTAGAATTTTCTTCATAATATTGACCATTTGGGACATCATGATTGTTGAAGTCTTCTTATCCAGTGATGGGAGTACCGAAATTCTGAAAATTCTTAGTTTTTGAATGGATTACATGATTGCCCTCACCCTTCACTATGTCTATTTGTCTTGTTCCTGAATTCACTCAATGCACATAATAGTGCTTGGGCCTTCATTTCCCTAAATATTAACTTTCAGTTCAGGGTGGTTGAGTGTAGAATCCAAAATCATGTACCACTATGTAATGTGCTTTATTATGATTTTGAAACATAAAGAAAATCAAAGGATAAACGCATCATATGACTGTAGGTCTCTATAAGTATACTGGACTCTTCATATTTCTAACAGCACGATCTTGATTTGGCAAATCAAAGTATGTCTGTTTCGGTACTTCAAGATGTTTAGATTTTACACTTTTAATTGTCGCATCAGAGTGTCTCCGGTTGTATAATTTTCCAAGATCCGTGTAATGTCCTCAGGTAGATAACATCTCATGATGCCAGGGTAAAATTATGTAATGAAACGATGTCCAATACTTTGTGCTGGTACGTTATTTTGCCAACACCTTCTTACCTTTAAGAGTGCATGCAGTTGGAGGTTTCTATATAAGCAACGTTCGAAGGAAGAAAACGGTGGTATTGAGAAGAAAAGTAATTGTGGTTAACGCCATCTACGTTTATGATAGATCAGGATTCATGATGGGATCGGACCGAAAGTAAACTGTACAGGAGGGCATTTCACGAAGCGTTTCGGTCGGATTGTTCGTATGCGTGCGTGTGTGTGTGTGTGTGTGTGTGTGTGCGTGTGTGTGTGAGTGTGTGTGTGAGTGTGACAAATTTGCTCTCAGCCAATCAGATGCTAGGATTTCTGTAGGTTAAAGGTAGGGAATCCCATTTGCTTGGGAATTCCATTTTGCAAGAGTTGTATAAATACAGTGGTATGTTGAAGAGAGTATCATTTTAGAAACTCCCATAAAGTATTGAAAGTGGAAGGTAACATTTAGTACATTTTTATTGACCGTTAGATTTTGAATTGAATTTTTTTTCGGGGCTCACCATAAATTCCAGTACATTACTAGGCTACCTTTGCAGACCCATGCACTGCATGTGTGTCCATCATGTATATTTTGTGAAGAAAGTTCATCAAAACTTACAAACATTTCTATATACCTTCTTGCCACACACTCTATATGTTATTACATCAGCTCTTATACTTTTAGATTTGTGTTTATAGATAAAAAAAAGTACAGAAGACTGCAACAAAAATGCTTAAGTGTGGCTGACACACAGAACTACTGAGTAGTTGAGTTTTGTGCATTATTCAAATTGAAGATAACTGTTGACTTCCAAATTTCTCAGCAGTGGCCTAAACAAGTCCCCTGAGGTTCATATTTAATGTTTTGCTGCATTTTGGGAGGTCTGTAAAAGGTATCCCCTACCTTTAAAACGGATTGTCCAAAAAAATATCCGACCAAAACGCTTCATGAAAATATGTTCTCCAGATACTTTAGCCCCGTAATTCAATTCAATTCAATAATGGTTTTATTTCGATCGCATTGCAGTCAGAGACTGAATTGCACGATGTTACAAAAGTATAACACATACACGATATAGATAAAATAATGATAAAATTACAAAGAGCATTTCCATTTTGAATACATCATATTATATTCAGTCGGATATGGACTCGAGAGGAAGTGAGGAAGGGAAGAAAGACAGACAGACTGATAGGAATTATGGAGGCAGAAATGAGGGTGGGAGAGAAAGAGAAAGCGGGGGTCCGCGTAAGAAAAAAAAACATAAACATCATCAGTTAAGATGCATTTATAAGTTCAATCATTTGTATGCAACTGTTCATTACTTCAAAATGCTGGAGCATTAAAAAATAAATTTACAATTCCATAAAATGAATCATATCATAATAAAGATATAAACAGTCCGCGGAAGAAAAAATGGAATTGATGAAATTATCAAATGTACAAAGACTAGAACAATATTAACAGAATTACAAATATACATATTTTCATAAAGTAAATCAAAGCAATTTCCTCTATAAAATTTACACTCTTTCATATCAAATAAAATATTTCGCATTATCTCGAAATCATCGTAAAAAACACACACAAACACACACACACACACACACATTGGAACCCATAAGCCTAATCGAAACAGTAAGTCTGCCTTAAGTCTGCACACGTGTACACACACACACACACACACGCACACACACACACACACACATACACACACACACAATGTGAACCTGCAGAACCATATCGAAGTCACGATCGTTCTTTTGTCTTTTTTCTTTACCTCGAAGAGTATGCACTGCCATTCTATCGCGTGCAGTAGAGCTGCCCTACCTGTAGGATAAACCAAATTTATGGGAGGACATGATGTTTCTTTCTTCTCGGATTTATTCGCGTTATGACAGTCTACAATCCATCAAAGATCTTTTATTAAGACTTGACAACCGGAGTGGAAGTAAGAGCCACAAGTATATGAGATTC
The DNA here is from genome assembly GCA_033980235.1 of Diadema setosum. Lineage (NCBI taxonomy): Eukaryota > Metazoa > Echinodermata > Echinoidea > Diadematoida > Diadematidae > Diadema > Diadema setosum. The sequence continues at coordinate 12,538,158 of CM067065.1, forward strand.
ACTTCAACTAAAAGGGGAGTGAAGGGCGCGGATTGCGTGAATGCAGCAATTTTAGTAGGACCCAATTTTATTAATACATCGCTGAAATTTGAGGAAAATCTGACAATCCGTTCCAAAGTTATGATTCGTTTGTAAAGTTTCTGTACCACCGTCACTACAGATATCAAGCAAACCACAACAGTTCACGTAAAGAACGATGTAAAGAATACGTAATTACAGAAGATTCACATTTGAAGACTCATGACGCGTCAGGCCCTAAACGTACGTTTACGCATGTAAACATGTATTGTCTTACTGCGGATATTTTAATTGCTACTAACAGTCGTGCATGGCAGTTGCAAACATCACGAAATTTTGCATAGTTAAATAACAATGTCTGCGATACATAATCATTATTAACCCTCTGCATGTCACATTTATTACCGTCCATATAGGTTTCTGTGTCAAGTTTGTGCACATTTTGACTAATTGGCACAGAAGGGTTGAAAAAACTTACACTAATAAGCCTCATGAGTTTAAAAAAAAAAAGAGAGAAAAACTACCCCCTGTCTCTTGAGAAGACGCTCATCTTTTCAAATTTATACTATTTCAATTTCAAGCTTTAATTCATTTTTCGACAAAACATATATGTTCCATTTCTTTTGATAACAGAGACTAAGGTAAATAGAACATTGTGAAATGAAAAGACAGTGCAACAACTGAGGACCTACAGTGTAAAGTAACAATACATTGTGCTGAGATACAACAACGATTGGATTTTTCAGGGTCTGAATAAATCCGCTGGAAATTTTTAATGATGTGTTCCCCCTATAATCATGAAGGAGGTTCCAGTGTTTATGTATCTGAGGAAAGGTCTGAATTACCCACATCTGCATAGTAACAGTTTACGCAAAGAATCAAATTTTCACGGTTGCAAAAGGGTCACACAAATTCAACAACTAAAGGTCCCTTATTACTATAAAAGCACGCACCCGCTAACGCGAATCAATTCACGTGAACAACACGGGCAAAATGCGCGTTAGTTCCTTTGTTTTCTACCATTGACTATTCAACACCTCGCACAAGGATGAGTGAATATCGTGTCGTCACTGACAAAAGAAGCCATTCAAAAGAATTAGGTCTACAGACTGATTTGACCCTGCCCGATGAAAATGACATGAAAGAATATTGTCATATGGATGTGTATCGCGAATTGGATGAGAATACAATGAAACGTTCGCATCAGTTTGTTGAACAGAAACGTAATGTTAATATCTGTTTGACGGGACCAATAGTTTTCAAGCCTCTGTTGAGAAATATTGAGATTTCATATACTATAATATGCCAAGAATAACAAACCAGTGTAAACGGAAATATTACTGACAATGTGTTCGTGCAAACCAATTGGAGATTTCTGAGATAATGACATCATCACCTATTTATAGAATTTGAATTGGCGAGTGACGTGGAAGACCAACATCACTGTTTCAGGGTATAGCACGAGATGTTTTGAGGCGTCCAACTTTCATGAGACTAAATTTTGCTGAATTCATCACTGTCAACCGAACATAGACTTGACTTTCTCACTGGTTAGCATATAGCGTGCGGGGCGCCCTCACCCCCCCCCCCCCCCTCCCATGTCTGTAAGATACATCTGGCGCGGAATGTGGATCCATCTGCCTTCTCCATTGACTTCCCTTATGAAGATCACCCAGAACTAAAGTTATTAAGTGACAAGGAATGGAGAAAGCTTAACATGTTTTCCAGCCTCAAGTAGGACCATGCAGGCAGAGCAATATTTTCCAGGACACGTGTATGCAAAGATTGTCCTTTAAGTCCTGGTCACAACTCGCCGTGCGTGCTTTTCGTCCGTACGTTCTTGGCGGAGGCCACGGCGTTCACGTTTTTTCTAAAAACGTGGGGAGGAAGTGACTAGCGCAGGGAGGAAGTACGTCAACGCACGACACTCGCACGGTTGCGCAGGATGTAAGTACGTGGCCCGCACGCCACGCCTGGCAATGAGGGGTTACGTGCATCGTACGTTGTGCACGTGGTAAGTGAGTTGTACGTGCTTACAACTTACAATCTGCGTGAGATTGCTACGTTCTCTTGCGGAGGCTGTAATTACACGTGCTGCTCACGTAAGGTATCCCTACTCTGTCGCATGTTGTAAGTGCGTGCAAGTGCGATGATTTTTTTTTCTCCCCGTCAGATGCTACATAGGGGTAGGCCTAATTATAGGATCACCTTCCAAGGTTCTTCAGATGTATAATCATACTTCTTCTCCATGGATGTATATGGTAGTTTAACCTTCTGTGTGTCATATTCATTTCATGTCTATAGGTTTTTATATATTCTGTTGAAAGAAATGAGATTGAAATAGATAAGCTAAGTGAAATATGTGAAATGTGTGCATATTTGACTCATTGACGGAGAAAGGGTTAATAGGCTATATCAGGTATAGGACCATAGAGCTGTACAGCTCTATGTATAGGTTACATCACGTATAAAGTGGCATTGTATACCTGATGTAGGCTAATAGGCTAATGTCAATATCAGGTATACAATGACATTGTATAACATTATTTGGATTAAAACATCCTAAAACACATTGGCACTTGAGGTGAGATGCGTATAATTTGCTGTTATTAAGTCTGACATCTTTATACCCAGTTTCAGAGGTGATGGCATTTCAGACATGGAGGCATTTTTTAGCTAGATTTATCAGCATATTAATAGAACAATGAATGTAGGCCTATGAGTTTGCAGTTTTATCTGAGACTAAAGGTGTCACGTTCGCAATTAAGGCCCTATATAAGGTAATACTGTCATAGAAAATTCTTCCTTGCTTAATTTCAAAATATACACATTCTCAATTTCAGAGAATGGTACTGACTTTATCACTGTTCTGCATATACAATGATGATCAATGCCTTTTAACCACGCTTGTGCAGATCTTAAATGTAACATTTTTTTTTTTACTGCAAAAATCCTGTCATTTATGAGTTTGCAGTTTTATCTGAGACTAAAGGTGTCACGTTCGCAATTAAGGCCCTATATAAGGTAATACTGTCATAGAAAATTCTTCCTTGCTTAATTTCAAAATATACACATTCTCAATTTCAGAGAATGGTACTGACTTTATCACTGTTCTGCATATACAATGATGATCAATGCCTTTTAACCACGCTTGTGCAGATCTTAAATGTAACATTTTTTTTTTTACTGCAAAAATCCTGTCATTTCATGCATTGACCATTCAGAGATCAAGAGTTCTATATGTTTTGCTTCTTCAAGAAGTTTTTTACTTTGTCTTATGCGCCACAAAATATGGTACAAGTGTATACAAGTGTGTGTATATACATATATATAAATATATTACTAATCGCCTACCAGGCAGAAGGGTCCTATAACATGATAATTTCGATTTGTGACACAATTCGAAAGAGTTTGAAAGCCCTTTCAAGTGATATAACAATCATTTTACTGTGTATGCGATTTTTTCGATCCTATAATCCTTACAGGAAATTTCTGCCCGGTAGGTGAAAAAGAACAGTATGAATACATAATTGCCATCATCATGACATCTTGGAGACGAAAATGATGATACTCGTCCGTCGGCTCGGTTCGTGTACCTTGCAAAGATCACTGCGCACAACTTACGTTTTAAGTGCGGAGCAGGTGCTTATTCGGCAAGTTCGGAACAGTCTGCGTGCTCTATTGAACAGTTGAACTCAGGGAAGTGTCGAATAAGCACGGGCTGCGCACTTGTTACGTGCTCAACACGTACGTGCTACGTGTGCCGTCAGCCGAGCAAGTGACGGTGGGAAAATTTTAAAAAACGCACGGAGTCAGTGCGTTGTACGCACGTTCGCTGTAGAGTGCACGTACGTTGCCCGCACTTAGGGTGAATCCGTAGCCCGAACGCAGCGAAAGTTCTTCGGGTCCTAAAAGTGCTACGGCGTGTCTGCGTGCTCGAAAATTCGTGCGGAGGCGGTACTTACTACGTACGGATCCCCAAATTTTGCCCACGTTTTTGTAAGTAGACAGCACGTACTTGCAAGTACGGCGAGTTGTGACCACGGCTTTAGCACGTATTCATTGTATTCTGGCAACAGCCGGTTGTACCTGGGAGGTGGCTCTTCCCACGTCCCTGCGTACGGTTGTACCGAATGCATTGTCGAAATTTGCCTAATTGAGAACTACGGAAGCTTCTAAATACCAAACTTGACGACATGGCGAGATAATTTCATTTTGGCAAGCCAACTTTTTTCCTATTATATCGACATGTCAAGATATTATGTAACTCATCATGTCAACTTATCAACTTATCAATAAGAGTTTACATAACAAGAGACAAAGTATTTCGCCATGTTGACATACATTCTTTAGGAAGTCGACTTCAGATAATATATCGCCATGTCGACTTTTTAAATGTGATTATTCGACGTGGTGAGTTACATGTCTTGACATGTAGACATGATAAGAATATTAAGCCGACTTGACAAGATGAAGTGTCACGCCATGTCGGCAGGTCGAATGACACAATGTTTCCGTATTTAAGATGCAGTGGAATTTATAAGTATATTTATTGTTGCGAAAACTAACAGGGTTGTGACGGTGAATATAATTATTCACCTTCGAAATCCCGCCATAGCTTTACACACGACGCAAACGGTTTTCGAGTGTTTTCTTACAATTAACTATGGTAGTAAACACAGAAATGAAAATGTGTCATTCACGATTCCCTTCGTATATAATACAGGGATAACAATTGCGATTGAATCTAGGAATCAGTGAAAATAAAATTTGAATACATTTTATTTGATTCTGTCGCGAGCGGCTCTATAAATACAGGGAGTTCTTTTTGTCAAGGTTAATGACACGTATCCTCTACCTAAAAACACCACAATATGTATTTCAAGTAATATCTTGATAAGTCAAATTCATAAAGAATTCGACAGAGGTGCAAAGAATCAGACAATATGTTTCTGGAATGAATTATTGTTTTTTTTTTTAAGGAAAACAAAGACACCCTGTGGGTCTCTAAATAATATTTGATAAAGTGAAATTATATTATTAGATAGTACGATATGTAGATATACCATCAAATGATTAGAAAAAAAAATTGTAGAAAATATTACAACTTTTCTTACATAATCAGTGTGTGATAATACGTATGTTTACGCACGTACCAAGTTTGATTAGGGCTCACAGAGTATGATACATTCAGTAATTTCCAGGGAGTGGAGAAAAAAAAAATTAATTTCAGCATAAAATGCTAGTATAATATTATAGTACAATTTTAGCATTTCAAGGTGACCTTTGACCCTAGACCTTTGACCTCATTACCGAAAACATCCAATTATGTTGGCGTACGAAGTTTCACGAAGATACCTTTGAGCCATTTCCAAAATATTGCTTAAAAAAGTGAAATTTTACCAATTTCACTTGACCTTTGACCGCTTCCTAGAGAATCTGTATTTGGTTATACATTTATATAATGAGTTTCATTGAAATACATTGAGGCATTGCAGAGGTATGGGGGAAATAGTGAAATGTTTGCATTATTTTGACCGTTACCTAGCAGCTGTGCCTATCAATTTTTGGGCGTACATGCTCAAGGTCAAAGGTCATAGGCTATGACCTTTGACCTTGAGCATGTACGCCCATATGACCTTTGACCTTGAGCATGTACGCCCAAAAATTGATAGGCACAGCTTCGTCCTCTCATAAATACATAATTACTGTAAAAGTGGACTTCGCGCGACTCATTTTCCGCGCTTGGCCGGGTCAGGAGAATTTCGCGTGTTTTTAATTCCGCGGAATCAAGACTGTCACACACAGGAACATGGCAAGCAAAAATATTCGCGTGCTTTTATTTTCACGCTAGTTTCTTGTTGCGCGAAATGCGCGAAAATTTCCACTTTTACAGTATGCCAAGTCTCATTTCGATTCCTCAAACGGTGCTTAAGTTACGTATAGTCCACGAAATCGATTGCGGACGGACGGACGTCCCGAAAAAAAATGGCAATGGCGATACTTCTTCGCGGAGGCATAAGAAATATAATATTTCCCCTTTGGAAATAGTTTAAAGGACAAGTTCACCTTCATAAACATAAGGATTGAGAGAATGTAGCAATATTAGTAGAACACATCATTGAAAGTTTGAGGAAAATCGGACAATCCGTTCAAAAGTTATGAATTTTTGAAGTTTTTGTTCAGTAACCGCTGGATGAGAAGACTACCCACAGTGTATGAATAACTTAGATGTCACATGTGTACAACAATATAAGGAAAATATAAAGAGAATTTCACAAAATTTCATCTTTTGAAAAAAAGTACACATTCCCTTGACTCGTTACTGACATATGTTATGGGTAATGATTATTCCCCTGCCCCTAGAAAGAGGCAAGTCAAGTGCTCTTTAATTATGCGAAAAAGGTGAAAATGTTGAATTTTCTTTACATTTTCTTTATACTGTTGTAAGCATATGACTCATAAGCTATAGTAGTCTCCTCATCCAGCGGTTCCAACACAAAAATTTTAAAAATTCAGAACTTTTGCATCGATTGTCCAAATCTCCTCAAACTTTCACTGATGTGTTCTACTAATATTGCTGCATTCTCTCATTCCTAATGTTTATGAAGGCGAACTTGTCCTTTAAACGGGAATTCTGAGTCAGTTACCAATCAATTTCAACAAATTGGCAACCCTTTTAAGCACAACAGCGAACATCATTTTCATGAAAATCGAATAGAAATTGGAGAATTTTCAATTTGATTGGTAAAATTGTGAAGTTTCGTTAATTTCTGCAAAACAGTTCTCGAGCAATTTATACTATGACAGTTGGTGGGCTGATACTGTCGTTTATTCACAACTTTCCATTGACTGTGGAAAAAAAAAACCTGACGAAAATGCAATTTTCCGTCATAATGTTATCCCAGGCTGAATAACTTTAAAATAATGACCAGTCAAATACAATAGGATTTCAGACTTGATCATAATTGCGTTTCAACAAGAAGAAAAAAAAAAAACCCAACGCAACAACAACAACAACAAAAACAACAAGATTTAAAAAAAAACCCCGATCTACACTGGATGTTGAAGGAGGATGGTATAAGACATTCACTTTCATGTAATATTGACTGTTGAGGAGTGTTGAGTGAAAATTAGCGAAATCTTAGAATTTCAAATAACTTCCCCAAGCTTTATCCAACTGTGAAAAAAAAAAACCCACTGTTATGCTTCTTACCTTTTGCCCATTGTTTTCAACCTTTTTTTTTTTTTTTTTTTTTTTTTTTTTTCAACTGGTCCGGGTTCTCATTAAGCGTAGTACCTAGATCTGGTATCCTGAACCGACAAACCTTCGGCTTTCTCCGGGCAAACTTTTAGCTTCCTCTTATCATAGTGTCAACTTGCAACATCTAGGTAGGTATGTATATGTTTATATATATATATATATATATATATATATATATATATATATATATAATCCTAGTGATAAGAACCTTTGCAGCTAGCAGCGTTCGAGCAACTATTAAAGCAGCTCCATTAATTGTGAGCGACAGCCCTTTGCACCCTTTTATTCGATAACCATTATTTTGAATGATTTGCAGTTCCACATCTAATGGATTCTTGTTGACAATATTTTCATTGGGTGACTATAGTATTGTTAAGTTTATAGGACCTAAGACATTTATGAGACAACGAAGAAGCGCAAAATTAATTTGTCTCTGATGCACACTCTTAAAATTTTGGCCCTTATGGTGACTAAATTTGCCAACCGTGGGGCCATCAATGTAGGAAATTTTCTTTTCACCTACATTAACCCATACTGTGCCAGGCACCTCGAACAGTGTGTACAAAGCTGTAGTTCTGTGCCAATCTGAACTCGAAGTACATAGATATCACAATACTCACACTGTCATTATTCTAGAAGTAGATCTCTAGAACTCAGAGATAAAAACTGCGTCGACTTGACTCTGACTGATAGAGACAACATGTTAATACTCAACTGAACTCACAGAGAATAATAGGGAGTTTTAGATTTTGACGCACGGACGTTTGAGCCGACGCTTGCGCTGGACGTTCTCCTCTCCCTGCGTCGTGTGGAAAAGTTGCTTTAGATTACGCTGGGACGCAACGTATTAAAAAACAAAATCGCGCCCCCATATGATCAGTGCATGAAGAAGCTTTCTACGTCGCAAACTGTGCGGACGTGAAAATAGCCCAGTACGCGTAGTGAAAAACTCAGGCAACGCAAGCTAAGAATAGATTGACCTTACGCGCGCTACTGCGCACGCTCAGAACATGTTTTTTCCTTTGAACGTCCGCGCGTCTAAAATCTAAAGCTCCCTAATGATACTGAAAGCACTTTGGTGAAATGGACGTTGTGCAATTAGTGTCGCGTCCTGTGCATTTGTCGCATCCAAACATTATGGAACAGCCTATACGAACTTCCCGCCAAGTTGCGGCAATAGGTCGAGTTGTCGGCGAGTTTTGTGCGCACCACTCTGCTCATTTTCGGGTTTCGTGTTTGCTTCGCGACGCAGCGGTCGTAATCACGTGACAAAATGCTCCGGAACGTGGCGAGGTCTTCTTGAAAAGTCGGTCCGTACTCGGCGATCTTCCTCCACAGGGTGCGGTTAAAGTGGTCATACAGAAGAGTGTCGGCCCAATTCCAGGATTGCAGGGAAGAGCGTACGCTATTCGACATTCCGGAAGTGCGTACGCGGTTATTCTTCACTACGTAAGAGATGTCCTCGTAACTCCAACACATTAACTTCTTTAGGAGCAGGAGTGACTCATCCATGTATTCCATTATAAGTACCAGGCTCATTTTCTTAGACAAATAGTTTATGATGGACTCCACGACTTTCCGATCCGTATGAATCCTGCGATCGAGTGTTAAGTCAAAGATTTGTCCGTTGCGGGTGTATATTTTTTTCGACGACATGGACGGTAGTTTGTTCCAGTAGGTCAGGGGAGACTTGGAGAATTTGATCAAGTTAGATTGCTTGTCTCCTTTTGAAAAGAGTGACTTCGCTGCTCTAAAGTAGAAGAACGCTGACTCAAAATGCGAGCTCGGCTCGCGGAGGATTGTAATGTACTTCGTACCCTTGGCCATGAAATAGTCCAGAATCTTTGGCTGCAACCGCACGTGGACGGTCAGTACGTTGTAACCCCTGTAGTGCGCGTAGTCGCCCACTTTCACGCCTAGCGGCGGTAGGAACCTCCTGCTGGATCCCTTGTGGAGGATATCGAGTCTTATGTGACCACGCAGCGGGTCGCCCCGGTATGCGAGGCAGGAGAGCACGTGGTTCAGCGCGAAGCGATTCAGGATGGAGGCTAGGGTTGTACTTCCTGTTTTGTGCGTCTTGATGAAAGCTATGTTACGTCTCGGCCGGCAAGTTAGTTGGTCGCCTGACTGCGCAACCCTGGCCACGTGGGTGTCATTTACACTGAAAATGGCTGCGTGCAAGTCGTTCGTTGAATTCGATTTGTCAGAAGTGTCGTCGTTTTTACCGAAACTTGAATTTAGAGTCCTCCCAGGGAATCTACAGAAAAGTACAAGGAACAAAGGGAAAATGTAGCTTTTGCAGTGCAGAAGAATAATTATGTAAATAATGTTTTGCGCTTAAAGATTGGTGTTATTGTCATTATCATTCATTTCATTTGAATTTAAAGTCCTTTTGAATGGAAACATCGGAATGTCTCGAAACTGACGAAGTAGAGAAAGTGATGGAGAGCACGGTGGAGGTACGTAACATTTGACATTCACTATGTTTTCCAGTTTTCTAGCTATCATTATTACCATTTTGTAGAAGAAACCAAGCAAAGAAATATCCTTTGGTCAACTGAACTCTTTCCATTACCGTAAATCATATCAGGAAACGTAAAACTTTGAGTGACGTTGCATACAGGCACTTACCAGCACAGAGGGGAAAAAGCAAATATGACAGTATAGATTTATCTCCAGAAATTGAACTTCGCCAGTGTGTGACGGAAGGGATCGTATATAACAAATGAAAATTCGTTCGCTCAAGTCACATTGATTATACATGTCTGTTTGCAGCGATAATGTCACCTAAAAGGTATGTCCATTCACTCCATGTTCAAATCATCGGCATGAATAAAAAGAATGAATCCTGTCATAATATACAGTAGGGCTATATAGGTAGTGGTTTATGGCAAATTTAAAGGCCTGATTTAAGGCCTAGGCACACCGAACGCGGTAACAACGGTCCGGTTTCTTGTTTATTTGTTTGTTTGTTTTTTACTGCAGTGCGCCAAAAGGAATCATAACTGGTTCTCCTGAAAAAAAAAATCAATAAATCGGTTAAAAAAATCACCCAACATCTTATTCGCATGTCACAATCAAGAGCAACATTAACACCAGTTGAAGATTTATTTTGTAACAAAATCATTTCTAGCGGAGATGTGATATTGTGACAAAACCAAACATGGTTCCTTTTGGTGCTTTGCAGCAAAACCTTTTGGTGCTTTGCAGTTAGAAGCCTTGCTTCTTTCCTCTCCTTATATTTTTGTTATTGTTGGGGGTGCTAATTTCGAACAATAATTGTTATGGCGAAAGTGAAGAGGAGGGAGAAAAGAATTTACGTACACAGTGTGGAAGGCAGGTGTGATGGGCTAATTATTCATTATCATTATTTTCTTACTGATGTAAAGCTATGCTCCTTTTTCATGGAGAGAATTTTAATTTCTTTTCATTACTCTCTTGTATAAAGTGAAATATTGAATGAGGAGATCAGCATTGATATCAAATTTTTCTTCAAGCCACAGCATATACGAAAGACTTCCGGTTACAATCGGCATCTGGATGTTCCTTTCTCTCTTCTCTTTCTTTTCTTTCGATTCCACCTTTTCTTTCCGATATAGGGTTTATTTATTTGACAATTTTGCAGGAATAATTGTTATATCGGAGTGTATATCTAAGATGTGTAAACTTCATCTGATTATAACTGAGTACTTTGATTTTGTGTTAATGCCCTCCAGATGTTTGGATTTTTTTTTCCAATTTGCAACATCTTTGTTGTTCTGGGTTGAGGTTTTCTGTTTTTCTTTTTCTTCATTTCTTTCTTCACATGACTGGTCTCGTTTGTGTCATGTAGCTAGAAAATTTTCATTCATATTTTTAGACCCTTTAGTGTCTGGTTTGGGTTCAGTTTCTGTGACCTTTTAACGAAAATTTGTCTTATATAGAGATGCATAACATATTGCCGCATGGCCCAGAGTGTCCCGTTAAGAGTCAGCCCTGTTTATTTCGAGTTTCGGCTGCTCCATGCATTCATACTGTTATTTGATGTAGCCATACCCTAAGTTGAGTGACCTCAATAAGTGTATTTAAAGTTAGACTGGAGCAAGTATCATGCACCAATTCTTTCACATTCTCAGACAAGCCTGTTTGTTACATTTTATTGGGTGCGTGTATGTCTATACCCATGTTGAGAATGTTGCTCCTGATAACTTGATGGATTTTCCTGATATTTAAGACACAACAAGCAATATATACAATGTATACTTTCCTTTAAAACTACATGTTGAGTATGAATGCAGGTAATTTTGCACACATCTGAACTCTGTTATTTTTTCAAACTTAACAATGTTAAGTTTATGTTACCATGGTTACTGTCGGTATTTTTTCAGTATTGCTCGGGCGTCTCCTTGAAGGGATGGTACAGTTTCGGTTGGCACTTTTCCTTTTCTCTTCCTTTTCTCTCTCTCTCTCTCTCTCTCCTAAAAATAAATGATGATGAAAAGTTTTTTATGAGATGCAATATTGGTTTTTCATAGGGTGGTTTCTGGGTATCCTGGAAAAAGTTAAGGGCTGAATCTTGGCTGATGCTGCGCCGTCCCTTTAAGAGCAGGACTTGAATCAGCCTGTTGGCTCATTTTAATTTCTTTTCGAAGAATTTTGATTACCAATGATATACTGTCACATATTTTCTCGTCCCTGTTGTCCTGAGACACTTACAGAGTAGATTCGATTCTACTTGTATTACTTCCGCATCTATTCCTCTCTATTTTTCCATATTTCCGTATCCTTTTCACGCATTCCATTATTTTTTCGATATAGTTCTGTCGAGGATCGCTGGATCTGTTTTGCCTTTCTGTCCGTTGTATTGTCTTCCTATTATGACAGTCTTGTCTCGTTCTGTCTTGTATTTAAGTCCCCCTTTATAAATTTTATCGTTCCAGTCTCGTTTAATGTCCATTCGCCTGTGTATGTGTGTCTGTCTGTTACTCTGTCTTCTTATTGGGCTTCCAGACTTTTTTTTTATCTGACTTTATTCCCAATTTTTCCCCTTTTTGCATTAGTTCATTTTCTATTGACATTCTGCACCTGAGGGGCCCACATTCTACAAGCATTACCTTTTTAGTGGGTCCCTCCATTTTTCGACATTTTGTGTAATGTTATATCGTCTATTTCACTTCAGTCAATTTTCATTACAACATTATGTGTTACCCCAAGGTTCCTCAATTATGTTTTCTCAATTTACTCTGTTTTGAGTATATGTAACCTTATTCTCTGTTACCAAAGAAAGTGAAATGTTTATGTTCTTTTCGAAAAATGAAATAAAGTTTGAAAAAAAAAAATGAACACTGTCTGGGCATTAGCATTGATACTCTTTTCTTATTTCTTATAATAGCCGAAGCCAGCGTATCTCAAATATATTTTTACAAAATAATGACCTAAGTAATTTATATCTAATACAATAGCTGTAAAAAAAAAAAATCAACCTTGAATAATATATTGTTTACTCATTATTTATCAAGCGATCCACGTCCCACAAGCTTTGCTTTTTAGTGGATCGCTATTTTCCATAATTGAAGTTATTTTCCGAACGCTCACGAAGTATACATGCATTGTTCCTCGTAATTATTGTACATAAATATGTTCTTGTATATGATTTATTTCGTATACTACATGAATCTTTTGTAAACGTTTGGACAATATCATTTCATGACATGTACACTTTGTATTACGTTTTGATCTTCGTTGATTGGAAATAAACTATGATTGAATTGAATTGAATTGAATTGAATTGAATTGAATTGAAAAACGGTCGGTTGCCGTTACCGTGCTAGGCGTGCCGAGGCCTTAAGCGAGTCACATGAAACACGTGACGCGTATGCACCCTGCAATACAAGTAGCATGATTGCACTCATCTATCTATCAATCAATCTATCTATCTATCAATCTATCAATCAATCTATCTATCTATTAATCTATCTATCTATCTATCAATCTATTTATCTATCAATCTATCTATATATCAATCAATCTATCTATCAATCTATCTATCTATCAATCTATCAATCAATCTACCTTTCTATCTATCAATCTATCAATCTATCTATCAATCAATCAATCTATCTATCAATCAATCTATCTATCTATCAATCTATCTATCAATCAATCTATCTATCTATCAATCTATCTATCTATCAATCTATCTATCAATCAATCTATCTATCAGTCTATCTATCTATCAATCTATCTATCTATCAATCTATCTATCTATCTATCTGTCTGTCTAACTACCTAGAAAGTTAGTTAGTTAGCAGCTGATGGTTAACAGCTCCTTCCCAAATCCATTCAAAATACAAGCCCACTTTGTTATTAATGATAAATTTTAAAGTGTTCTTGATTCATAAGAATCAAAAGGAGAAAAAAATCTTAAATAATGTCACTATAAAATCTTTAAAATTTATTTTGTTTTTTCCCGAGAAAGAAATGTATTTACTGTAAACAATTAGGTAGAAAATAACAATGATCAATTTCGAATGTTAGTTATAGCCGGGTCGGGTCAGCAAAAGATTAAACTTTTATTAAATTTGGGGGCCCGACATCAAATTCTAGTGGTCCCGCCGGCTACAGGGCCACCGGTAAAATATCGAGCCACGGATAACATATTTGGTGACGTCACATACCTTTGCGGTCGATCCAACGAAGAGAATGTGACGGAGAGAGTGATCATATTTTGCGACGCCAGAACGATAAAAACCGACAACAGGAGAACGAACACAAGGAGGTATTGCTGGAAAAAATAGAATCAGAGGATCACATTAGTGATTATTGAAACTCATGTTTTGGATAGAAATAATTTTGTCAGCACAAACACATATATATTTCCAATGATAATCATTTACAATACGCGTTTCTTACACTAAATTTGCTACACAAATAAACATAAAAAGAGATGTTATGTAAACTATATTGGTATTAATGCATTTCCCCGGGTCATTTTATCATAATCATAATATTCTATATTGTATTTATAGCGTGATATCTGCTTGGTTGATATGGATTTTCTACATTTGTATATTCGTATAATTACAGTATGTTCGTCGCTTCGTACACTATGCACCTTTGAATGCCGTTTTCATTAACTCCATCCAACTATATAATAAAACAGAATGAAATGGTTGAAGGAATTCGAACATCTGTGCATGTAATATCTATAAAGGGTGTTACATCACCAGTTGAGTCTATTCATCCGATTGCCCTATATTCTATTTCAATTCATAACTCTGAATCCAGCTTTAAGGAGACATTGTGTGGATAAGCAATGTTAGAAGGAAAACATGAATGGTAGTGGAAAACGTTAAGGAGACACAAATTGTCTCCCTAATGCCTAAGGTGATGTGTGTCTTTGATGATTATGAGCATGATGAATGTCTCCCTAAAAACTGGATCCATAGTTATCAGATGGTTTTATTAAGAGTGTTTGTCGCAAAACGAGCTCAATCCATTCTTGTTGAACAGAGATGTTTCTGATTAAAAGTACTAGGAACAAAAAAAAAATCATAAGAAAATACAAGATTTTTTAATCATAACTCTTAGAATATTTACTGTTATGTAACAAGTGAGGTATTACTGGATAGGTTTGATTTTGCTCTATCTGATAATGGAATTGCTTTGAAATGTTTAAAAATGCCGGTTAGCTCATTTTGCCATAAATCTCTTCATATGTATAGCTTGCTTCCAAAAGGCGCTAACATGGCTAAATGCATTATT
Organism: Diadema setosum; assembly: GCA_033980235.1. Lineage (NCBI taxonomy): Eukaryota > Metazoa > Echinodermata > Echinoidea > Diadematoida > Diadematidae > Diadema > Diadema setosum. The sequence continues at coordinate 12,553,183 of CM067065.1, forward strand.
TTTCAATGGATTTACCGCCTTTCCGTTGAAAGCTCTTCATATTATATATATATATATGAAGAGTTTGTTTGCAAATACCGATAAGACAATATTTGCCAAATGGAGATATTTGCGATTAAAGGTCAAGAAAAATAAGAATAATAAGAAAATTTTTGCTTCTTTTGACCATATCTTCAAAAATATAGCCTTATATGTAGTGACCAATATATCATTTAAAAGGTATTATTTTGTACTTTATGACAGAGATCGTACTTAAAAATGGACTTATCGGTTTTTGCAAACAAACCCTTCATATATATATATATATTGTAGTTGTTCCGCGTATTGGCAGTACTAGAAATAGCAATAATAAAGTCACAACAGAGGAATGCAGGGAATGCATTAATAGCCAATCTTGATTTAATGAATAATCCGAATTTTCGAGGAACCTTCCTCTTCTTCAGGGATGACAGTGCACTGTCTTTGCACTGACGAAGGTCTGAGGCAGACCGAAAATTTTGTAATAAATTTTTTTTGTAATCGTTGGATCCATGGCGTACTTGAGACTCTTTCTTCTAATATATATATATATATATATATATATATATATATATGCAATGACTACCAAGGAGTGCTTCTGAAAATAGCCAAAGGAATGTGCCGTAACTCTTACAATGTTTTTGTTATGGTTCCCAACTGGCTTCACTTGGATCCGCGCCACTGGCGGCGTGGCCGTCAACCTCATTCTCCGATTCACGTCCATCGTCCAGATTGACCGGTTCTTCAGCCAGCCCAGTCCTTTTTGGTATCAAATGGACACGAAGTAATGTCAGACTGTACAGTGCATTCCCGTTATAACGAATACTGTTATCACGAAATTCTCGTTACAACGAAGTAAAACTGCAGGTTTCAACATTACCATCTTTATACCTTAATACGTCTTGACAATGCTTCTACAAGCAGTGTATAGTACGTTCACGCGTGAAAGCAAAATCATTGCTTGTCCCAATTAGAAGGTTATCATTAGGCGCGGTCAGACTGGCAAAAGATCGAGAAGTTTATGGTACGCGCGCAAGCAAGAATGCGCCGTCCGATGGCTAGTGATTGTGACGTAACAATGCACATCTGTACATGACAATGGCCTCGCGCTTCGGAGGCACCGCCCGAAAACAGATCGAGAAGTTTCGCGGGAAGTTTCGCTGGAAGTTTGGGGTCACACTGGCAAAACTTCGAGATCGCGATCTTAACCCTAGAAAGCCCAAGCTATTTTGACCCCTTCCAGGCCCAAGGGGGGGGGGGGGGGGTAAATTCACTATATAACTTCTTTATTATATGATGTATTACCGTCATATTTGGCACATGGGTAAAGCAACTCATACTCTACATGACCCAACATTTGAAATTTCTCAAGGTCATCCACTGAGGGCGCTATTTACCAAAATATACAGAAATACAAAGGAAATACGCTAAAATCATGTATTTTTCTTCTTATTTCTTTATCCCAGTATATATGTTTTTATTTCATATCAATCAATTTCATATTTACCAAAAAGGAAAAGCAAGTCAACCTTCACTATTTGTTATGGTTGAAATTCTCAAGGTCAACACTTGGGGGCGCTACTCGTTACAATATAAAGAAATATATGAAACCTATGATGTATTGCTTGGAATGGGTACATAATATATTGGTATCACATTTCATATTTCCAAAATATTGAAATTTTGAGTTTGCAGATTGATAATATGATAAAAAAATGATATTACAGGCAAAGCTTGTGTGAAGATAACACAAAATAAAAGGGTAGTCTTTGGAAAATGCTGTTTTTTCGATTATTTCTATTATATCTATTGTTTGATGCCTATGTCATATAAAAAAAAGGATATAATAAGAAGACCATTTCAGAGTAATTCACAACCATAATTAACTCACATTTTGGTCCTTCAGCAAATTACAGCCAAGAAAACCCCCATTTCATCCATTATTATATTGTTAAGTGAAATCGGAACAGAAAATCATTCAAAATCTGACTGACATGGTTGTCAGTTTACGGTTGCCATGGCAACCAGCAATAACGGACATAGCTAAATTATATATCAAAATGTTCGCAATAAGATTTTAGGAAAAGTCACCAAATTTGGTTGAAATCGAGTAAAGGGTGTAGGAGTGGCAAACGAAAATATGGTAGGGGGCACAATGTGCCCCCCCCCCCCCTTGGACTTTATAGGGTTAAACTTCGCGATCTTGCTAGTCTGACCGCGCCTAGAAGAGGAAGTACAACCGTCTTCTTACTTTGGTTTTCTTAATCAACGGCTGTTTTTTTTTTTCTTTCTTTCTTCAAAGCTATTATACTGATGGATGTCACTGTACTAAAATACCGACCGTTTTATTATGTCGGGTGCAGTTCTATAGGTCAGGTCAAGGATACATTCCGCTTTATTATGAATGTATTTAGTTGTTCTCTTGATTTTTTTTCCTTACCCACGGAGACTTTTTTTTTCTTAATAAGGGCCACAGTGACTTATGCAGCTTTATTGTGGGAAATTGTGACCCGGGCACACGTAAAAAATACATTTCGAACGGTTATTCAAGCGTACGGAAAGTGAATATTCAATGAAAAGCGCCAAATTGAGACACACTGCAGCTAACCAGCCCATTTTGTGTGATGAGGAATCAGGGGCGGATCCAGGGATTCCGTAAAGGGCGAAGGGGGGGGGGGGGGCTTTACAAAATTAAAGGGGCGCATGGCGCGACCCTTTCTTTTTTATTTTTTTATTTTGTTTTAACAAAAAAAAATAAAGGGGAACCTTTGGGATCCGCCACTGGCAATGCTAATGCATCCAACAAAATAATATCAACAAAACGCCACCCCCTATGAACATGATAATTGGACATCACAACCGGCAGAGGAGTACTACTGTAGGAAAATATTTAGTGCTGCACCCTATACACGAGTGTTATTGTGGACGAGACTTCACCTCAAGGAAAATTATCGAAGGCGATGTAATACAGTACACGTACATCGAAATCGCAATGTTTACCTGCATATCCACACATGGAAATTCGCAGGTATGAACATGGTTTTGGCATAAACATAATGGCTTTAGGGTGATCATGAATAAATGATTATCGCAAATAGAAGAAAAACTAAAGCAATCGATCTGTGAAATTTATATAAGTGCATATTTTGAAAATGAAACACAGAGCCATGAATCACTTGAAAGAGGGAGAGAGAGAGAGGGGGGGGGGGAATCATTAAGCATAAAACAAATATAGAGTCGGCGAAGATACCTGCACATGACGTCTCGGATTTTCATTCAGAATTTTCTTGTGTTCACTTACTATTGTCAAGAAGATCGTGCTTGAATGTAACGTGTGTATATAGCAAACTCTTGTGTGTGTGCTCATTCTATAGCACAGCAAACGCAAGTGCTTCCCTATGTACAGACGTGAAAGATTACTATATTATACCACTGCGTTTTGAGGCCGTCGCTGACGGCAGTACACGAGTATCAATTACGATTTTAAAAGGACTTTCTTTAAACTTAGTATTTATGGAAGAGTTACACCACCCTCGGAAGTGCAATGACATTCTTTTCTGTTATCTGTATGTATTACTTTCATTCAAAGTGTCTCAACGTCTTTCCCACTGTACCAATCTGATATATCTGTTCTGTGTATGTTGCTGACAATGATCTTTTGAAGCAATTCGTCCTGTTACAACACTCTCCCATTCTTATATCATGTACATGTATATGATGCACGTCATTGCACGAAATATCATGATAACGGAAGAGCAAGATAGTTATGCATGATTACACGTTACACCGCAGTGGTGGATCCAGGCGCTGACGGCGCACCGGGCCCCGCCTACATTATTCAACCATTGTGCCTCACCATTGCTCTCCAAAATGATTAATCACCGATTTCTCAAAACATTATAGGGAGCTTTAGATTTTGACGAGCGGACGTTTGAGACGACGCTTGCACTGGACGGTCTCCTCTCCCCTGTGTCGTGCTGAAAAGTAGCTTTAGATTACGCTGGGACGCAACGTATAAAAAATAAAATGACGCCCCCATATGATCGGTACATGAAGTAGTTCTCTACGTTGCAAACTGTCAAGACGTAAAAATAGCGCAGTACGCGTAGTGGAAAAACTCAGGCGACGCAAGCTGAAAATAGATCGACTTGACGCGCACTTCTGCGCATGCTCAGAACATGTTTTTTTCCTCTGAACGTCCTCCGTCGCGAAAATCTAAAGCCCCTACTGAAGGAACTGTAAACCAAAAGCATGCATTTGATCTGTGTTGATTCATCATACCCTATTCATCACTTATAGCCAAGAGAATATCTACATTGATTTTTTTTTTTCGTTTGAGATTACATGCAGACGCCCCAACGCACACACACAAAAAACACACACAACAATTTACAAACCAAGATTTTGCCAGTAGCTTCACCTGTCAATTGTTGCTGCAGCATAATAAATCAATGATATATTCGAATGCACCATTCCCTGTACACCGTGCATAACTTATATACGTGGTTCAATAATATTGCGACTATTCCAATGCCCACATTCCACATAGATTTCTTCTCATCGGTCACTCGTCGGAATCAAAGTTTGTTGCTTCCGGCCACCCATCCACGACTCGTGTATCGGATCGTACTCTGATCAGTCCAACCTAACCCATTCCATACTGAATTCTGATATCTCCATAGACTTAATACACAGGCCACCAGATTCCCTTCTGGAACGGATTAATTGTGTTGGTTGATAACTGTCGTGTCAGTGTCAGACCCGTCGCGCGTGGTCCTCACCCGCCGATCTTGCCTCATCCGATCTGACACTGATGGTGGACCGACACAAGCCGGATATCTCAGACTGCCATCCGACATTTTTCAGTGGGTGGCCTGAAACAACAAACTGTGCTACCCACGAGTGACTGATGAGGGGAAAAAAAAAATCTCTGTGGAATGGAGGTATTAAAAAAAAAGAAAGAAAGAAGAAAAAAAAAATATATATATACTGAAAGAAATTGGACTGAGGCGGACGTTGCTCTCGATCTTGAGTCTCCCTTTTAATCAGTCGAGCTTTCGGCCTGTCATCAGGCCTTCATCAGGATCTACCAACAGAATAGTTATTATCTAAGTAATCTGATGTGTCATAATATAATGCAATAACATATAATGCCAATCTTCTGTACAGTTGGTAGATCGTGATGAAGGCTGATGACAAGCCGAAATCTAGACTGATTAAAAGGGAGACTCAAGATCGAGAGCAACGTCCGCCTCAGTCCAATTTCTTTCAGCATAATGCTACCCACAATGAAGCACCGCGTACGTTTGGGAAGGGAATTACCTCTCGCACTATATACACTAAATAAAAGTGCAGGGAAAAGTTATGCTTGCATGTCTAGAAAAGGTGCAGGAAAAGAAAAAAAAAGTAACCATCAGTCGGTGTAAATCACAAGAATAAAACAAGCAAATAAACAAACAAACTTTGATTCACCTAACTGGTGATCCTCCTCGATCTTCTCAGAGTCTCGGTGTGTCGCCTTCGCGATCTGCATTATCGATAACCTAGTATATTACAATATCGCATATCGATAGTCGCATGTGTCGGGCAGTAAAAGAAACAACAGCCTCCCACGATATCCCACGACAAGACGTCATAGACCGGTATCGATGTTAGATCCATACATTGGTTTCTGCACACGCGAGTCCGACCTAGAAGCGTGTAAACTTGCGTTGTATACCTCAATAGCTATATAGTATCCACACAGGTCATTATTCCCGGCTGAAGCTCCAGTTTACCGACATGCATTGGTACAGGCCACGACGGTGCAGAAAGAGTAAGAGACTATCACTGCAGAGTTTGTGGAACCATGGACGTGTAAATATATTGTAATTTCTCTTCAAAAGTATTCTCTTTTGTTGTTGCTGATCATCAGCGCGTGCGAGTGATTGTGTTCCGCGTGGAACCAATATAGCAGCAATAATGTATGAAAAAAAAAAAAAAAATAGGTCCGTAACAGGAAAACGTCAGGAGTGCTGGTATTCTGTGATGACGTAGCAAATCGCTCATCCGTCAGTTCTTCGTACTGCCAACGAAATATATTTCCCTCTGTAATCAATGCAAGATCATGTTCATTCCGCACGCCTTGCTCACATAGAGGAAAGGGGTCATGCCACACCCCCTTTATCACAGCGACACCCAAGAAAATAATAATGCAAAAAAAAAAACAAAAAAACAAGCACATAACAAAACAGCGGACTCGATCTGGGCGAGTCAAGGGCGATCGAGCAGCAGTGATTATGACGTCATCATTAAAAAAAATGCATTCCGGTATGTTTCTCTGAGCCAACATTTGGAACAAGGAGAGCAAGAGTAAAATAATAAACACTGATGATGTCAATTATACTGATACTGATCATGGTAATTATAGTAATATGTGTATGTATATATAATGATATGCGTGTTAATAACAAGAAGAAAAAGAAGAAGATGAGCAGTAATGATGAAAAATACAGATACTACTACTATTCTGCAAATAATGGAAGGGAAAGAAGAAAGAAGAAAAAAAAAACGAAGATAGAAGAGAAGGAGGGGAAGAAATAAGAGATGAAAAAAAACAGCTAGAAGGAGGAAACTAACGCGTGAAAACAAGCAAGAAAATTTGCGTGGGAACATGACTGTAATGACCTTGACAGACGTCTACTGACTTAGCTCTCCCGACTGAGTTAGCCTCTATTCAGACCTATATGCTTATTTATTGCAGGTATGTACTTCACTTTAGAGACTTTCCAGGATCTCCGAAACGAGTCATTTCTCATTGGATAGAATGTTAAAGCATGAAGCTCCATTTCATCGGATGAAATGAAGCATGGACCTCTTTTGGCCCCGTTCACATCTAAAAGCTAAGATACAGATTCATAATATTTTGGAAGCCGACTTGATCTGAGGGCGTCCTTTGAATTTTGGAGAGTATAGTCTCTAGTCCATAAAAGTGGGGCCTATACATACAGGACAAAACAGGCATGTACCATTTACATAGTGTAGAACGACTGTATTGATTCAACGTACGTTGACTCAAGCATGCATGACCACGCCATGAAAAACCAGAAAACTTTATTATATTGTCACGTAATGTCAATTCAAACGATATAAGAGATCATGTTGTTCTGGGTGCTTATGAGTAACTTTATTGCACTCCCTTGTGTTGAAACTTATTCCCCCGTGTGTGTGTGTGTGTGTGTGTGTATGCGTGTGCGTGTGTGTGTGTGTGTGTGTGTGTGTGTGTGTGTGTGTGTGTGTAAAACCATGTGTGACGTAAACAATACTTTTATGGGACAGAAACTGCACATGCCCTATCGCATCATGAAGGGTTTATTATTAGGTTGGAAAACGCTGTAAAACAACGAAAAGAGAAAAGATGTTATGTTGGGGATATAAATTATATAGACAGAGAAAATAATATGAGTAACTCTTTAATCAGTGGAGCGTAACAAACGGTTTAACGCTGACCATCGGAATGTGGACAAGATCACTTATGCCTGTCTGATCACGGGTGAACGGCAAGCACGACCAATTTGAAAAAGGCCGTTTTAATTATGTAGGATCTTAAGTAGTTTGTAAATATTTCAAAATTTGAAAGATATTAAGCATTTTCTTATTTTTCTATATCAATTATACTCGACCTCATGACCTCATACTGATTTTTTTCACAGCATCGAAATGAAACATAATTAAAAAAAAACAAAAACACACTCTTGATTACAGAGTTAGCAGCGTGCAATAAAAAAGAAGATGGCCCACTTCTCATCATTTTTAATAATATTTTTTGCACCGTGATTGCTGCTATTATAGTTCTTTGAATTGCACAACCTTGGTATTCCAATCACGAATGACCCAACCCATGAATAGATAAAAAAAAAAGACACGAAATGGCTCGCTGCCTCATGTAGACAGGTCGACGTATAGGTCAAAGTTCCTGAGAATATTATACATATGTATGTATATATATATATATATATATATATATAATATATATATATATATATATATATATATATATATATATATATATATATAATATATATATATATATATATATACCGTGTACCGAGTCTGTATTTTTGTATATATATATATATATAGTAAACATATATATATACAGATAGATATATATGAACATATATCATATATATATATATATATAATTATATATACATATATATGTATATATATATGAAGAGCTTGTTCGCAAAAACCGATAAGTCCATTTTTGAAGATTTTCAAGTATCGTCTCTGTCATAAAGCACAAAATAACACCTTTTAAATGATATATTGATCACTACATATACATTTTTGAAGTTATGGTGAAAAGAAGCAAAAATTTTCTTATCATTCTCTTTATTTTTCTTGACCTTTAATCGCAAATATCTCCATTTGGCAAATATGGACTTATCGGTTTTTGCGAACAAACTCTTCATATATATATATATATATATATATATATATATATATATATATATATACAGTGCACCGAGTCTGTATTTCAAGACTGTTCTATAGACTTGTGAAGCTTGTTAGCCACCCGGTCTTCACCTAAGGGCACGCTACCGCGCACATATCAGAAGCAATTTACTTCACTTTTCTTGACATCTCTCTATACTATACAAACAAAAACAACCAACTTTGCCCACTCTATACGTTTAGTTGCGGACCTACGGGGATGAGGAGTTGGGGGTCTAACCCCTCCCCCCCCCCCCCTCCCCCCTTTGGGCTGCCACTTGAAAAATGTGATATGCATAGACAAGTCCAGACCAAGTGTATGTTCAAAGCACTCTGTCTAAAAGACTCAAAATAGACGGAAAAATCGCCGGGACACCCTCCCCCCCCCCCCCCAGGTTCCTTTCGGACTCTCCCATCCCAAGGTCAACCCCCATCCAGAATAAGAAGCTAGACCCGCCCCTGACATTGAACGGGATGCCTTAACTAGTTTTCAAGGTGATTCTGAAATCCGATGGATTTTGTATTGCATTAATTCTCCAGTTTTTGTACCAAGGGGGTGATCCGAATGTTGCGCTAATGATGCATGCTAAGTTTACAGTCAACTTCGCCTAGGTTGAATCAAAAGGTAACAGGGAGGGGGTCGACTTGCGTGAATATTCGACGAATGCGTGTTTCTTTCCATCTGGGTGTAATATTTCTTGGACTTCTATCGCTATTATTTTTTTTTTCTATGATGACCTGTGCGACATAGGGAATGATTACCTTTTTGTGGTAATGTGTACCGGTATAATTTTAGTTGGTCAAAGTAAACATATTCGTTCTCCGTATGTGGGCTTCACGCCTATGAATGTTTGAACCTAGAGTTTTACAAGCGTTATAATTTTATGTAATAATGAAATATGAAATAATGAAATAATGAAATAAAAATGAAATGAAATGAAATGAAATGAAATGTAGGCCCCATCATATTTTAGTTATTTCCTTATATATACATTAGTGTTAGATATTTCTTTAATCTTTAATCAAAAGACATGGTTGTATATAAAATGGTATTCTTATTTGTCATATTACTATCTATCATTTGGAAATTTCATTGAGAAAGTAGAAATACGAAAATAGATTTGAACTGAACTGAACTGAATGTGTCACGGTCTCCAATATCACAACTATTATTGTAGAAACCCGTTGCCATAGAAACTGACAAGATAATTCTCTCATAGTATACCACCATGCAGTACTCAATGGACGGATAGACCACAGACTAGTAATTATCTATAAGGTTCCTACCCCGGTTTAGTCGAATAATCCAAAATAGAGGTTAAATTCATTATCCGAAGGAAATAGTCATCCAGAAATAAATGAATACCCGTTTTGTGGCGTTATTCTGAATGTTTATCATTCTGAAGGTCCATTAATCCGAATATGAAAAAAAGTGCGTGTAAACAAACCTTCGAATATACAAACCACATTTTGTATTCGGATTAACGAATCCTACAAAAAATGAAACTTTTTTTCCCCATTATCGGATTAACCAACCTTCGGAATAACAACCGTTGTTTCATTTTTGGACTAACGAACCTTCGAAATATTGAACCCTCGGAATATCGAACCTTTGGAATAACGTACTTGGAATAACCACCGAAATGTTGCAATAAATAAACGTAACGATTATTCGATTACACTGGACTCAGATACAATCTAACACACATGTGCAGTGAAGGAATTACGACTGTTTAATTATCCATATATTTCAACAACAACCACAACAAACAATGTACATAACTCTCTGTTTCATAACATAGAGTCGAGAAATTAACTCTTCGCCTGAGAGTTATTTTTGAAATTATTCACTTAATCTTAATCAACTCTAATCTGTTAAGCACAGCCAGAAAAGATGTTCAAGTTTCACAGCATATTCACAAGACCGTGACATTGCTTCCAAAATTACGGGCGAGGTGAGGGTAATCAATGGCCCATATTCACGTGTAATAGCTACTGAAATGAAATAAGCTTGTTTTCTCAGATACGAATGTCGAGAGCCATTCAATCTCTGAATTTTCGACAGGACTGGTGTGACATCGGTCAAGTATCGATCCTATTTACGGCTGGCCCAAAATCTCGCATCGCAGCGCGGGTTCTCCGAACCAGGAGCGAGGGTGGAACCGAACGTAGCGGGCGCTCACGGGAGCAGGTAGTATTGTCTCCACAGTCGTATTGCCGTCAAAATTGCCTGGGAATATCTATCATAATAATACGCAGGAAAACAACGGTCATATCGGTTTTAAGAAAAGAATATTTAAGTTAATACTTCAGTGTACATAGATTAAAAAACTTACAAAAGAGAAATATAATATGAAATAAACGAGTCCTGATTTTTTTCTTCTAATGATGTGGGAGTGTGGTGAATCCTTTCCTGTGACGATTATCGAAAATAAACAATCTATCTGTCTAGCATCGATTGCACGTGATCGGTTCTAAAACTAGATAACATGAAGTTGAATATAAACTACCTGGTCATCTTCATGCAAAGTTGTTCTGTTTGATTCTGATAATCTGAAGTTTCCTCCACTCATGCTTGAAATGACCACTATATGAATATATTCCATTTGTATGATAGGAGTACTGAGGGATCTCCATACTCTCTTACTAATATTCGACAATAGCTGTTTGACTCGAAAGTTTGTCACGAGTGACCCATATTCAGGAGTCATCCCGCTTTAACGTAGGCCTAATAGTCTCAATTCAAATAGTTTCAAATCGAATCGAATCGAGTCAAATCAAATCAAATCAAATCAAATCGAATCAAGTCGAATCGAATCAAATCAAATCAAATCAAATCAAATCAAATCAAATCAAAAAGCCACATCCAAATCAATGTTATCCCATTCGAGTATTTTCTTCTTTTTTTTTGGGGGGGGGGAACTATAATCCTTGGAGCGGTTTTATTGTTTCTAATCGAATAGTTCTATGTACCGTCTCAGGGCACGCCGGCATCGAGGCGAATGTCCACTGCACGTCGTCGGTCGAGAAGGAGATAGAGAAAGCCGTGATCCACTGCGAGGCATGGGGGCGCCCTTGGGTTATCACTCCCGTCACGTTTCGATTGACTGTCAAGTCAACCTTGATCAAAACATAACAGCAAGATATCATCTTTCTATTCATTCTAAGACGTTTGTTCTGATATCATTGACAAAGATTAAGCTGGTTTAATCTAAAGGTTAAATTTCGTCGTACGATTGTAACAAATAAACGAAAAATATATGACTGTCCATGATTATGAAAGTCAGTGAGTAAACACAAAATACGGAGCGTATCGTGTACCCCGATCTGTTTGCCTTCTGTTGGTCATGCGACTATTTTCCCCCTGTATACTTAATGTAATTCCTCATTTCAAGAAATGGAATGAAACAAAAAGTGCGTTAAAAAAAAATCTTTGTGGGTGATATACGAAGGGCGTCATATTTTGGCCCAGAATCGTAAACATATCCACCCCTTTACTGAAAATCATGCAAAATGTTTTGCTGTTTCAGAACGAGGCGACCGAATAGAACACTTCTTGTGTCATACACTAGCAACTTTTAAAAAGTGCCATTAGAAAAGTAAATAATATATATTTGGCTGTTTTTGTCTTTCAGAAGAATATTATTATCCTTATTACATTCCAAATGAAATAGGAAAGACATGGCTTTACCTCATATTTACTGAAGATAAGCTTAAGATCATTAAAGTCTTCTCATATCTTCTTTCTCTTTGGGAACCCCGCATTGTCCTTAATCTCGATTTATTCCTTATCAAAGACCCATCAAAAGCAGGAAGTTTCCTAACATTTATGCTTACTTTTGAATGAAACAGGTGCAACATACTTGCCCTTCCTTCACATGTACATTGTTAGTTCCATCTTTAACCCTGGTATCATAATAGGAAACACTCTGGAGTCGGGTTACTCACTGGCTTTATAAGAGGAGGAAACTACAATCTAAGAGAGAGAGAGAGAACGAGTAATCTTACCTTCAACCAACTGCTGGCGTTTGTCCCAACCCAAGCTCCGGCGTTGGTCCCGACCCAAACACCAGCCTCGTACACTGCATCCGAGTCGAGATTCAGTCGTGCGAACGCGGGACCATAAGACACGCCTTCGGGTCGTCGCGTTCCTTGCCCCGTGACGTCACCGTCGGGGATTCCCCCGTCTGCCATGCCGAGGGGAACTCCCCGCTCCGGTACGCATTGCATGTCGGGATCGTACACATCTTCTGTATATCAATAAGAGAAAGAATAGATTACCTAGGGACATCTCTGTAGTCAAGCTATGCTTATGAATGATAATATTCATGTCCTCCTGCATTACAACTAATTTCTGTAAACTTTACCAGTAAACCCCTTAGTGTTCCCTTGGTGTTCAACATGATAAAAGTATTTTTATATCTTTACTTTCTTCATTTTTCTTAAGCACTGTATGTACTACATAATAGCGAAGGTTGATTTTGTATAATATTTATAATAATGTCGACACTTTAGTCTTTGTATCTCAACGGAATGCAGAAATTAAACTGATCTGAAATAAACTGAAGACAGCAAGAGAGGCTAGAGAAAGACATAGAAAGAGAGGGGAAGAAGGGGGGGGGGGAATGATTGGATTCCCATCACAGATATAGGCCTACACAAATACCCACGCAAACATCCATAACTGCATAATAATTTGATGAAATATGTATTGTCAGCTTTCACATATTATTTAGTACTGAACTCAGGTAAGCGTACTAGTCAAGATAATGATGCCATTTATTAGTGCAGGACGAAACGCTAAAAATCAAGATAATGATTACTCAAGCAGGAGAGGGAAATAAGGAGGACGCGGAGGTATAAGGAAATGAAAGAGAATGTGATCAGGCCCTCTAATCTACGCTTAAAGAACTAGGAGGTGGACCTACGAACAAACTCCGAAAGTGGTCCAACTCCGTAGATCTCTAAACGCACAGCTGGCGCACCCACATAGCTGCGAGGGTTTATCTGTACCCGTCGGGCAAGGATCGGGGGCTGGAAAGACAAGTTTTCCGCAGTCGTTGCGTCGTAGTTTCCGGGGAATAACTGCAAGATCATCCCAAAGAGAATGATACGTGTTACAATTCAAATAAATTCACAAAAATTGTGGAAATTTTACCAAAGATGTCTTTCGAGTGGAAGCTACATTATAATATTACCAAAACTTCAAAGGTGTTTGATACTCGATTACGGCAACCTCTGCAACGTCAAATTTATCTGAATATTTAATCTATCTGACGTGACGACGATATTATTATTTTGTGCTTAACATATCTTTTGTTTCGATTACCCTATGGCAGAACGGGTAATTACTATTCAGTGATTTTGAAGGGAAAAACTGAAACAATGACGTCACTATTGTAAGAGAGAGAGAGAGAGAGAGAGAAAGAGAGAGGATAAGTCACTGTATAGTAGAGAAACCCACATGACGACATATCATACTACCTCTTTCACTCACGTAGTTATGATGTACATGCTTGTTAATCCGATTACGCCCAAATTTCGATTGCTCCCTCCCTTGATTGCGTTACACATTCATCTACATAAATCCCTTCCGAATTGAATTCTTTTTCTTTTAACAGAAATAGATGTTGAAACCCTGACCAAAATCGGCCAGTGGTAGAGAAAAGCAAATATCATCTCATCATGATAGTACACATGTAATGACATACGCACTAAAATGTGCATTGAAGTTTTTCGCTGGACCTCCTTAGATGATTGACTATGGTTTACCTTTGTTGTATTAGCGTAAGGATCTGCGAAGTCCGACATGCTAAACTCATCAGTGCCGTAAGAGACTGTGAAAGATGTGACCCACTGGTCGCGGCCCAGCCCCCCTCCCTGCAGCGCCACTCCGGTGATAAGGTACAGCTCGTCACTGTCTACTGAAACGCGGATCCACGGCGTCGCCAGATCGGAGTTGTTGGGAGCCCAGAACGATAAGGAGTTGAGTCGGCTCTCGGCGGTGCACGTGGTAGCTTCGGAGCAGCTGGACGCCGTGATTGCCTCGTCGGATATCTCCCCCGATTCCATCCCAAGTGCATGGCCGATTGGATGACACTCTACTACACCTAGTGATGATGGTGATGTTAATGATGATGGATACGAGAACAGTGGTTACGATGGTTTTAAAATGATACCAATCATTATAAAATTGGTAACTATACCAATGATAACAATAGCAACAACAACAATAATGATAACGATGATCATAATGATAGTGACACATAACACAACTCTACCAAAGGTTACAATCATGATAAAAATGGTGATGATAATAACAATATTAATAATGTTTTTTTCATCCAGTGAGGCGTCTTTAACATTGTTCTTCAGAAGGCCTTGACATTATCGTCACATCAGCATCGTCAGTTAGAAAATTTTGCACAGAATGATGACATCGGCAATGATGCTGAAAATCGATGATGATGATGGCGGACATGACAAGTGAAGTACATCAGGGGGCATTTCATGAAGCATTTTGTCAGACAAACTTGTCGGAAAATTTGCTCTCAGCCAATCAGAATTGCAAGGATTTCAGTAGCTTGTAACAGTTTGTCAGAAAGATATCCAACCCCTGCTAGCTGAATGTATAAGAACATTAACAGTTTCATTGCTTTGCGTGCTGAAGATAAAGATGAATTCATGATGGTAATGATGATGATGATGACGATGATGATGATGACGATGATGATGATGATGATGAAAACTACCGAACTCCATTCTCACCAGCTTGAGTAGTATAAGACATTATTCAAGGTTATCAACAGAAATGCACTTTAAAGACATTGGCGGTGCGACTGTATCGATCTTCAGTCGCAGCGCTGCTCACCGGGGTACATTTGAAAACTACGCATAGCACCCGTCAGCGAAAACGTGCATCAAAGCGTACGCTTCTCGGTAACAGTCGGCTCCAGTCGAGGTACTTCGGCTGTGTGTGCATATACTTTTGATATTATATACATACAGATCAGTGCTAAAGCTATACACAATTCGCAGCGGGGATTCTTATATAAGTATATCCGAGTCCGGCCAGCCGTTCCACTCCTGGCTATATAACCGGGTCTTTAAGACTTGGCGAAGTATCCTTTTCATTGTTTGCATTGAAAGCTTTTTTTTTTTTCCCAATCATTGTCGTCTTGACTTTAAATAGATACTTTGTAGCTGGCAAGCAGAATTCATAAGGAGTGTGTGAATAGTGATAACATCACAGATGCGTAATTTAAGTGAATATTGAAAACCTGTTAGTTTAAATGACCTTTCTCTGCTCATGCGCAAAGTTGAACAACGAAGTGGCTTATAATGTAAAGCTCATGCAGAACACAATGTGTTCCGTCATCTTCTTCTTTCTTAGTCTTCAAAGGGCTAGGAAGCCTTCCACGTATATGAACCTGACATGCATGCTTGTTCTGAGAAGGAACGTGTTCCTATTCAGAGGATGTTGTGAAACGGTCTTTAAGTAAATCTTTGATTTTTTTTTTTTTTTTTTTTTTTACTGAGTTAGAATTCACCTTGCAGGGTCCTATTTTATGAAGAGTCATAAATGATTATATACTGAGTAGTTGATTTCTATCATAAGTCTGTGGCAGCCTGTGTGGTAAGGAAAATTATAATCGATTGTATCTTTTGAAAAAAACGGGGCCCAGAGCTTGATAGATTACTTCACTCAGGTGAAACGTCAAGAAAAGATTAACTCATTCACTATGGAAACGTAATGGGATCTGTTCAAGGTCAATAGGACTTAAGAGTCTCACGTCCAACTGGTTAATCTAATGTACTAAAGAAAGGAGAAATATTCTCACCCGAACTACAGCAAATGACACCAATGACCTCTTCGGGACTGGATTCCTCTTTCCCGGAAGCGACGCTGGTGGCGCGCCAACAGTCCGTAATTTGCTCCGGACGAGGCGGGCACCCGATGGTGGCATACCTGGACACGAAATCGATGAAACTTTCGTTGAACACGTTGGTGCTGACAGTGGCAAGGGCGCCCTCAAAGCCGAGGTGGCGACACACCATATGCGAAATGGGCGTGGTCCACGATGGACTGGTGAAGAAGGCGGTGCTCTCCGTGCTGGATTGGTGGACGGAAAAGGCCACCGCCCCTTCCCTGTCAGTGCTTCCACCGTAGAGGGAGACAGATGTAATGAATTGCTCTATAAAGGAAGAAAATATTGAAAGAAGTGATTTCGATTAAGAATCGATGATACCGTGATATACTGATGAGATATACGTAACAGGGTCTAGGGCAATTACCCCCTGGGCAATTACCCCGGACCCTTCCCCTGACCCTAATCCTAATTTTAATCCTAATCCTAATCCTAATCCTGAACCTAAACCTAACCCTCACCCTAATCTTTACTCTAACCTTATCATTAACCAGTATTTATCCAGGAGGTAATTGCCCTCGGAGGGTTATTGCCCTGATACGGGATATACATACTTTTGGGTTTTTCACGGAATGCCGCTTTAAAATGTAGTTGAAATAAGAAGAAAATAATTAGATATGCGCATCCCAGAAAAAAAAAACCCACCCTATTACAATGTGATTACACAGAAATAACGTCCATGGATTCATGTTTACAGTAATCTGTTAAAGGACAAGTTCACCTTCATAGACATGTGGATTGAGTGAAGGCAACAATATTAGTGGAACACATCAGTGAAAGTTTGGGGAAAATCCTACAATCCGTTCAAAAGTATATGTGCAATCACTGCTGGAGGAGAAGACTACTACAGTGTATGATGTCACTTGCGTACAACAATATAAGGAAAATAAAAAGAGAATTTCAAAAAAATTGACTTTTTGAATAAAGTGTACATTTCTTCAACATGTTACTGACATATGTTAGGGGTAATATTATTTCCCCTGACTTCTGAAAGACAGAAGTTGAGTGTTCTTTAATTATGTGAGAAAAGTGAGAATATCTTGAATTTTCTTTATACTTTCTTAATGTAGTTGTACTCACATGACATCACAAGCTATAGTAGTCTTCTCATCCAGCCATGACTGAGCAGAAACTTCAAAAATTCATAACTTTTGAACGGATTGTCCGATTTTCCTCAAACTCTCATTGATGTGTTCCACTAATATTGCTGCATTTTCTCAACCCACATGTCTATGAAGGTGAACTTGTCCTTTAAGAGCTGGAATAAAACTTGCACCTGTCTCGCAGTAGTCTCGAAACTATCCTAAAAGTGATTGTATTTTGCTATTTTAAAAGTGGTTTTATTAAATGGTACACAAAAACTAATGGTCATTGCTTGGTCATAATTCACTCACGTGACTAAGCGCGCAGTGTGGAAAAATTGTAATATTGCAAGCAGTGACGTCACTTCAGGTAATAATAGATTCCAGAATTTGACTGGCAAACGGCCGGACGTATAATACGCGGGTTTGCAAACATTCAAACTCGTGTATGACTCCATCACGATGCTAACGAGGCTATCTATATGATATTTAGTAGGCCTATATCATATAATATTTTATTACACGAATGAAATATTACTTTTATCCTTTCGCCGTCTTCCAGCATAAATGTTTGTTGTTGTTTTTTTTTTTAGATTTAAGGATCTTTTCAAACAATCCCATACAAAAGCCTAATCAAGCATTGTATTTCTACCTCTATTAAATAAATGACGAATTAAACCAAAAGTGCAGGCAAATGCACATCAAGGCGTGAGCATGAATGATAAGTGTTGACTTTAAATTTTTGAACAGGCCAGAGTCAGAGTAGCTAACATATGCTTGGCATAGTGACCTTCATCTCCAATTTAACACTTTGCTCCTTTTTTTTTTCGTAAACATATCTTTAAATTTTAACATTTAAGAACAAAATAATGTCTACTTTGTATTTAATAAATTCTCTAAACCTATTCGGTTATGCCGCCAATAACTGGGGGCTTCAAAAATAAGTAGAAAAGATATTTCAATGGCTTATGCAATGAGCCAGATGCATTGCTATGCCAGTGAATAGGGTAATCAACTATTGTTAGACATACTGAGCCCCACCCCACCCCAGTTATGGCTGAAATAGACATTTTAAAGGTGTTATTGTACATTTGCAAATGAAACAAGAGCCCAGCTTTCGTACTTCAAAATAGTTTTAAAATGTGACTTAGGGATAGAAACAACCAACGTAAAAATGTCCGTCTGTATAATCAATGTTAATTTGTTAAATATTCAAAGCGTGAACAATAGTTATAATAAAATTGTTTCCAGAATAAACCGTCTTCAGTTAAGGTTTATTGAGAAATATAGTGATATCCCCTTATATTTTAGGCGTAATTGCGAGATTTCTACATGGTATGATGTTTTGTGATACAACTGACCTACACATGCATCAAATGCGATAACTCGAATATTTTTGAATCACTGGTCCAAATGGTAAACATAAAATAGCACCACCTAAACCAAACAGGTAGCCTTATATTACCCCGTTGGCATTGGAGTCCATAGTAGCCAGGTGCGCAGTGACATGTGTAGCCATCGTCAGTTTCTGTGCATGTCCCATTGTGTAGACAAGGGTTACTGGAACACACTGTGTAGAGTGATGGGTGATGGGTTTAGAGGTACATCCGAAATTATGTATATCACGTATAGAAATATCGATTTCTCACACACTTCCATCTCTAGAATAATCCGAGATTGCAACGAAATGTATATTGTGCAAAACAATGAGTATTAAATCACATTAAAAAAAAATATTCCAAAATGATTTTAGAAGTTCCGACATCAAACACGCATTCAAGCGCGCGCACACACACACACACACACACACACACCCAGAAAGAAAGAAAGACATACACACACATTCACACACACATACAAAAAAAAAAAATGGAGACGGTGGGGGAGTGGACAGAGATGAGTACGAAAGGTGCTAAGAGAATAGCTGTAAATCATTTTGCTTTTGACGTGCGCGCTAGTCGGTAGGCATAGGGTGGTATTAATGGCGCTAAATTGACCATTCATTAAATTTTTGACCACGCTCTGGCGATATGGGTCTACGAAAATTTAATTGGCAACACGTAAAGACATTACCCTACTCACGGTTTATAACGCAGGTGGGTATCAAAGCACGGGCTTCCGGCATTCATCACAGAGTGAGTGGTGTGAGTGGTCCATTTAACAATTAGCATTGACTGGTATTGACTGCCCATGAACGATGTATATAGGCCTACTGCCCACTTTACAGGAAGTAAATGAAAACTTGGTCATATCAGGGTACTTTATCTTGTAGCTCGAGGTAGAAACCCATGTAGAGCATGTTCGAGTTTTTCATTCAATTCAATACAGTTTTTTTTTTTCATCAAACAGAGTAAGACAAAGTACAAAGCATGCATTAAACAATCATAATAACTATTGTTTGATCTATACAAAAATGCATACCGCAATGTGAATCGTATAGTATTAAAGTATGATATATCCATTTAAGCAGAATAACTAAGAACATCTATATATTATGCATGCTTTGAAGGTTGACAGTAAAGTAAGTATGAAAAACAGTGGTCCAGTAAAAAGCAAAGGCTTGTACGACGTGGATCACTCTGAAACTTTATTCGCATTGTACTACAACCTCACACAGCCACACACAAAAAAACATACATCTCTCTCTCTCTCTCTCTCTCTCTCTTGGATCTTGGATCTTGGATTTCAATCTCTATGTCTCTCTATGAATAGATTCATATATACATTCATTCAAACAAATAAGGTATACGCACACAAAAATAGGCTCAATTTTGTCAATACTATAAAATCGGCAGATACATATAAAACAATTACAGGCAAAATACGTCCATATAATTATAAATAAACATTATCTTTCCCATCAATGTTAAACTGATAATCTCTCAAACTAAAAAACAAAAACAAAAAACTTTAAGATGACATAGAAAAAAATAGAATAATTGAAGTAAAAGAGAGAAGGGAAAATGTAATTTGTTTACCGGATGACACTCACTCGATATGTGGCATATATAGTTTACAGATTTCCATGTTTTCCCCTGCCAACTCAAGGTACTTTCGATGATATTTCTAAACGATTCGGGTGCTATTTTCGGCACAAAATGTATGACGTCACCATTATCCATTGTTCTCGACGCACAGGACATCATGTCTGTGTTTGTGCATGTGTCATCACCGTCTGCGAGAATGAAATTATATAAAAAACAAACAAACAAACACATTCTTAAACACCAGATATTCGTCTGCTGTCTAAAGAGGGTAAAATGAGTTAGAACGCACACCTCACAGCACTGCCGCGGCAGCATACCCTCTGCACTGCTGTTCATCAATGAAGTGAGCGGCGACACTTATGATGTACTTTAATTATAGTTAATCTTTCTGTGTCGTAGGTTTACTTCGTACTAGGTTTCTTTCTAGTCAATTTCAGCATATGAAGATGTTCTCCTGCATTTCCAGTTTCATGCATATATTTTCTCTCATAACACTAAATTTGAAGTGTTTCCTTTTGTATGGTGTACCTTCAACTTGACATTGCTTTATGTTTTTCCTTCTTTATACATGTATGTTTTCCTCTATACGATTGTACGCCGTTGTACTCCATAATGTGCAAAGATGCATACAGGAACAATTCATACAATTCCTGACGTTTTGTTGAATTCAAATATATTCATTGTAAATTCTATCGAAAACAGAATGCAGAAAATAAACTGAACTGTACTGAACAACGACTCGGCGTAAAAATCACGTGTGATTTACGAGGCATGCTGCTTTGTGGCAAAGCAATGACAAACTGGAATCTGTTTAATTCATGTCTATTTTACTGGCATTAGCTATAATTACAAACAACTATGGAAAGCAACAATGGTGATATATATATATATATATATATATATATATATATATATATGACACGTACACATAACACATCGCTTAGGCAGGACTGAATTGATATGGGGCTTGCCATATGGTTTGTCACCGTTTGACAGTTGTAAACTCATTACGGCATTTTAGGGAAAAACGAGAAATATGTTTCCTCTCCATTATTGACCGTCAAACTTTTTGTTTTCTGACCGCGTAACGTACACGTACTTAAAGATTTCAGCCGTGGTCTTCCATCAAAAATCCTATTGCTTGAATGTTCAACAAAATCCATTATGGGACAGTGGCATTTAAATCCTTAGTCCCATTAGTAAATAATTTGTTGAAGATTTCTAAATTCTACTGCCTGATTTATATTGTCTATAGTTGACATTTGATTTTGATCTCCATTAGATATCAAGCTGGTGAATTGCGACATTAATTGTTGGTCAATATCCCTCCTATTTAAATTGTTTTTTTATTTTCTTTCTCGTTCACGTTTACTGTAAAATTAAATGTGGGAGTTGATTATTGTTTGGCTATGATCTGACACCAAAAGCCTGACCTCTGACCCCTATTTTCCGAACTCACAGGGACGTTGTATGACTTGTTTCACAAGCGCATACTACATCTTGTTTAGATTACCACCCTGGTCTTCTGTTAATAAGTTGAAGTGCTAGAAGGAAACTACAGCCCAACACTTCTGCTCTTTAAAAGTTTGAATATGATTACCTGATGAGCTCGTCCATGTCACCATGACGCAGAAAAGGCAAAAGGCCGCAACTTGGCCGTACTATATTCATAGAAACAACCAAGGAAAGAGAGAGAAACGAAAAAAAAAATGCGTACAGTTGAATAAGTTCAAAGGGCGTATCTAGCAATTTGTGGTTGTAGTGTCAGTGTATGAGGCATACGCTAACAATAGAGTCAACAACCTACGTGTTTTTTCTCGGAATCGGAATTGCTCTTCTAATGTGTGTTATGTGTGCTTTGTATTTACAAAACTCTCTGAAATCATCACGCTAGTATTTAGTAGTTTTCTTACTAGAGTGTAGCAAGCTCTGTCTAATTTCATGTTTGAATAAACGTGAGAAAATCGGAAAGTGATTTAAACTTAAATCACTTTTTGCTCAAGGTTGACCTCCCAAAGAATGAAACAAACCAAACAAACCACAACAAGTAATAGGCCCGGAGTACACTTCAGAGTTCAACTGCAACAGAGTAAAACTGTACTGTCTTTCAACGCATGTGCAAGTAAACTGTTTACGGATCTTTTAATACATATGTCATGCAATAAGACCGTAGAAAACGGTGAGAAGCATGTGACAAAAACAACATCAATAATATACTTCAAACAATACTGATATAAATGTAGTCAAAACTTGGGTACAACTGTTACATTAATTTTTGCTACGACATAGATATTTATCACCTGGTAACTTTGTGATGCCCCTAAACAATACACAATGGGTGAAAGAAAAACAAAATTATATTCCTCGACACAACTATAACCTATTTACCAATTTGTTAAAGGTGTAAAGATTTAACGGTAGAATTAAAAAAAAAAAGGAAATGATGTATTGTGGAATAAAGATTAACCGTAAGTGGCTCACCGAACGAAACGGCCCCATACCGGTTGCTTTGACTTCCAGTGTGCACTTATAAAATCTTGGGAGACATATCTTCACGATTGGGAACGACGTTGTCTACGAAAGAGTTTAACAGCTGCAATAGTTGTCCTCGATAGCAGTTCCAACATACGCGATTTGTTCGGCGCATATGAAGTTGAAGCAAAAGTGCTTTTATGTTAATACTGCGATGATGTTCCAGTTTCAGATTGGCCTAGGATTGGCCGCCCAATTATTAGCTCTCATTATGACGAGTATGACGATCCCGAGTTCGTCTCCACAATTAGTGTCGCTCCATTTATCGTGCAGACTAGTATTTGCTAAGAACCGTATATATAGTGGTAATGGTTAATAGTCAATACCTCCCAGGTCCCCTTTCCCATTTACTAAATACGTGTAAATCTACAATGCAAAAATCAATAGATACATTAAATTCACGTTTTTTATGTATTTACTGATATCATGATTCTAACGTATAATGTGGCAACTGCCGTGTTTACAAAGTTAAAAAATATAGACACTGTTGGACATGTATTTTTTTTCTACATCATCATTACAAGATCTCATGTTGTGTAACAATCATAATTTGGTGTCCAACAGTTAATAAGTGCTACATTTGTTACTTCTACCTGATGTATGTAATCTGTACGAATGACTTTTTGTTTTAAAATCTCTTTCTGGAAAGGACCCCAAGGAACATATCGAATCAAATCAGGAAGGTTAAATATTAATACTTACAAATACATGGCACATTTGAAATTTTAATATTGCCTTGGTGTTCACCAGCAATAAAATGAATGTTCAATCAATGTGTATCTATTCAGGAGAAATTCGTAATAGAAAAACCTTCCTTTAAATCTTTATAAGAGGGACTCTCCACAATAGGTAGGGGTTCCTATCTTAAATTTGTGTAATTAAAAACATTATCAAAATAAGTAACATAAACAGATATTCAAGAACATTTGTCAGCATCGTTTGAAATAATTACAAAATATTTTGTTACGTCTTGTTTTAAACTTTGATAGTCTAGGTAATATATATATATATATATATATATATATATATATATACATATATATATATATATATATATTTGCCACAATTCCAGACTATATCGTGCATAGTTCTCTCTCTCTCTCTCTCTCTCTCTGTCCCTCTCCCTTACATATATCAGGTAGTGCAAGTTTTGGAAAACACTCTGTCGGTGTACATTTAAGTATGTATGTCCCTTTTTTTCTCTCCTCATAATGCCACTTAAACGTGTAATTAAACATTATGGTAACAAAACAATATTCTAAGATTGCATAAAATCAACATTTATATACAATATTCCTAAGAAAAATAATTCAGGAAGTCAAGTATCTCGCTTACTTAATAATTAACGGCCAAATACAAGCACACATTTACTTTTTCAAATTCTTTATTCGAATTTCGTTCAATGCCACAAAATAACATTCCCAGGGACAATATTCAGCAACATTAAACAAAGATAAACAACGTTATACACAAAGAGCATTATGCAAAGTCATGTAAACCACAACCATACATGCACAATAACGCACACACGCACACACACATGCACAAATACACGCGCGCATCACAATAACATCAAACGGTACGCTCTCTTTTGACTAGGGCATGATGCTCATGCATCCGTTTGCGTTCTCTTAATTAATTATCTGGTATTAGGTTTTCCATATCATTTTATTTCGAGACCAACTTCTACAACGTAAACTTCAGTGAGGCCTTTTGCAGTTTCTTCTTTGTGATTTGCTTTTATGTGATGAACTGAACTGATATCCTGTATATAAAAGTCGTTACGAGTTACGAGTTTAGACAAACGTTTTAAAAGTATGTTTATGTGGCAATTTATTTTTGTACGCTGACAATTTCATTGCTATACGTGATCAGGTTCCCTGAAAAAAATGCTTTACAACAGACTGCAAAGATAAAAACAAAAACAAAAAAAAAACCCAAATTGTATACCGATACTACAGTTCTTATAAATGTTGTAGGCTGACGTATCATCATTTAAATCTGACACATTAAGTCTTTCATGAATATGTTATCATTCTATGATTCGTGCATACTCAAAGCCAAAAGTGACAATTACAAGCGTTTGATAGAGACAAAACACCTTTTGAACACATGAATAATATGAACTTAGCGATAAAAACTATTAGTCATTCCTTGAATACTCAGTAGCTATTTATTGATTTCCCTTTTTTAACCTCTGACATGTTAGTAGATGAAACCTACGCTCGGCGAACCTGGCGAAGGTTATGTTTACAGTTGCGTATGTGTATCCGTCTACTGGTCTGTTTGTCTGCTTGTCTGTCTGTTTATAAGATAACTCAAGAACGGTTGATTGAATTTTCACCAAACTTGCAGGATGTGTTCATAATAAAGTATTAGAAGGAAACAGTCATAAATGATCTCGAAGGTAAGAGGTCATGGCATCATAAATAAGATAAAATTACTTTAATCTCCTAATAACTCAACAACGGATGATCACAATTGCACTGAATTAATCTTGTAGATGTCCCTATACCTATATACAAAATGACAATATCTTAATCATGGCTGCTTGATGGAGGTCTGCTCTCAAGGGCCCGAATTCACGAAGGTGGTACAATTGAAACCATGGTTTAAACCATGGACAATTTGTATGGAGCGCCAAGTGTCGCATGGCCTATTTCGTTACGAAATCAGTCATTTCGTCGACGAAATGACCAATTCGTTGACGAAATGATCATTATTCGTCGACGAAATGTCACTTCGTTACGAAATGATCATTTCATCGACGAAATGACCGATTTCGTAACGAAATAGGCCATGCGACACTTGGCGCTCCATACAAATTGTCCATGGTTTAAACCATGGTTTCAATTGTATTGAAGGGGAAAGTGTTATATGGGCATAATGAGATATGGTATCTATCCAGACAATGTTTTCTTCCACGTCACTGGACATCCAAGACGGTTTTTCTGCCTTTTCATGATAAGTCTCGTAGTCTCGTAATTCTCACTGACCAGTCGTTTACACTTCGCTGATTTGTTACTCGTCATGTGAGCAATGCGTAACATCCTTTGCCCCTTCCGCGCCTTTGCCTCGCTTCCGATCACGCATGCGCGGTAGTGATCGTCTAAGAGATGCTTAAATGTGGCTAAATCAGTCTGAAATTTCTCTCCAAGAGTTGATATTTTTTCCCACAAGGTGCGATTGAAGTGCTCATAGAGAGAAACGTCTGCTGAGTTCCATTTTCGGATTTCATCTCTCTGTTCTTCACTCAAATTAGAATGCTTAGCCCGTTCGTTTTTCTTCACGTACAGTATGTCAGCAAATCCCCAGTTCATCAGAGTTTTCAATAAAACTAGTGATTCATCAAAATATTCCGTTATAAGTACCAAATCTAGAGACTCGTCCAACCGCTCAATGATATCACTGACTGTGTTCTTATTCGTGTGAATCGACTTATCGCTTGTAAAGTCGAACATTTGCCCGTTTCTGGTGTAGAATTTCGCGTGACCTCCTGTTGGTTTTCCCCAGTAGCGTTCTGGATCAGATAAGAACACAGCGATATTCGCTTCGTTTGTACTTCCCCGACGCACAGCGCTGATATTCATGCTACGCGCGGCGCCAAAAAACGAAAACGCGGATTCCCACTGCGCGCTAGGTTCGCGCAGTATTGATATATACCGTGCGTCCGCTTTCATGTATTTTTGTAGATCCTGAAGATTAGGTAGGAATCGAAGATGCGCGGTCATCATATCGTAGTTACTACGGTAATGCTTGTAGTCTCCAAGTGATACGCAGAGTGGCGGTAGAAAATTCTGTCCCTTCTGCTTGCCCAGGGAAGCCATGCGGAAGTGACCATGTTTGTAGTCCCGCATATTGAAAAGGAATGAGAGTCGATGTTTGAAGCCAAATCGATTCAAAATTGAAGCCACCGTTGTTCCACCTGTCTTGTGCGTCTTGATGAGGACTAAGCTCGTATCGGGTTTAGCGCTCTGACGTTTGGACGCAAATTGCATCGGCTTAACAGCTACTTCCAGAGCTAAACTCGACTGAATAACAGAAGTCATATTACTTGACCCCTGCGACGAATACACACTCATCAAAACGGCAACGAAGAGAAGGCAGCCAATGAAGACCGTCCAGTCTCTCTGAATAAAGAGAAAACAAGATATTGAAGAGATTTATCACATTAAAGCCAAAATCTATACTATTACAAGGGAAAAAAACACCAACCAACAAACAAACAAATACTCAAAAAAATAGAACATAAAGTTATGTTCTGCAATATGCTTTAGGGTATTGTGACAAGAGAGTTAACGATCTTTTATCAAATCGAATAAGAAAAAAATTCCAATGAGTTATGAGAACCAACACCTCTATGAATATCATCATTACCATAATCATGATTACAGAAGATTACATATTATTGTCATAAATACTGGTGAGTAGTGGTATAGTATGTAGGACGATAAGGAGGGGGAGGAGGAAGAGGAGAAGGAGTAGACGACTAAATTGTTATACATCGCTAATTGCAATTCCTGTATTCCTGTTAGTCACAGAGTGCTTTGTGTGTGTGTGTGTGTGTGTGTGTGTGTGTGTGGGTGGGTGCGTGTGTGTGTGTTGTGTGTGTGTGTTTTGGAGTTTTATCTTTCTGGTGTTGTTTAGATGTATCGTAGCGTTAAGTATTTGACATGTTTGACGCCAACGTAACATGCATCGACGGATTTCTTACCGTCTGTAGTTTACTCTCCATTGGGTGAAGCTGGAACAAGGAAGACACGCTCAGGACTGGATATGATGGGATGCCACTTGTGCAAAGATCTTCATTTCGTGCGATCCGTGATCTTGCGGAGGGTAAAATGTGTCACCTCGCTTGGGCGCGTTAAACTTCATTACGAGGGTAGAACGAGTGCTCTGTTGTACCTCTCGTCTGTTGTTCGACTTATCTCCGAGATACTACATGTACGTCTTTGGGGTTGTCGTCTGATTCAGCCATGGGTGCCAGTCTCTTCATCACCATAGTAATAGTCTGTAAAAAATAACAAAAAACGAAAGCAAAAATAAAAATCAATGAATCTGTACTGCCGATTCAGTCCAATACAATTCATTTTCATATTACTGAAGACAGTGAAAGATGAAGATATAGTAGGAATGCATGTATCACCAAATAAAATTAGGGCCTACATATAAATTCACACCAGAATATACAACAAAAACACTGACTTAATCAAAGAACTAAAGCAAAGAAAGGTAAAGTCTTTGACAAACCAACTGACGCAGTTTAAACACACACACACACAGACACAAACACGCACAAACACGCTCATAGAGAAATACGAAGAGACCTATACAAAAGCAGGCTTGTCCTTACGTCACATTAGAATTAATGGATTTAATGGAAGTCAAAAGTAGGTAAAAAGCACAGATGAAACTTTTGAAAGAGAAAAAGCAACGATATATTATACATCATAAGGCTTGACAATTTAGAGGTGCCCCGGTGCCCGGGCCATTCATTCAGAAATAGATTTCTGGCCACCACTTTTTAAGAAAAGATTATGGTTTGGTGCCTCGATCAGGCACCAGATTTCATTGTTTAGCCACCCAAGGACAAAGTTAGTGTGGAGCTTTGATATGATTGTATACTTATACACCATTTTTTCGTATTTGCTGCCCACTGTCAGGCCCACGCAATTACAGGAAATATTTTCTGATGTTCCCCCTTTATCGTTTAAGTCAGATCTACCAGCCAGTCGCGATAGTACGAATAAACCGCATGTATACATAGACCACACTCTATGGAAAAAGAAAAAGTCCACACACACATAAAAAAAAAAAAACAACCCCAGAACAGCAGAAAAAATATCCAGATAGTACACATGGCACATGATCAAATCCTTGTCTGGATTGACATTTTAGGTATTCCGTCTGCACATTAAGATAGGGCCATGAACTTTGTTGTTTGCTCAGCTGTTCTGGAGGGGAAGTCAAGTACATTGACGGTCGGGAGAAGGCCGCACCGATCTACTCTCGATCCCCTAGAGCCCTACAAATCCATCGTCTCATCCCAAGCACCCGACTTACGCCTTGAATTTGTATCTCGGTAAACCATCGTATCTAAATGGAATAGAAGATCAGTGAATGATAGAGAAAGTTCGTAGACATGATAAAAATAGTTATGTAAATTGTAAAAGTTTGGACTGCAAGGCAACTTGGGAACTCCTAATAATCATACTGTGGAGCAGTTAATGATTTGCACACAAAATCTCAATAATTTTCTGGGTTCTCTTTTCTCATTTCAATATTTGAATACTAACAAATATTGTCTGCTGATAAGGAAACGCGAAGACGCAATAATCTATGAATATATACATGTACTAAGACGGGTATGAAGAATAATTTTCTGGTGAGAAAAATTAAGATTAGTACATTGTTGGAGAGTTGTTTCCGGAGAGATTCTCAACATCAAAACCAAACAGATTTGCTATTTTTCTTACTCTCTTAACTTGTTAAATTTATGACCTTTGTAATTCTTTATCAAACTTTTCCCGAAATTTCCACTGATCTTTACTTTCATTCCAAGCAACAAAATGCCAGGATGGAATCTATCCTTAATGGGAACATCAACTCCATAATTGAAATGTATGCTCGTGTCAACTTTAACAGGAGGACTTTCTGAGTCAACTGAACGTGAAAAAGACATGAAACTTTTATCCCATAGGCAGTCTTCATTATCATCATACTCCAATATGTCATACAAGAATCTTCAAATATCACATAGGCAGTCTTGATAATCATCGTACACGAATATATGTCATGCAAGAGTCTTAAAATATCACATTTGAAAGATATTCACCTGAACTGCTGAACGATGGGTAAAACATAAACATCTTCCAAAGATGGTGACGATATCCCGTTTCGTATAAGGCAGCGCTGCTCCGTGAATATAATCAGTTACCTTCTATAAGTCTTGCTAACAGCTGGCAAAACGAACAGTCATAACAGTTGTCCCTTTCTTCATTAACCCTATGGGTTGATAAACATGAAAATGCGCCTGGAGTGTATGTACGCCTGACCTCAGATATTAATGTAGGCTAGTTTAGTAGTTCTGATCTCGCGTCACCTACATGACCTATGTGACTTGCTCTGTCAAATGTTTGTGTCTTCCCGCTCCTATAGTCTGAAGAACGAAAGCAGATCGCGAACGAGAAGAAAGACGGCTACAGCACCAATTCCGGCTTCCTGAGAAGTGGTATAAATCTCTACACTGCAGTGTGAGTTCTTCGATTCATTAGAGGCACTCAGGATACGATCATCCGAATAAAGAACAATGATGAGCTTGAGATCGCCATTAAAAATTCCAACTGAGATCGCGTAGAAAAATGTTGGCAACGAGAATGAAAGCGTGAAATTATGGGATTATTAAAGTGAAAATGTAGATTCCAGTTCATCGTCCGACATCTCCTCACCTTTTCTACACCTGTCAGATAGTCTTCCAGAATGCTTGGTATAGCGAGTGTTATCCATAACTGGTTCATACGACAAGATTGCGTTCAAGAACAGGAGGGAAACGCAGCGAGAGAAATTCCTTTTTCGATCCAAACACGATCAACATGTGTAATGTGCGATGTTCCCATTGAGATTCCGAAGTAATGTTAAACTCAACGCATTCGAAGGTTCATCAGATCAACAGACACAGTCACGACTCCGGGGGTAGCCGAGGAGTTTCATTCGCTGGAGAATGGTACACGGCAGAATTGGGGAGGTGGGAGGCGGGGGTTTATCGATGTCGCTAGAGAACATAAAGAGTGCCAATGAATGAGAGTCCTTAAAGCCAATATTGGAGGCAGATTTGCCTCGATTGATTAGACAGCTCTACAAAGACATGTTAACGATTTCTTGCAGCCTGACCATTCAAGGACAGGAAAGTCGCAGCTACTCAGAGAAACGGAAGGTGAGGGCGCTATTGTTCGAAGTATCGATTAGCTCGGGACACGCTATCTGTGTCTCTCAGTGTATTTTCCACTCGGTTAACCGTTGACTACTCGAATACACAACGCACACACACACGCACACACACACACACACACACACATTTTCTCCAACAAACACACACAACAAACATTACACCAAAATGTTCACAACAGTCAAGGAAGAAAACACGGTGATTTCAAATTATCACGTTATAAAATCATGCCAATGTTATCGATTACTGTACTTGGTGTAAGATGTTAATGTGATTTATGAGTTCCGGTCCCTTTGCAGGTGAAAATAGTCGGATTAGTTCTATTTAGGAAGAAAACCTTTGTTAATCGTAAAAAAAAGACTTTCTTAGTTGATAAAGGATAACAAGTACAACTGTATAGTAAAGGGTGGGAAAGACTTTGATTGTATCATAAAACCTATCATGATATATAGACATGAAAGAAATGCTAAAATAATTTCTTATAGTGCATAATAATTATGCCTATATAAGGTGTATACTTTAGAACAATATTGTCCCCCTCATTATAGTTTTCGTAAAGACAAGGGATATAGTTTTGGTAAAGGAAGATAATAATTGAAGAGCTTCCTTCCAAAATACGCTAAATTCATAGATTTTCAATAGATTTACTGCCTTTTGGAAGCAAGCTCTTCATTTGTTATCACTCACAATTCGACATTGTCCAATACTTACTAATACAAACTACTAATTATTCACACGATAGCATAGCAAATACAACACTCTAACACCATGGACACGTAAATGACATAACTTTCGACGAAAGTAATGGTCACTACTATAAAGAATACCAATAAGTTGTGCAAGTGTGCAATCTCGTAAGGTGCTCTTGTTGGGCGTTATCACTAAACAACAGTTTGTAAAGCAAACCAATAAAAAGGCGTAAATTTACGTTTTATCTTTGTTATCAGCGTTCTTTATTCCGACCTTCTCAAGCGATAATTGTTCATGGTATACCGGAGAGGATATGCTACTGTCTAATCTTATACCATAGAGTGAGAGGAATGTGAAAAGCAAGTGAAAATAACGTAAACAATGTGCATGCTATTAGCAAACCTCGTGATTTCTTTGAAAGATCTAGCATATTACGTAGATTTTAGAAGCACGTTATGACGATAGATATTAATACATGAGGAGCTTTACTTGGTTCAAAGTTTTGTTTTGATTTGATTTGATTTTATTGATTCCTGTATTATCATTGTACATGAACATACATGTACATGTATAATATACAAATGTACATACATTGTTGGAGCCATACATATATGCATAATCATTAGTTGTTATTAAACAAAACATTTTTTCTTCATTGCTTTACACAGTGTACAGCAAAAACGTATCAGCAATACAAGCGTACAATGAATAATACGGTAGGGCTACAGCTTAAGCGTGGCTTGTGATATATTGATGTTTTTTATGATTTTGACCTAGTGTTGACCAAGGTTATATGACTGGAATGATACACGCATTCACCATAAATTAATCTGAAATATTGATACAATGATGATATGGTAATATTTTCAGTTTCAGTTTCCACTGAGTTTGTTCTAATATTCCTCGTGAAAATAGCAAATCAACAACGTTCACATCAAAATACAAATAAGAGTAGGCTTATTTATCAGTATACTTATAGAGAATTAGAGTACATGCATACACATAGACATAAGTTTCTATCGTGCTTTATAGGTACAGGGGATGCTTGTTTGACTGGGATAACGACCACTGCTCTAGGTGATTGTATGCTATCTTGTATTAAATTTATCATTTGTAACTGAAGGATCGCATACACTCACAAGGTCACGAAGTAGTATGAACACCGAGTGTTTCGAACAACAATCTAGGCACTTCATACCACAGAATGGGTCTTTCAATAATATATACAAAAGTAAATTCGCAGGTGTGTGTTAAAATTTATCTTTATACTCATTATTTCTTTGATCGCTTACAGAATTGAGAAATAACAATTTGACATAGTCATGATCATGGGTCACTCCCATTTTTCGTGTATTACATATTATTCACTTTGATGATTTGTTGCGTCACTAAATTATAATATTTTGCAAATAGTATATTGTTGAATAATTTGCACATTTATGTATATGAATAATTGTTACCATTATTCCTTGTGTCAATAAGAGTGAACTGTCTGTTATGGCATTTTGTCGAAAAATGAAACTTTATTCGAATTGAAATAAATTGAACAAACAACAGGGATGAAAAGGCAACTTTTATCTGCAAATTTACATACAAGGTTTTTTTTAGGGAAATGCAATGATGCATGCAGCACTCCAGAGTTGGTATAGTTTTAGCTGAGATGGGGATTTAGGTTTTTATTTTTATTTTTAAAACTTAAAATAGGTTTCGAAATGGCTGAGATATCCCTAAACAAGGCAACATTAAATGTTTGTTGTTGTTTTAAAGAACAAAAGGAGAGAGAGAGAAAAATGGTTCTAATAAATAAAACATTAAATGGTTCTAATAAATGGTGAGCCCACCTTGTGTTAAAGGGACTGTACAGTACTGGTTGATGTGGGGATTCATGTTTTGAACATTCCTAAGTGAGATAATGAAAAGCCTCTTATGAAATATGAAAGAGCATGTAATTTTAAGAAGAATTCAACGTATATTTGATGAAAATTGGTTTTGAAATGGCTGAAATATCCTAAAAAGTGCTAATAATAAAAGGCGACATGCCACAACTTTAATAGGATCTCTTTCTTTCACCTTGTTTTTGGATATCTCAGCCATTTCAAAACCAAATTTCATCAAATAAACTTTTGATACCCCCTAGAACTGCATGCTCTTTGACATCTCATAGAGTGGTTTCTGAATATCTCGCAAAACGTTAAAAGCTAAATCCTCACCTCGACCAGAACTGTACACACCCTTTAAGAACTCTGTGTTTGGATATTCTGGCCACATTTTCAATTTTCATCAGATAAACTTTAAATTTCTCTCAGAACTGAATTTTCTTAATATTTCATTTAAGTGATTTCTAATCATCTCCAAATAGTCAGGCAGCCAAGGGGGGTAAGGGTGCATTGGAATGTTATGGTTTTTTTTTTTAATTGATATTGACTGTTAAGACCTTCTCTTTTAACAATCCACATGCTGGAGCTCTGTCAGCATTGAGCAATTTGAGATATACGCGGAAATCCAAAATGGCCGCCGGCGGCCATCTTGAAAATGCTATTTACTTTCTTTCAATCCCCCTAGTACATCAAAAATGGGCATTGAATGTTTTTAGGGATGGAGAATTCATATCTGAGGTTAGTTTCAGGATATTACTATGTTTTGATGTCTCAAAATAAAATGGCGGCCATTTTTCAAGATGGCCGCCATATAAACATACTGTAATGTAGACTACGTAGAATCGCGCAAAGACCTGACTTATCATTTAAGTTTTCCTTTTTTTTTTTGGACAAGGGAGGTGCACAATGTAACAAATTTATGAAGATTAAGGCCTGTAAAGCTTAGATTCATTGATAAGGTTACCTGTTATGGGTCTAGGGCAATTACCCCCTGGGCAATTACCCCGCACCCTTCCCCTGGCCCTAATCGTAATCCTAATCCTGAACCTAACCCTAACCCTAACCCAAACTCCTAACCCTAAACCTAACCCTAACCCTAATCTCTACTCTAACCTTACCACCAACCAGTAATTGGCCGGGGGGTAATTGCCCTCTCGGGGTAATTGCCCGGATACGCCTGTTATAACGAAGTCGCTTATAACGAATGACCGCTTACAACAAAGCAATAACGAAATTCGCTTATAACGAAGTATCTTATGTGATCCCAAGCATTTTGTTGTAACAGGATTCGACTGTAGTATTACAGGGGCCGCGGAACGGGGGGGGGGGGAGCTGCAGCCCTCCCCCCCCCCCCCCCACACACACACACACATACTTTTGGTTCGTGAAAAGGAAAGAAAAAAAAAGAAAAAAAAAGGAAAAAAATTGGGGAAAAATCAAAATACCCATGAATATGAATATCCCAAGATTCCGCCCTTACATAAAGTTCCCGTCTAAGCACCAGCATAGCAAAAGCGGGGGGAGGGGGATGGGGGGGGGGGGATGTGGCAGTCGACCCCTTAAGATTCTGAATAATTCTGAGTGCACAAGACTTATCACTTGCATTCCGAAAAAAATCAAAAGTTCCGTCATGTACAAGGGGAATATCCCCTTTTAATCAACCCTTTCCTCTCTCGGTTCCCCCGATCATTTTTTTTAAATACTTTCCCAAATATTCCATCATATGCGTATACGAAATATAGATCTCAATTTTAAAAAGGCAAAAGCTCCCTGTACGGGGAGGGTGAGGATAGCACTCTCCCACGTTTTCTCCCCATCTCCCCCCCCCCCCTCCCGTGCAAACAAGTAGACTATGGCTACACTTCGAGTTTTCCAAACATATACGTGTACCACAAAATGTGTACACAAAAACGTTTAACTGCAATCAGAAAATACAGAATCTCCCTCATGTAGGAGGGAGAATACTGTAGGGCTTATCCCCTCCCACATCATCCTGCTATGTCTCCTTCTGCAGACTTGCACTTCTCTATTTGACAAATTTTCAGATATGCCAACAGAAGTGTGCGCCGATTGTTGAATTTCAGTTCTAAAAATGAAAAAAAAAAGCCTCCCTCGAATATGGGAGAGGTATCTTGCCACCCTCCCGTTGATTGGTCCCATTTATAGACTAAGTACACTTTGTGGAATGGCAATTTCCGAATTTCCCACAAAAAGTGTGCTTCAGATCGCGTTATTTCAGTTTTAAAAACTCAATAGCTCCGTCGAGTGGGAGGGGGCATCCCTTTCCAACACCCTCCCCCTCTAGACTATGTACATAAACACAGGTGATGCACATGCGGAATAATAGCTAAATCCCGTGATTTTGCTATTAACACTTCCCTGAAAAAAGCCCTAATTGTTTCCAATATTTTTTGTTGGGGGGGGGGGGGAGCTACAAAAAACTCCAAGTATTGCAACAAAAGTTTGCACCAGATCGCTGAATTTCAGGTCTGAAAATGTAAAATCACCTAGCAGTGTGGAAGGAGAAATATCCCTTATGTACACCCTCGACGTGTGCATGCCTTTTCTGTTTGATTGCTTTACAAGAGACAGCGTTCATGAAATTCATTAATTAATACAAGAAGTTTATTCAAATGCTACCACTAATGTCTTTATAGGAAACTTGTTCAATAATAATCGACATCTAAATATCCTGCTACCTTAATTAAACAAGTGTGGCCGTTTCAAGTCCATAAGACGCGCAAAAACACGCATCAAATTGCGCCATTTACAACATAAAAATGCAAAAAGTTCTCACCCTGGGAGGGGGACACACCCTCCCCCTCTTTTCGCTCGGCTCGCTCGGCTCGGTCGCTTCGCTCCCTCATAATACAGCCGCCCCCCCCCCCCCCCAAGAAGGGGGGGGGGGGGGTGGTGGTATGACCTTGACCCCCCCAAACTGGAAAACGTTTTCAAGGTGTCTTTTTGATATGATTTTTTTTAAATACTTCTTGATTGTTTTGAAAGTGATCTCTTTTGAGTGATACAATATAATAATCAAACTGGAACCCTAATGACGGTTGAAGATTTTTTTTTTTTTAACATCACCCTGCTGTTGGAGGATCTGTCCTTGCTGAAGAGTAGTGTGAAACAATTCAACAATCCTACCTGAATGAAGTGCTTGTTCTCTAGTGTCACCATTGGTTATACTGCTACAGGCAGAGGTGATAAAACAGATCTTCTGTTCTAGCAAGAACCAAATATTTAAGTTTGTCTACTACTTTATTTGGTTCAGATGTATGGATCATGTTCCTGAATATCAGTCTTTTTCCTGAAGATACTATTTATGCATCTATTTCATCTGTTTCTTCTGGATGGCTGGTAATATCTCTTATCTCTCTCGTTTGGTCATTGTGACAAGAATAATGAGCCGTTACAGAGCAGAAGTATTCAAAAAAAAATCATATCAAAAAGATACCTTGAAATTATGTGTATACCAATGTATACAGAAAAGCAACATGACTATTTTGAAATACTTCTGATAATACTACAGTCGAATCCTGTTAAAACGAAATGCTTGGGATCACATAAAATACTTCGTTATCAGCGAATTTCATTGTATGCGAATCGGTTGTATTTACAGAGAATCGGGACTCAGCTAGCATTGCTTCGTTGTAAGCGGTCATTCGTTATAAGCGACTACGTTATAACAGGATCAACCTGTATTGTTTTTATCAATGAATCTAAGCTTTAGGCCTTAACCTTCATATTTTTTTTTTCAACATTATGCACCTCCCTTGTCCAAAAAAGCGGAAAACTTAAATGATAAGTCAGGTCTTTGCGCGATTCTACATATAAAGTCTACACTACAGCATGTTGATGGCGGCCATCTTGAAAAATGGACGCCATTTTATTTTAAGACATCAAAACATAGTAATATCCTGAAACTAACCTCAGATTTGAATTCTCCATCCCTAAAAACCTTTAATGCCCATTTTGGATGTGCTAGGGGGGTTAAAAGTAAGTAAATAGCATTTTCAAGATGGCCGCCGGCGGCCATCTTGGATTTCCGCGTATATCTCAAATTGCTCAATGCTGACAGAGCTCCAGCATGTGGATTGATAAAATAGAAGGTCTAAACATTCAATATCACTTAAAAAAAAAAACTATAACATTCCAATGCAACCTTAGCCCCAAAATCAGGGTTTGGCTGCCGGACTAAAAGGGTTAAAAGCTCAATCCCCATCTGTACCAAACTATACCATTCCTTTAACCAAACGGAGAACAACTAATGACTCCAATCGCTTTGGTAGTGCACAAGAAAACATAGGAAAAAAAACGTTGGTATTATATACAAATGGACAGTTCAATATTACATTCCTAGTAGCCGTCAGCTGTATTTACTTGTTATCATACAACACCTATTTAGAATGTAGCTATCCGATTGGTCGATTGTCCATCACGTGCCATTTAGTGAAAGGTTCCATTACACGCTCTGGCTGTCTCAGCGTGCAATTTTGGTTCGACCAACATGTTCTATTGCACGCGCTCTGATGTCACAATAAACAAACACGTGCCGCGCGCACTCACAATTACAAGCGCGCTTACAAGCGCGTACTTTTGTCACTCATTTTTGTAAACATATTCGTTTCGCATACGTACGTACGTACACATGTACATACACGGTGACTACGACTGTGAGGCTACTCATTCGTCTTTCACGGAAAATGGTTGCCATTTCTGTGCTAAATTCAAGAATCTTTGTGTACCAAATCTGTTGACGTTCGAGGTGTTCTATGAAACAAATAGTGTATGGTCTTTACTCGTGCAATGGAACCAGATTTCGCACTCGTTGAAAGATGAGGCGCTCTATCTTTCAACTCGTGCGAAATCTGGTACCATTGCACTCGTGACCATTCACTATTTGTATACCAAACCTACATAACACGATAACAGAACCAATTTATATACATGTCAGTGAGACAAGAAGGCAATGCGCGTGAATGTTTGTAAAGAACGTAAGGAAAATTTGGTGCTTGTAAAATGTGGATAACTTGAAATATTGAAATACAGATCAGTAGTGATAAAACGATCGTGGACCATTACAACAACAAACTAGAAATGTCGCTATGGCGACTGATGCCTCCGCCATAATGCATGATTCTCCCAATACGTGTATAGTACATTGTCTTCACAATGTGTGATCCATGACAGTTTCACATAACTGGCAAAATATTGAAATGACAGGTTTGTCAGAAATGTCTTGAACTATGTTTGCTATAATTTTCTAAGAGTGCAGGTACCTTAACCTTTGACCTTTGACCTTCTGGCTGGAAATTTCCCGGAGAATCTCCATTAGGTAATGCATGTATTAAGTTTTGAAACTATTAATGCAATCATTGCATATACTAGTATATGAGGGAAATAGTAAAATTTTGAGGAGTTGACCTTGACCTTTGACCCCCTGACTATTGACCCATGACCCCTAAATTCCCTAGATAATCCCTGCCAGGCAGTGCATGCGTATGTACCAAGTTCCACGAAGATACATTGAACCATTTGCGAGAAAAGTGATATTGCAACATTTTCACCTTACCTTTGACCTTTTGACCTTTGACCTTATGACATGAAACTCTCTCTGAAGAATCTTTACGCAGTAGTACATGTCCACACCAAGTTTCAAGAAAATACCTTCGGGCATTGCATAGATATGGGGGAAATTGCAACATTTGTAGAATTTGACCTTGACCTTTTGACCTTTGACCTCTTGCCAATGTCACTAAAATCTACTCAACTAATTGTCCTATCATACATCATCCTTGGACCAAGTTTGGTGAAAGCTGCTTGATCCAGTTTTGAGTTATCACGTAAACAGATAAATTTTAGGATTTGACCTTGATCTTTGACCTTTGACCTCTGTCCGATTTCACTGAAAAACTAATCAAGTAATTGTCCCACCATACATCATCCTCCAACAAAGTTTGGTGAAATTTGCTCCATCCAGTCTTGAGTTATCGCGTAAACGGATACAATTTCATGGTTTGACCTTGACCTTTGACCTTTAACCGAATTCAACCAAAATCTAATCAAATAATTGCCCCATCATACTTCATACTTGGACCAAGTTTGGTACAATTCCAGTAAATATCACTCAAGTTATCGCGTAAACGAAAGCGGACGGACGGACGTACGGACGGACGGACAACCCGAAAACATAATGCTTCCGGCACCACTTCGTGGCGGAGGCATAAAAATCCGAACAGTCATAATTACAGCTAAATCCCGAATGGGCATTTCCTTCGTGATAAATGAATTGTAGACTTTGCTTTCTTTACAGTCCTGGAAAGCAAGGGCAAACGTGCTACGAAAAGAACTGAAGCTTACATCAGGGGTGTATCCAGGATTTTTTCGGGGGGGGGGGGGGGGTCGTGATCATGATCTTTTGGACCTTTTTGCAATGGGATGCGAAGAAAATATGGTAAGGCGCATGCGCGGGCATTCAAATGTTCCTGACTAGCTATAGGCTTTACACAGTAATATATATATATATATTTTTTTTTTGGGGGGGGGGGGTGGGGGGCAAGAGCATTTTCAATATTCATGGAAAACACTGAATCGAAGGAGCAGATGAGCAGGATAAGTGTGTGGGAATTACGTCACGCAATTGGTGAAGGTTTTTGGACTCTTTGCTGGTACCTGGTCAATGTTTGTTTGCTTTTTTCTCTCTCTCTTTTAGGTTAACTATTGTGGAAAGGCCCTCAGAAAAAGAAATTGTATTTTGCAAAAATGTGGACCTTCTGATTTTTTTGGGGGGATCTTACGACCCTCACGACCCCCCTTGCATACACCCATGTACATAATAGTAGATTGCTTAGAGATGAATCCTAGGAAAACGGGAGGGAGCAAAAGGAAATAAACACAAAGAATTGACCCACCAATATGTATATATATATATATATATATATATATATATATATATATATGTATATATTTACATATATATATATATATATATATATATATATATATATATATATATGTATATATGTACATATATATATATATATATATATATATATATATATATATATGAAATTATATAAAGAATTGACACACCAATGGCTGATAGACACAGTTAATTACGTGCAAGGTTCAAAAGTGCAGCACTCAATATGCGTATTTTCGGGGGATTTGATTTGAATTCAGGTTACAGTTTGAAAAGTGATGATAAGCAGAACTGACCTGATGGGCCTTCTAATAATGTTGTCTTTATGATGAGTCATGATATGTGAAGCATATCAATGGACAGTATTTTTCATATATAGTTATTTCCCACTGTCTCCAGCTTTAAATGAAACTATCACGTAATGCATGAGGAGGAGGCTATAGTTTCTTTTTTTTTTACCTTGGCTACACAGATAAGATATATAGACTACTTGAGAAGAACTTGAATAACGTTTCAGCATGTGTATAGCTTTAAACACTAATCAAATACAGAACATCATAGATATAAACAAAGAGGAAAACGAAAATAATAATCACAATTCGCTTAGTATATCACAGTAGAACGTTAAGTAAAGAGTCGAAGTTATCCTCTGTGATCCTAGAAGCCCGAAAAGAATAGACTCTAGTGAGCGAAATAATGTTTAAAAATATTGTGTAAATCCTCATCAGTTTCTCAGGCAAATTTTAATTCGCTATTACGCAGTCATGCGCAAGTACTTTTTGACTTTCTTTTCCCAACTGGCCTATATAATATTATGATACAGTTATGATGAAAACAAGACTCGCATTCGACGAGCTATATTTAAAAGAATTGCCAAGCTTTGATATCGGGTGTCTGGACCATGCGTGCAGATTCTAAAGCATT
The DNA here is from genome assembly GCA_033980235.1 of Diadema setosum. Classification (NCBI taxonomy): domain Eukaryota; kingdom Metazoa; phylum Echinodermata; class Echinoidea; order Diadematoida; family Diadematidae; genus Diadema; species Diadema setosum. Next base: position 12,594,569 of record CM067065.1, read on the forward strand.
TCACTTCTTGATTCCGTACAGATTTCAAAGACAGGGTAACACGATATCTGCTCCTACGATAATATTGCTCCAGTGTCATTATCTCCTATGATTAAGGGTTAGGGTTGTGATAGGGTTTTAGGATTAGTTTGATGCGAGAATTTAGGGTGACGGTTATAGGATTATGTTGGTGCGTAGAATTAATATTTGAATTAGCGTGCAGAGTTTTCATGACAGCAAGTGTCGCAGGGGAAAATGTCATCGACCCAAGAGACAGATGCCCTAAATGATCAAAGCAAGATAAAAAAGTCAAGGATATGATAAAAACTTTTTTATAAAAACATATTTGTATTCCTTTCCTCCATATAGAATGATAAAACATCTGCGCGTCGCTGTTTCGGAAATCTTTCTCCCTTTGAATGGTGGTGTTGGCATTCTGTCATTTGTGTATTCAGTTACACTGGCATTTTCAGATATGTTGTTATCTTACACGTTTAAAGGGATAGTACAGTATTGATAGATATGAGAATTGGGCCTTAAACTTTTTGCGAGATATCAAGAAAACCCTTATGATATAGTAAAAAGAATAGCATTTTAAGAAGAATTCAAAGTTTATTTGATGAAAATCGGGTTTGGAATGACTGAAACAAAGTAAAACAAGCGATCGCAATAAAGTGCGGGTGCCACACTTTAATATCAGAATCGCTCTTTTTTGGATATCTCAACCATTTCAAAACCAATTTTCATCAAACAAACATTAGATTCCTTATAGAATTACATGCTCTTTCATATTTTGTAAGAGGTTTCTCATTATCACACCCAAAAAATGTTAGAGACCTGAAATTAGGTCTCAACTAAAACTAAACGATCCCTGTAATTGAAGTCTTCTACGTCTAACTGACAGGCTCGAATCTTCGCTGCTATTCGCAGAGGGCGGAAAGATGACGGTCATCAGAATATCGTACATGAATATTTCCTTGTTGATGTCATCGTCCATGCGAGCAATCAGCTTGGTCAAATATCTGATTGTGATCGCCTTCATCTCACCACCACGGATCACTGAAGATGTTAACTTGTCGTACATTCCCATATCGGGAGGACCAATAAATGGATTCTGTATAGCTGGTTTCTTCTGCAATAAAAACAATGACAAAAGAAAATGGAAATCCCAAAGTGGAAAAAACAACATTTTTAGACATGAATTATTCCTTCTGTTCATTCCTTCAATGTTTTAAAATGGATGAAAGCTGAACAAATGACATGTATACTATGAACCAATCCTATTTTGCATGTCTCGGGACAATATCCTAAATCACTAAAGACCATCCGCATTGGTAAATGGGGAATTGATATTGAAGTCGATGTGTATTGAAATTGAACCTTAAAATCATATACTTTTGATAGCTACTCAAATGTGTCTGTTTTACTTATCATTGACTGAAATGGCTAAATTTCTGCTATCATTCTCCAATTGTTATTATTTTGTTCCATTGTTATTACTTTGTTGTTGTTGTCTATACATCGGTTTCATGAATGCACTAGAGTTATGATGAAGAAGAAAAAAGATTATACCTTTCATAGTTATTATTATATATTATTATATCACAGAATTAAATTGAGTCTTGTAACGTAGTTCAAAAATTATGTTTTCCTCTTATAAGAAAGCAACAACACTCAAGCGGTACTCCACCCTTTGCTGTAATTTCTGCGGAACTTGTGGAGTTTGAATGCAAGACAGATAACGGGTTCACCAATATCTTAAGACATCTTCCTGTACACATCATTTGTGTGAAATTTCCCATTCATTACATTCCAGATTTTTGCAGTTGAAGGGTTTTAGAGACGGCAATGTTGCAATTTCATTGTAATATCATTCCAAGTTTTGAAAGAGGTCATTAATTAATCTCGTATTGATGTGAAATAGAAATATATTATGCATGATAGAATAGAATAGAACAGAATAATGTCAAAATGTGCTGAGGAATAAACATGCACCATAATACACCTGAAAACTAAAACCTTAAAAAAAAAAACATTTTTTATGAATATTAAATCATAAAGTATGCATAATGTGGAGATCTAGAGACCTAAGGCTTTATGGGAAAATTGATATTGAAAATTCAGACTTATGCATTATCTCATTTTTTATAAAAGTAGTTTCAGTGCCAGATTCATTTATGCACGAAGTGAATAGTAATGTATGAAGTTATTTGGAGAGGCCCAGATAGAATAAGGGGAGATGTTTTCGTAAAAGATTAGGGTGCTGTTCGTTATTCCGAAAGTTCGTTAATCCAAAAATGAAATAGGGTTCGTTATTTCCAAGGTTCGTTGATCCGAAATGAAATAAGGTCCGTAACAGACCTTCGGAATAACGAACTTTATTTCATTTTCGGATTAATGAAACTTCGGAATAACAAACCTTATCACATTTTTTGATTAACTAACCTTCAGAATAAGGAATCTGTTTCACGCTGGGTATTAGAGGTACATGTACGTTGTATTAGAAACGTGGTCCTCCCTTGAGAATACAGAATTAAGTATACCGAATCAAATAATTTGGAATAATGAATACATTTTGTTTCATGGGAAGGCTATGTTTAAAATACACTCATAGTAGAAAAGGGTTTTTTGAAAATAACGGACATGTTAGATGGATGTTGGAAGGATTGTAAGGGTAAAGGTTTGCAGTTTACTGAGTATTATTCACTCTTCTTGATTGCTTCAAGAAGATGCCACGTGAGTGGAAGCTCTTTTTTCTTCGTCAAGATTATCACCCCTCTATTAAACCCCTCAGTATTTGGGTAGGTGGTTGGAATTACATAACGTAACAACAAAGCAGTTCTATAATATATATGTGCATTTGAATAATCCAGGAAAATCTAGTTTTTTATGGTTTTGATGTTATGTTTGATTTGAAGATGTACATTTTTTTTTCAAATTACCTGCCAGTTTGATGATTGATGAAAAATTAAAATAACTTCATATATAATTATATAGTTTCATAATACTATTAGGTAAAAAATTCATTTAAGCTGTAAGTCCCCCCAAAGGTAACATTTTGTGCAATATGTGAAAAAAATACAGATTGATGGAAGAAGTAATAGCCAAAAAAAAAAAATCCTATTTGCATGAGGCAAAGTGGAGAAAATATAGAAAACATCATCTCTGTATAGTTAACTGAATCTGTTGAAAGTGTATCGTAAGGGAGGGAGTGTGAGATAAGGCGCGATCCCTCCCCCTTTTTAGGGGTTCCTTCCCCTTTTCTCTTCCCTTGTCCTTACTCAGTTGGTCTTTTCAACCTCACCGCTGTTTTATACTCATTTTATTAACTCCCTCTCTCTCTCTCTCTCTTGTTCTGACGTTCATTATAGTCTATGTTTGTTAATGGACCGACAGTCGTGTTCTGCATTATTATCCCAAAAACTATAGCGCCGATTCGTTTTTTTTTCTAAAAAAAGGAAAAAATTATGCTTAAATATCCCTGCTACAGAAATGAGTTTTACTCAATTTTCAGTGCAACTCCAATTCAACTCTCTTTTTTTTTTGCTCCTACCAATTGATATAACATTATCTATATTGTATCTTCCTTAAAGGATAAAGGAAGTTCTGAATGCGATAATACAAATTAAAAGTGTTTTATCTCCGATCCACTTGTGCTTATATTTAATTCATCCATTTTTAATAATCAGATGAATCAGATAAATTATCAGATGAATTATTGCCTAAAAATAAAGCAATATTTAAGTGGGGTTGCCACTATCGCACGATCTATTACGAACGCTACGATTGGACATTCGTAACTGATCGTGGAAGTTTCGTTGAACTCGTCTGAAATTTCACGTTTGGATACGAGGTTATGCAAGTCAATATGTGTTGTTTCGCTTTCATGCGATATAGTCACGATTGGTCTATTTCAAGCAATAAGATCTGTCACGATCTGATCTCCCGTTCAGATACGATCAGATAGGATTGTCCCGATTGAGTCCATGATTGGTTCCGATCTACCACTAGCATTACGATCGGAATCCCCGATTTGGTGCGTGCAGCTACGTTGTGATACGTTCCAATACGAATACCGCGAACCAATGCGGGCTGTTGAGATAAGATACAATATCTTTCACGATCGGGATCAAAACCGACCTCCATTTAAGGTGCGATTGGACCCGAATGGGAATATTATAGTCCGGCTGACAATGGCTTTCATTGTTTCCTCGACTTCTGCACAGTGATTAGGCCTACTATCCACAACCATTGATGATGACAAGGGTTGACAGGTTGATGATGATGAGAACGTGACCTCTGCAGTATTACCAATGACGATTACGTTATCATCAGATAGAAAGCATCACCTAGGCTAGCCACAACCTCAGATAATCCCTCATCTAATTTAACCTGAAGAAATTAATAGATTATTGAATCGACGTGCTCATCTCCCCCTCCCCCCCCCAAAAAAAAAAAAACACGAATACACAAGATCAGATCATTGCCTATCTTCTCCAGAAAAAAAAAAGATCAAGACAAATGTCTTCACCTTTCTTTGAAATACATAAAGAAAATATGATGAAATTGAAGCAAAAAAAAAGAAGAAGATCTTTTTAAATGCTAACATAATAAGTGTTATATAAGCTCAATATAAGAACGTTGGCCGAATTGATAGCATTGCTAATGTGTTTGATTTCATATTCTTTTTCTTCTCTTTTATTTCATTTTCCCTTTGTACCTTGATAATTTGGTTTTCATATAGTTTCGTCATTATTACTTTGTGTCCTATTTCTATCGATTGCATAGCAAATTTACACTGGTATTTTTTCTTGGAACCTGCGTTTACAAGCTTTGCTTTTGCAGTTCCATCATATTTCACAAGTTATAGAGAATTGTCTTAATTACACTATGTATGCTGACACACTTTCTGCTCATGACGCAATTTACAACATATTTTGTATCTTACTTGATTTGTATTTTCTTTTTATGCATCTCGATGTCAAGTGAAATATGAAAATAAATGTGCTGGAACTGTTCACTGTGTCTCGAGTGTAAGATCAGTGCAGTTTCAGTTATTCAGTTCAATTCCATATTCGCATAGTGTGTATCATATGCATCTTTATTTCAAAATGGGGCATTGGAACTTTGGTTGGTTTGGTTTGATTTATTGTTTTATTCAACAGTGTTTATCAAAGCCGCCATACACACACAACAGAAAGGTATAACTCCCTTAAAATATTGTCACTTTTTAACAAAAACAAAAAGTCTTAATTTGCAGGGGTATTGCTACACTTATTGACTAACTTCTATATTACGAAAAATAATGACAGTGATCTTTATAGTCATGAACGAGTGACCCTACATCCACGACAATGGTCACTTTTTAAAAGTCACAAAAGTAAATTTGTGGGGTATGTGGAACATTCTGCTTCTGGTGGATTTTTCAGTGGTGTTGTTATTCTATATTTCATTGTGCCAACTCTCCCTTATTCAATCTTGCGGAATACAAAATATATGCGATCTGCGAGTAAAATAACAGCAGTTGTGCAAAATAAGCAGAAGGAAAGTGAAAAAGTCGATCCCGATCAACACGATTAAGAAGCACGATTTGATAAGATTTGCTACGTTTTGATACGATCCAAGACAATCTGATGCGATGATCACGATCCAAAATTAATCGTGTTGATCGTAGAAAATTTTTGAACCGTCCAAAAATTTTCTACGATTAACGCGAATGCCACGATTGACCTCAAAAGATCTGAAACAATCTAATAGGATCTGTTAAGATCGCCACGACTGCTTTACGATTAAGACCATGATTTCAATCGTGGCGCCAATCGTGATAGTGGGAACCCCGCTTTAAAGAAGAGAGATAAACTTTAAATGAGTAATAATAATTCAAATTTCATTATCATCCTCGCTGTCCAAAATCCTTTTCAAGAGGTGCACAAAAATTTTGCAAGTTCATAAACATTGCCACATATATCTTTGCTCCAATCGTAGTAATACTCGTTTAGGATTATTGTTTGACTCTTTCATGTTATTTCGGCAAATATTTCTCTATTTTCTCCTTTGTCATTTTATTCCGACATACTTCTTCAGAAGACCGCCTTCTCTGTGGAACGTTCTTATATGTTCTGTTGTCTTAATGTGTCAGTCTTGTCTCATTTTGTCTGGTCTCGTAGTTTTTGTTTCCCTTAGTTACACGTAGTGTAATTGTTGTTCCGGTCTCGGTTCATGTTCAGTATGTTCAGTTGTCTTTGTGTATGTGTGTCTGCTGGCTACTCTGTCTTTTCAGTGGGATTTTGGACTTTTTTTTCTAGGCTTTCTATTCATGCTCTTTTCCATAGGGACCTAGGTTCTACAAGCTTTATGTGTTCAGTGGGTCCCTCCATTTTTCGCACGTTGCATATTGTCTACTTCGTTTCGATCACTTAAATTTTCATGACAATGTATAATTGCTATAATGTTCCACAATTATATTATCTTTATATCACATAGTTCTGCCTACCTAACTCTCTGACCCAAAAGAAAATGATATGTATATGGTTTTTTTTTTTCGAAAAATGATGTAGAAGTTGTAATGGAAACAAAAAGAAGAAGCGGAGATGACCTTAAGATAATTTATAGATATGATTCGTATGTTTACCGAAAAATCCCCTCGTATGAAACTCCTGTCCTCCAAAAATGTCGTGTAGACCATCACTCGCTGTAAAATCTTCTCGATAGTTGAGGACCACTCTTCAAGAAGACGTGATCCATTAATTTCAGCCCAAAACAAACGGACGAAAAAGAATTCAAGCACCAATGAACGATAGCTTCCAGCAGTTCGAGATTCCTCGTTCACCTAAGAAACGACATCAAAAATAAAAATACTTATCTACCAACAAATAGGAATATAGGTTTCTCCGACCAATTTCGTCAAATAACAAATCACTTTTCGTCGTTCCAACTAACAAAGGCAGAAACCGAATTCACTTTTCCGCATTCCATATCAATGAAATGCGCATACATTGTCGATAATGGTTATTCAACTTCGTCTCAACCAGCTCATTCCGGACATTTAAATTCGCATATTTGCAAACCAGTTAATGAAAAAAGAATTCGAATTTACCCTGGAAAAAATACATTAAAAAGTGCAATATATAACCAGCACTGTATTTTTAATTGAAAGTTGAAAAGTCTATTTACACATGGCGATGAAAATGAATAAGGAAAATTAGAACAATAACATGATTATGAGGAAAAAAAGTTTCAATTTATTCAAGATTATAAACCACAAAAAAAAAATGAAATTGATTAAAGAGATCAAAAACATGTGATGAAAACAAAGATGTATATCGAAGTTCACAATAAATATTGTCCTAAAGAAAAAAAATGGACATTAAAACAAACACGTGATAACCATTATTATATTGATGAAAATTGAAATGAAAATTACAATTCACAATAAGTGATTAACCGAACAAGCTCACTCTTGCCTAAAGACATTCATATATGTATTAACCAATTCCATGCTCAGTTGTTAAAATCGACTCTTCAAAAACGAAATTGAAAGTGGATAAAGTGCGTTCCCAGCCCATCGCACTCATTGGAATGAGCAAATTTGGAAATTCATGTCCAAACTGAAATTGATTGCTAACATGAGAACTTTGGGTGCAAGTCACGAGACCTATACCCACGAGTCAAACAGCCCACGAGTCATACATCTCATAAGTCATACAGCCCACTAGTAGACAATTTTGCTCCCCGTAGCGTGACAAAACAGGTGCACGTCACGAGACCGACACCCACGAGTCATACAGCCCACAAGTCATACAGCTCACAAGTCATACAGCCCACGAGTCATACAGCTCACAAGTCATGCAGCCCACCAGTTATACAGCTCACGAGTTCGACACAGAGTAAATAAAGCCCACAAGTTCTATATCAAGTAAGATAAACACAGGAGTTTAACAGCCCACGAGGTCAACACTACAGGCAAAATTATCTAGGGTGGCCAGATAATGGCATAAGGAAGATATGAGAGTTGGAAAAAAGAGAGGTGCTAGGGTATTGCCCTCCCTCACCCCGTGAACTGTTCAATATCTTTAATTGTGTTTGTCTGTGTGACTGTTTGTGAAAAATAAACAGTGGTAGCAGCGCCTAGGCAGCAGCAGCAGTGTTTCCAGAGCTCCTGAAATTTCGGATATTCGTCATTATCGTGTGATAATCTGGGTTACATCGAATGGTACAATGTTATATACCACTCTCTGACTCTTTTGGACCTTTTTGAAGGTATGTAGAGAAGTGATTTTTCTAGAAATACACGAATTTCCCTGTGCTGTTTGCCAATGGTTGGTATGCGAAATACACATGTATATCATCCACTACACAGGGGCACAAGCTAGCACCCCTCCAGTCAAGGAGCTCAGCCAGCCTGACGCGCTACACAATTGAACTTGGATCTGATAAATACCATCACTTTCTATGGACCTTTACATGATGCAGCCCGAGTCACGCTTTAAACCCCTTTACGTTCTCCATGCCCTTTGGTTGTTACTGTGTGTGTCGAACCAGTATGCATCTCTCACTGGCAGACACTGCATTGAGGCGCCATTTGCCAAAAATCTACGCCATCAAAGTTCTTCAAACTACGAATCCCGTACTACAGCAATAGTGGGCCATCGTTTCAACATGAACTTCTAATTTGTGGTGACATCAGCCCTAATCCTGGACCTGAATCTGCAACACTCTCGGTTCATCAACATAGGTACTCTTTGTCAACACTGAGACAACTGAGACATGGAAGCGAAAACTGAGAATACCTTTGTCTGCTTGGAAAGCGATTAAGGATCTCGGCATTACGGCCATTCCCCTACGTCCGTCGTGGAACTCGGGTTGGTACGTGAAAACAACGCCGCCACGCACAACTTTGTGTTAAAACCACAAGCAAAATAAGCTTGAAACCGCAACAAATTCCAGTGAGGATAACCTGTCGCACTTCCAAGCCCCCAAATACTACACCAAACTCCAGATGTCTATCGAAAGCGGAGATATCATGCTGCAAGAACAAAGTAAAAAAGTCTGAGTTACCTACCATTCTCCTTCTAAACGCTAGATCTCTGAGAAACAAATTTGACGAGCTATCCATAGTCGCTAATAACCACTCCGCTGATGTTCTTGCGGTAACAGAAACTTGGTTTGATCCTGACACCCCTCTCGGTATGTTCAAACTTCCCGACTTCTCGTTGCATTCAATATGCAGGGAAAACCGACCTGGTGGTGGAGTAGTTCTCTATATATAAAACGTCATTTTAATGCACGAGAACTACAATGTAGATGTCCCAGTACCCGACAGAATCGAAGTACTTTGGTTGCATATGAGACCCTCTAGACTTCCTCGCCAATGTTCGTGCCTCAATGCGTAGTGTACTTTCCCCTCAACATCCCAGAGCTAATGAGTACGTTGATCATCTGCTTTCTACTATTGATACTGTTTTGACCAGATATTGGGAAGCTGAGATCACATTACTCGGTGATTTTAATGATCTTGACCTGCAACCAATCCTCAGCAACGTCAATTTCAAACAAGCTGTTTATCAAACTACTAGAGGAGCAAACATTCTTGATCAGATCATTACAACTAACAGCTCATTGTACAACGATATATGTATAATAACAACTATTGGAATGAGCGATCATAATTGTGTTTTGTGGTGTCCAGTGGAATCGATATCAAAGTCCAACAAATTATGGAGAAGGATAATACGGCCTCTAACCGACAGTGGACAAAAGAGCCTATGGTAACTGGATATCAAGTTATACCTGGAAGGAAGTTTTCCAGGAACAAGATCCTTCTGTCAAATGTGATGTGTTGATGAATTAAATTCAGAGTCAATTGGATGTATACTTACCTGCCAGAGTCACCCATGCCCACAGTTCAGATAAAGTATGGATAAGTGCTAAAATCAAATCTTTAATCCGTAGTAGGCAGCTTGCCTTCCAACTGAATAACATACCACTTTGGCGTCATTTCAGAAATAAAGTTACTCGTTGTATCAAAAAGGCCAGATCCGTTTACTATAACAAAAGAAAAGTTGACAACCCTGCAAAGTAGAATAAGCAGATAAAAATACTTAACAACAATGATACACGCCCAACGCCAATCTCAGTAGGCCTACCCGGGACTGATGCCGGTGATCCTCGTCAGTTCAAGGTTACATCGGACCGCATAAACAACAATTTTATGTCAGTAGCAGGTGACCTACCTCTCCTCGATAGAGACCATCTACCAGCTTACCTCCCCTCTCCGTCTCCTTGTCCTGAACTCCAGCCGTGGAAAACTTACCGAAAGCTGCGTTCACTCAGCCAGTGTATTAGGCCCCAGTCACATAATGCTCTGCGTCTGGCGTTACGTAAAAAAAAAAAAAAAAAATCCCGCGGATCCTTTGCCGTCACTAGAAAATTTATTCAAAACATACTGGGAAAAAGTGCGGTTGATACGGACAAATACGTCCAGATGCGAATACTTGCGTCCACTTGCGGATATTCTTACGAATTGGCACATAATAGTTCTGAACACTTGCGGAGATTTGCGGATATTTTTGGATAGTTACGGATAGTTACAGATTGTTACAAATAATTATGGACAGTATTGTTTTCTGTGACGATCCCTGCTAAGTCAGTGTATTATGACAGCAAAGTAATCATATATTGGACTGTCTTACATTGTACACTGGCATGACTGGGGAAAATTGAAATTGAATTACGTACAAGTTATGAAAAAATCGTAATCCTTTAATTTGCTTTACAGTGATAAAAAATATATGACATGTTGAACTTGAGGTTTACATTTTATTTGTGCAACTCAAATATGAATAAACTTCATAAATGTAAAGGATACATCACATAATTATACCACAAATATAATACAATATAGATCGATATGTTTAACATTAGAGTAAGAAAATTATTACTTATAGTCATTGAATAGTCAAACTGTGGTTACGCTGTAGTTGTGCAACGATCGCAGTCATGACTCATTGGGTTATGTTAAGGAGATTTTTATCATAAAGCAATACTTATTAGATTTCCAGAAAAAAAAAGACATCAAGGCATTCAAACATCCCTCCCACACCCAAGTACAATATATATACAAAAATGTAATACACATTCCATGTCGCGTAAAGTGGGTAAGACTAGAGAAACACCCAATTCGTTCTCATATTTCAAGTTGATTTATTTCATTTCCATCAAACAAAATAAATAGAAATACAATGAAACACTCAAATACACGGATGTCAGGAAATCTGTACCACAATGCGATGTACAGAATAACATTGTAAAAAAGATACATGTAAATTATCAACAGAGATAAAAATTACTGTTACGTCACTGTGGTAAACGCATAAACAATATTGCTGGAAATGGAGGGGACTGCTAAAAAAGGGCTTGTAGAGTGCAGTCCCCTCATATAGAAAAAAATATGATAGCAAAAAACAACAACAGCAATTTCCGTAAACGGTAGTAAAAAGACAGAGAGAGTAATACACACATACATGCACACATACCAACTCACTTTAACAAACACAAAGCGGCTCTCTTGTAAGGAAAAACTGATGAGAGGATAGAAAGATAGTAAGGAAGGTAGGAAGTCCGAGGTGGATGGGGGGGGGGGGAAGAGGAGAGGGAAATGGTGGGTCATAACAAGTTCACTGGAGGCACAGACTCTCTGATAAACAAAGAGTAGTGGGGTTACCGACGCAACAACGACTTTCAAAATCAAAAGTAAAAAAAAAAAAAAAATTAATTATTTTGCTGCATACGAAGTTTTTAAATGATTAAAAACTAAAGCTTCTTTTATACTATTATCAAGAGAATTCCAGAATTTTGGTCTAGAAAAGGAGAATAAAGATTTAGCTAAAACCTCCCCAGTCAAAGGCAAATGATATTCATAAGATTGACGGGTAGGATATGCATGAACAGTTTCGTTCTTTAATCCTAACTAGGCCGGCCAATTTAGGTATATAGTTGATAGAGCCGGGGGGGGGGGGGGGCGGGGCTCCCAGGCCCCCCTCAAGTTCTCGGCCGTCGACCGCGCGATTGCGACGAAAATTGGCACACACATTGCCTATGATGTAATCTAAAATACCATGAAGTTAATTTTTAAAAAAATTATCATTTATGCTAAATTATGCTAATTTATGCATAATGATGCATGAAATCAGACTATTTGGTATAAATCACAACATATAGCTCAAAACAGGCACATTTTTTGTGTAAATATTCTTTTTAGTGTCCTTAGCAAATGTAGTGAAAAGATTGTGATATCAGAAAAAAATCTGAAGTATTTTATTGTTTTTTTAATTTCTTACGTATTTCTTTGTTTTTTTGACTTTATGTTTTTCATTGTTTTTTCGATGAAATTTGTCCGTGACATTGCTCCGAACAAGAAAATAAGTTATCCATTGATTTTAATCAATAAAACACGAAAATAATCATGCTTTTGAAATGAAATTTGCCTGTAAGCACAGTTTGCATTGAAATTGTACATGAATTCACGTTTTTGAGCAATTTTTGGTCTGACATGCATGTACATATTTATGTGTAACTTCGGAACCGCGCCTGGGAGTCGCAAATTTGGTGTCAAAAGATGCGGGAGACTCAAACGAAAAAAGTCATGAAACGTCGCGGCGATAGCTTTTTGCGATTGCGATACATCGCCCAGAACGTGGGGGGGGGGGGGGGGCTAGTTAGGGTTAAGAACATGGAATCAGACACAAGGGGGAGAGAATAGTTGGTGAGTTTATACTTGAATTGTCCTAATTGCAAACGATAAAGGTCAAATTTTCAAAATATTATTTTCGTGAAATAGATTATAATTATGACTTCTCCACGATTCGTGACAAATGATCCGAAGAGCTTTTTACTGTAAAAATAGTATTCTTTCTGTATAAGTAGGAAAAGTGTTTCCCCATGCGAGTATAACATATAGTTTAAGTACGGTAGTATCAAAGCAGAATATAACATAAAAAGTACATTTTTGGGAAGATAAAATATAACTTTGTTTATAATACCTATATTCCTCAAAATTACACGACATACAAAATCAATATGCAAACCCCAGGTAAGTTTGTTGTCCAGAATCAAACCTAGAAATTTGATGGAAGAGACTTCGTCTATGACCGTGTCTTCCAGAAAAAAACATTTCTCGGTAGATTTTCCAGCGAATTACTGAACAGCATGCATTTTTTTTTTTGCAGTTTTTTCCAATTTATTGACAGTTTGCTCGCTCTTATCCAATGGAGTAACTTCGTTAATTCACAGTTTAAAGTATCATGTGTTAATCGATCAGAATCAGATAAAACACATTATTATCATCTGCAAATAATGATAAAGAGAGGATGTTTGAAGAATTTGACATATTCTTGACATAGAGAATTTTGACATGGACATAGAGAATTTCATATAGTTATCGCTGTTAGACACCTTTCCCGGCCAGAAAAGTGAATGAAATGCTCTCACCCCATCCCATATATAGAGAATTTTGACATATCATTGACATAGAGAATTTTAATTAGTTATCGCTGTCACACACCTTTCCCGGCCAGAAAAGTGAATGAAATGCTGTCACCCCATCCCTTAATCAAGATATTGCCTTTTCGAAAAATATGCATTCAAAGAGTGCAAGAAAAACAAGTTCAGCACCAAGGGTCAACCGATGTCATGAGTAATGGGTATCACCTTAAATGACCATTTGTGGTAGAAATGTCATAATTTGACCATTAAGTTCAGCACCAAGGATCAACCGATGTCATGAGTAGTGGGTGCCACCTAAAATTACCATTTGTGGTAGAAATGTCATAATTTGACCATGCGGTTCTGCCTTTCCACTGCTCTGACTGTGTTGTAGCATCCCTTCAGGTAAATGCGCTGCAGCTTGGAAACACGAGTTGTGTCAGTGTGGCTTCCCACGAGTCTCTGTGTTCCCATGCGAATGGAAAACGGAAAACGTCGAAGGACGTAATCTTCCGCAGCTTCCGTAACTGTCCGCAAATATCCGTAAGCGGACGAAAGTGTTGATATACGTTGACTTGCGGTTACTTTCGGATATTTACGGTGGACGTAAACGAACGCAAACGGACGGGAGGTAATATTTCTAGCGTCCAGGCTACGGGTAGTTACGTTCAGTTACGGATAATTTCGTTTGGTTACGGTTACTTGCGTAAGTCTGCATCCGTAGAATCCGTCTGCGAAATTTTGAACATTTCAACATTTCGCAGGCTTGGCGCCGTCATTTTGCGGGTTTTTTGGCGGATTAGTTACGGACAGTTACGTCTACATACGTCCCTGCAGATGCCTGCGTCCACGCTGCGTCCCCCTGCGTTCGCTCATCCGTATCTATCCGCGGCGGACGTAACCCATCGCAAAGCACTGTGTGACTGGGGCACAGCAAAGCAGGTATTACCGAAGACTTACCTGTCCGTATCCTTCGTGAATTCGCGCTTGAGATTTGCTTCCCATTGACAAACGTACTTACTGCTTCCTTACAATCATCAGATGTCCCGGGTCGGTGGAAATAACCGCAGGTGGTTTTCATACCGAAATGCCATCCATCAACAGTAGAGAATTTACGGCCAATATCTCTGACTAATCATTTCGCCAAAATAAGGGAGTTCATGTTTAGTGCATGTCTCATTTGACCCCTACACCACAGACTTTGAAATAACATGGACATGTGTTGTGATCAAGAATTCCTTCTTGAAGCATGTCATCTTGTATTAAATGAATGTTGAGAAAGTGCATGGAGAGATTATGCTAAACAGTGTTGATGAATGACTTACACCTGTACGTTCTGATTTAGTCTGAAACACATACATTGTACATGTTGTACTGACATAATTCAAATTCTCATAGTTGCTCGAGACTTCTTCACCTTTTAAAGTCAGTGACAAATACACAGACACTCTCATTTGATCTTTGTTCTGCACATGCGCAAATCACAACAGTGAACTCCCATATTTCATGATTGCAAAGACTGCACTATATTCCTCTGGCACTTTGGCTTTGCAAGAATCCTTTTGTTCGCAAATCCTCCCTTTCCCATTTCGAAGGAAATGTACCACGGACGGGTTATCCTATGACAGTGTGACAACCCAAGAAAACGTCAGGAAATGCCTGTTTAATATCAATGGTGCATGATAAAAGAGATTGTTGTCTTGACGGCAGATTTGACTGATATATCACAAATATCTTAATAGATTCAATTTAAAAAAAAAGAGTATTTTAAAGTGAAAAAAAATATATTATCAATGGGAGAATTGTAATCAATAACATTTTCAAAACTGACAATCACAGTAAATATCTCGTAGACTTACAACAATAGTGACAGGTTTGCATTCGGCAGTAATTTTGGAGTAATTTCCACGTGCAGAACCCGCATGAATTTTGAAATACATGTAGTTGCATTGACTGCTATAATTCTTTTAGTTGAAGTAAGGTAATGTACCACTACACCTGAAAATGAATGGGAAAGAATGACAAAATACTGTAAAAATGTGAAAAAGACAAGGGAATTCTATTTTCATTGTAAGACAATCTGTGTTTTACCTAAAAAGAGGAGAGTAGGATACCTTTGGGCTCTGCGATGTGTTTTGATTGACACTAGTGCTCAGCGAAATAAAACTTCGATATTGAAGACTCGCAACTTTCCTCCCACGCCCAGTTCCACGCCTCTATTTAATTCGGAGGTTTCTTACTATACTATTTTCAGTCGACAACCACACCGGCCAGCGTTTTTTTTTTTTTTTTTTTTTTTTAAGACGGCACAGATTGGGGCATGGCGCGTGTTAAACCTATGGGAAAAACGTTGGGTTAGGGTTTTTGGTTAGGGTTAGGGTTAGGGTTAGGGTTGGGGTTAGGGTTAGGGTTAGGGTTAGGGTTTGATGGTTAGGGTTAGGATTAGGATTAGGGTTAGGTTTAGGGATAGGGTCCCCAATAGATTTTTAGGGTCCCCAATCTGCGCCGTCTAAAAAACAACACGCCACCGGCTAGCAGCTCTATTAAGTCGCGCCCTCTATTGACTGGCGATCAAGGACTAATTCATGCTTAGAATACGCTAGACTAACTTCCACTTTGTAGGCGCGTTGGTTTTCATTCACTGAGATAAGCATTTATGATGGAATGATTATTCATGCAATCCTTGAATTAGCCGTTTTCACATCAGCCCGATGTTACAAAATAGCGCTCTATTATCTGATCTGGGAAATTAACCCGATCACGAAATAGCGCGGTATCTGATAATGTGAATGCAAATTAGCGCGCTAATTGATCGAGAAAGTTTCTCGACTCCAACTCGGGAAATTTCCGAAAAGCAGGAAAATTAATGCGAAGTAGCGCGCTATTTGATAATGTTCGGTCTGATGTGAATAGGAAATGAAATAGCGCGCTAATTTGCGATCGAGCTTAGATTTTTATAGGGCTGATGTGAAAACGCCTAATGGTGCTTGCCAGCATATCCACTTGACAGAAAAATTGGTATTTGGCAATATCAATAGACAGACTTTGTTAATACATTTATCGCAAAAAATGAAATGGATGTTTTTCCAAGTGTTATTTGACGGATCATTCTGGCCATCTGGTCTACACAAGCTCATTCTTTGTTTAAACAGGATTGATGAATCCCAGCCATAAATTGTTACGTAGGCTTATGCGCTGAAAACGAGTGCAGTGCCCTTAACCGACTGCGAAAAAAAAGATCGTACCAATATGCCCATGACAACCGCACGAGCTATCTCCGAACTGGCTTATCATCTTCATTTGAGCGTCCTTGACCCTGCCCAACAGAACGTCCTCATGAGATCTAATAGATACAGATACAGACATGTGTCACATGGAGGGCGATAGAAAGTAAATATTTTTCTCACAAACGAAGGTTTGTTGTCCGTCGTGACTGTTTGGTACTTGTCTAGTTGCGAGAGTTTCTTGGTGCATTCTTCCCGGTGTTTGTCATGAGCCATCCCGGCGAGAGATGCAGCACAGAAGAGGGCCAGTAGCAAGTCATTGTTACGATGGTGACCCTGTGTCATCTCATGTGCCCGCTTAATGAATTCTTCTAGGTGACTTCGAATCTGTGAGTTTGCATATTCATGAGAAGAAAATCAGACTGAGAGAAACAGTTGAGTCTCTTTTTTGAGCAAACCAAACAAGCGTTTTTCTTCCTGTAACTTTATGAAATATGCTTTCTAATCCACATATCTGGCCTGTGGCTATTAGAATTTGAAGGTTCATTTCATATCAACCCTCCTCTTATGTAGTAATATGAGTAATGATTATAACAATGATAATAATAATGATAGCATCTGAACGTAATAAACATATGTTCATATGTATATATAAAGTCGACACAGCATCAGATTCGATGAATTTTTAAGCACGATAAAATAATGCAGGGTTTTGTGTGAGGTACATAATCTAGATCTTTGTTTTCTTTAAAAAAAGAATATGTTATATGAACGAGCAAGGCCAGGTGCACGATCAACCTCACTTGCTCGTAATGGCCTCAGGGGAACTTTTGAATAACAGAGTACATTGTACTAATACCGTAGAAATCTCGTCATCGGTTTCGATGTGAACAACTTCATTATGCTGTCTGTCGTTGGTACGTCGGAGATAACGATGAACAAGCTGAAGAAGGTGTCTTTTGTCATCAATGATTGTTCTCTGTCTTTTAGACTGATCAGCAGTCCACTTGAGTATCTGTTGCCACTCCACATCTTCCAAGAGAGATGAAATCTGACAGAACCAACGATATTGTGTTATAAAATGAGTATGCACACTGTTGGATACAAATATATGAATATACGATTATTAATTATAAACTCTGTTTTATCATTTCGCTTCAAGTAAGGAGGTGTCTGGATGTCATTTGATACGACTATATAGAAGCATACGTGGTGTAAGCTGTTTCAGTAATACCACTTTTTCTCACACTGAGTTCCCAAATGAACTTCAGATTAGGCCTACCACGATTTCGTACTGGTACAGAAATCAATTAATTAATTAATTAATTTATTTATTTATTTATTTATTTATTTATCTATTTATCTATTTATTTATTTATTCATGGTTTGAAACACAACTACCATGGCAGCCTAACAAGGCCGAATTGAGGTAGTTTACACAGTAATACAACATACCATTAACAAATATCACATAAAAATTGCGTATGAAAAAACAACAACAACACATTACAGAACAGATATGATATGATAACATTGCAGCATTGCTTATTCATTTCACAACTCAATTTCCAAAACACAGATGTAACATTAAAAACCGTCAGACATTAAAAAAAATCATGTAATACAAATAAAGATGGATACAATTGCTGTGATCATTAAATGTATCTGATATTATTGCTGCGCCAACGTTTGTGTTCTTTTCTTCTGCCATTACATACACTGCAATGAACGTTGTGTGTGTATAGTCCCATGTCAATTGTCCTCACCTGTGTAATATGAAGATGGCTGCTTGCTGAAATGTAGGAAATATATATTTATTACACATATATTATAATCAAACGAATAAATGAGGGCCGATACGCCTAATGACGGCTTTTCTGCATATAATTTGCCAAGCCTTGTAGTAGGCCGTGGTTGCGGCTGTACGTGTTGCACTAAATCATAGTCAGTTGGTAATGCTATTTTAACATAAATTAATACAAAATTACCGACACATGTAGTCATATGCATAATCTGAATCACATATGAATGTGCATACACATATCACACTAAGTCGGGCGTGCGAACGTGGCATGCATGATAAAGATTGTAAATCATGCGTTTTTATTCATGTTCGGATTGCCAGCTGCGAGGAAGGTCAAAAGCTTGAAGAAATAAAGCACGGAAGAGTTACGCCTTTGGATGTATCTCATCCAACCTAAGAGTGCAATATTTTATCCTCACACTTACATGTACGTATATATTTATTCATATATATATATATATATATATATATATATATATAAGACATAATGTATGTATATACATAAAAATGTATCGGTTTCAGAATAAGAATTGGATAATGACAATCTCCCTAATGAATAATTTTTAGAGGAGCCAAAATTGCCAACATTTCCCTGATTATCAATTAAGAGGTATAAAGTATGAAGTTCCAACCTTCTTATATCAATATCATGGGAACTTATTTTCAGTTACTACAATTTAAGCATGATGAAAGGAAGTCAGGTCAAACTAAACTTTGTTTGTAAGACCGACTCCGCTCTTTATTCATATAAATCAAATTGAATCGAAAAATCCGCATACCGTCACAGAATTGTTTATAGTCTTGAAGTAGTTTTTTCAATCTATTCATTTTTGTGTTTATTGTAGAAAACTTACCTCTTATTTCGTCCATAGTTTGGAAATCGGCGATGTGAGAATTGAAAAGAGGCTCACTGTACAATATACACAGATAAAATAAATTTCTAACAATTCCCTGAAAATACAAGCGAAACAAGCACACAAAAAAGAAGATATATATATATATATATATATATATATATTACATGTATATGATATAGGCAAATCAAATATTTTTTCATAAGGATATAGCCATTTTAGTGAATTCAGTTGTATCTGGGCGAATATGAATGTAAACGACATTATATGTTTTATGCTTAAAGGGGACGGCTAGTTAGTAACTGATCAGTGGGAATCAGAGGGAATGCTGGGAATGCTGGGGGATGATTGTTCCAATCCTTGTGGGATTCATTTAAGAGTACATTAAATTTCTATTGCGTGAAAATTATTTGCTACAGAATGGTCTCATATTCAAGTAATGTGTAGTTTAGTCGCCCCGTCACTGTACAGGCATGCTAACCTGGAAACATTAAACTGTACATTACTGGAATATGAAACCATTCTGAGGCAAACAATTTCATACAACAATAGATATATAATGTACTCTTAAATAAATAACAACAAAAATAACAACAAACAAACAAACAAACAAACGAACAAACAAGCACACAGCGCAAGAAGTAAACATTATGAAAAAAAATTAAAGTCTGTTCATTATGCACAAATTGTATCTTGTAATATGGTTCCAATACATGCAGACAGCCATCTTCTGAATCCTCTTGACATACCATGGTGTATACATTATATGTTTTTGTCTGTATGTATGAACAACTTAGATATTTCCAAAATGGTACTGGATGTAGCTGCTAGAATGGCTTGCTATTGATCGGAAAACGATGAAAATGATGAACTGCCCTGTATCAAGTTTACCCCCCCCCCAAAAAAAAAAAAAAATAAATAAATAAAAAAAATAAAAAAAATAAAATAAAAATAAAAAAAAATAAAGTCAATTCAAATAAAACAGTATACTTTACGACTCCAATCCTCTATACGAAGAAATTTTTACTTCTACTAAATTTACTACAAGTAGCCATTGTTTGTCCATTAACTTATGAACGACGACAATAACATAATCATCTTCTTTTTGTGTTCCAGTTATATTTAGATGCTAATAGAATATAGTGTTTGTAAGCACTGTCCTTAGGTAGGTCGAAAGTGAATCTTGCACCCCCCCCCCCCCAAAAAAAAGAAACAAAGCAAATATCTTTATATTTATTGATATTTATTGACCTATTTATTGATACAAGAAAAATCAAAGGTTTTCAGTAGAATACATTCACTCCTTTTTTTTTAAACATAAGAACGACTAAAATCGTTTGTGAGGTTTCGTCTTGCACTTTAATACGTATGGAACTGTCTTAGTTGATATTCACTTTTTGGACACCTTAGGCACTTACGGACAGCTTTATATGTGATGCAACAACCCCTTCCCCTATTAGTACTTGTATCTCTATAATAATGAATTCGGCAGAAATGGAACTGAATAAAAAAATAAAAAGAAACACCACACACACACACTGAAAAAAAAAACAGTGACAAATTAATATGAATTAATAACGAAATATTCTGAAACCTTTCCGATATATGCATTAGTATTATTTTCATTTGATTAAAAAGGACTATGTTTGAACAACCGAACATAGCTATCCAATACAGTGAAATGAAAAAAACAACAACAAACAAACAGGCGTGGAAACCATAAAAAACAGCAAACAAACAAACTATACTTACCTTTCCATCATCTCTGCATCCCCTAGGTGAGGTCCATCTACATTTTGAAATTAAGATGAAGTAAATATTAAAGATTTGACTTATAAAAATTTCAGTGAGGGCATTGCTTTTCACAGTAACTCCATGTGCATTAGAAACCTTACAGAGAAAAGTAAAATATTTCGCAACATATTGCCATGTCCTTTTTCATTGGCTGAGGGTCCCGGAACCTTCTTTACAATGTATGTGTGTGTCTGTGTGTGCGTGAGTGTGTGTGTGTGTGTGTGTATGTGTGAGTGTTTGATGTTATTTTCTTCAACATTTATTTCACATATAAATCAAATTTCTTTTCGGTAGTATGATTTCAGTAAAACGTCAATGTACGGATTACAGTGTACATGATTCGTAGAAAGGAAAATATACGTTATGTGTAAATTCAATTCAATCATAGTTTATTTCCAATCAACGAAAATCAAAACATAATACAAAGAATACATGTCATGAAATGATATTGTTCAAACATTTACAAAAGATTCATGTAGTATACGAGATAAATCAGAAACAACAACATACAAAATATATGTGTGTATATATATATATATATATATAGATATATACAATAATTACGAGGAACAATGCATATAATACTTCGTGAGCGTTCGGAAAATAACCTCAATTATGGAAAATAGCGATCTACTAATAAGCACATTATCGCTAGATAAATAATGAGTAGACAAGTTATATTATAAGGGTTTTTTGATAGCTATTGTATCTAATATAGATTATTTAAGTCATTTGTAAAAATGTACATGTAGTTATTTTGAGATACGCAGGTCGGGAAGAATAGAAAATAAAAATGGAGCATCTATGCTAATAATAATGCTAAGTAATTATTGTAGTGCATAAATACTTGACAAAATATGGTAAATTATGATTATAATGATGACAGATTGATGATGAAAAAAAAACCGATGAAAATGAAAATGAAGATGATTGTTATTCTGGTGACAATGAAGGGCGGGATGATGATAAAATGAAATGCTACGCACAGAAATATTGTGTATATTTGCTGAAGATTCAAATCTAAATCACATAATATAAAAAAGTCTTGTCAATATAAACAATGTATATTTAAATTAAAAAAAGAATAATTATGTTCACAGATTATATTTCCGACAGTAATATAGGCCTAATTCTACTTGTAGCCTTAAAGGAATATAGAGTATTTCATGATTTGATATAATCCGAATTGAAAATCGATTTTGTTATCTATGGCCTGTTACCAGCTTTCTTGATTCTTTTCAGTTTTGCCAATGATTTTTGTTGAATCATAATGAGATTGTATTTCTCTTTGAAATTACCATACGAAACGTTAACACCTACTCTTTATAAACATTGAACCATTGCAGGTCCGTAACTAGAATTTTTATGGGGGGTGGAGTCAAAATTGGAAATAGTGGACCTTTCTGAGTGAGTTGAGCAACCAAGCGGCACTCTGGGAGGGGTATATTTTCAAACGTAAAACAATCAATTCTTTCCCTATTAATAGCTCGGTTTGACACATGTAAAAAATTATCAGCCATGAAGAAAAGTCTCTGATCATTTTCGTGTCTATATAATCTATATAATCTAAAGTACTGGACAGAGAGGATAATTGGTACAAGCGAGGAGTCAAGGAGGCCATCAACATAAGGAGAACTAAAAGTGACCTGAACAAGGACCAGGGACGCCACCACCTACCCAGGACCTACGACCACCTCATCTTGTCACGTGACTCGCGCCCCAGTAGGCGAGGTCACGTGACCACCAATTCCCGGTAACCATCAATAGGCTCCGAAGGTCGATGGATGTCGGTCGCAGGCCACCACCGCTAAACAAGTAAGTTGTGAGATTTTTGGTTTAAACTTTCTTTCCATCATATATACTGAATTGTTCTTATACCTATGCGTATGTGGGGAAAACTGCGTCCCAGGCAAGCGCAAAAATTTGCGCCCCTAATTTTTGAAAAAGTTATCAACCCCAACCCCATCCAGTATTATATGGACTTTAAGAAAGGTACAAATGCACTTAAAAGGGGTCTTTTGAGGGTGATATAAATGTAATGAAGTTTTGTAGATTTCAGCTTACAAAACATGGAATTCTTGTTATTTTTTGGTTATTAAATCCTACAATTCTAATAAAGATATAGTGACGGCCTAAAACGATTTATACCAACAAACTGAGGACTTTAAAAATACTCTAAAGTAGTACGAGCGAGTGAGCCGAAATTTGTATATTTCTGTGTAGGAAACATTGCACTTCTCTCATAGTTCGTTGTACTTGGTAACTCATACAATGCTGGCACATTATTATAATATGGTGGCTTGCCCTGTCTATAAAAAATAGATCATGCGACAATTGAATCCAAAAGCTCGCAAAAACTTATAAATCAGTGTAAGCATTTTCTGAACACATTCATATATATGGGTCTTTGAGGATGATTTAAATGTAATAAGTTTTGATTAATTTTGGCGAGCGAGCGCAGCGAGAGAGCCGAAAATTCTTGTTTTTTAGTTTACAAAACATGGAATTCTTGTCACTTTTCGGTTATTAAACCCTACAATTCTAATCAAGATATAGTGACGGCCTGAAACGCTTTATACCAAGAACAGACCGAGGACTTGTAAAAAAAAACAACAACAACAACAACAACTCTAAATTAGTACGAGCGAGTGAGCAGAACTTTGTATATTTCTGTGTAGGAAACATTGCACTTATAGTTAATTGCACTTATACTTGCATCTCATAGTTCGTCGTGTACTTGTAAGTCATACAATGCTGTCACACGTGTGGGGTCATCCCACGAGACCGACACCCACGAGTTATACGGTCCACTAGACCGACATTAAAAATAGGTCCATGAGTCATACAGCCCATGAGTTATACGGCTCATGAATCATACACCTATGAGTTCGACACTAGGCACAAAAAGCTCACGAGACCGACACTAAAGCAAAGAAAGCCCACGAGACCGACACTAGACAATAAAGGCTCACGAGACCGACATAGTACGCAAAGGAGGCTCACGAGACCGACACTATAGGCAAAGAAAGCCCACGAGACCGACGCTAGGCAAAGAAGGCTCACGAGACCGACACTAGGCAAAGAAAGACCACGAGACCGACACTGGGCAAAGAAGGTCCACTAGACCGACATTATGAACAGCGCCATCTACATGCCAATTACGAACATGTACTTGTACGGGGTGTTCCATTAAGGATAAAATTACATACTTGCGGGTGCAATTTCGTTACGCTGTCGAGCGAAATATTGTAACTTACTAATAACAGCACCATGTACATATCAAAGACATTAAGTGGTACACGTGTGGCTTTTAGGGGGCAGTTCTATCACGCTACGAGGAGCGACATTGTGGTCATTTTTTTTTTTGTAATAAAAATTGTCCTATTTATTGGACCACCCCGCAAAAAAAAAATAAAATAAAAAATTGATAGAGGACAAAAACAATGAATGACTTGCTTTTACATTTCATTGTGCTATTTCTAATTAGACGGTTGACAAGATGTAAGTTTTTTATCGCCCTTTTCCTTCTCGCTTCACAAGTTAAGTAGGCCTTATTAGATATTCTATTTGCCTGCTTATACCCGCCTGCTTTAATAGAGTCTAAGTTGGAATTGTCTCTTTAACTATGATGTATGAAATTCAACAGATGAAAACTTTTTTTTTTTTCACAGCAGCGATTCACCTCGATTTCAGTAGCTTGTGTTTGTAATATTATTCTTCTCAAAACAGTGCATTTTTCATGAAATAGAAAAGTTCCTTTCATGGATGCATCTTCTTTTTCCGAATCTTAAACGCTGCCTTAATTGACGATTACATTATTTTGCTGTGAATTTATAGCATTCATTTGCAAATGACTACCCCCCCCCCCCCCCATATCTTGTAAAGCAGGTGTGTACTACAACACTGACTATTTTGCGTATATGATTATCTTGTAGTGAACTTCATCTCATACCTGGGCATTTTTCTAGTTGGTTGATGTGAATATCCTTATCATTTTATTATTTTTTTTCTAAGTAGGTGTATCCCGATATGAGCTTTTCAGATAGGGAAAAGAGGGTGTTTTGGAAGTTTGGAGAGTATTGTTAAAACATCTCATGCACTAGTTATGAATTTTGATTATTTTTTCACAAACACTTACATACGCAAACACAATTAAAGATCTTGACCGTTCATGGGGTGAGAGAGGGCAATTGACGAGGTAATACCCGAGCAACTCTCCTTCTCCATCTCTTATACCTTCTTTATGCCATTATCTGGACACCCTATACAATTCATTGGTCTGTAGGTGGCGCTGTTCATCCTGTCGGTCTCATGGGCCTTCTTTGCCTAGTTCCGGTCTTGTTGGCTTCTTTTGACTGGTGTCGGTCTCGTGAACCTCTTTTGCCAAGTATGACTCGTGGGCTGTATGACTTGTGAGCTGTATTCATGACTTGTGGGCTGTTTGACTCGTGGGTGTCGCTCTCGTGACGTGCACCCCTGTATATACATGTATATGGTGACTTGCCCTGTATATAAAATAACAGATCATGCGACAGAATCCAAAAACTTGCTAAAACTTACAAATCAGTGTGAGTATTTTCTGAACATGTTCGTATATATCGTATTATTCTTCTGTCGTATTTGGAGCTTTTGAAAGACATGTTTTTGTTGTTTTTGTTTAAGCGGACCCTGCTCGCTAATGGGAGGGGGGGGGGGGGAGGGAGGGGAGGTTCTTTCGAACCCCCTGAAACCCCCCCCCCCCCCCCCCCCCTAGTTACGGGCTTGCATTGTTCACACGCCAGTTCGGTTTTATACGAATCAGTATGTTTCTCTTCCATATACAGCTTGTTAGATAGATTTTCAATAGAGGGGTCACGTTAACATATCGCTGGCGGTCATTCGAACCGTCGTATATGCAATTTTCGCGTAAGAATAACATTTCGAAAATCTCGTTTGAAGTTAACCCGGTAATTTTTTATCTGAAATGATACACTAATATGGCTGGCATTTGCAATTATTTTTGTAATACGCAATAATTCTTACTCTAGCTTGACATTTAATCGCCAAGTTGTATTGTTTGGAATAATGCGAGAAATCACAAGAGATCCACAGCATGTTTTTTTTTTTTTTTCGATTTGCAAAGACCGTTGTCATTTACCATTTATACGACAGTTTTGTTGACTAGGCACACTGTACTTGCGGTCAATGAACAATGTCATCAAGATTACGCGCAAAGTCAAAGCGCCCGATATATACGACAGTTCGTTGATCACGCGCGCTGTGTTTGCCGTCATCCGAACCGTCGTATAGGAGACAGCGTATCGGCGCATATCGTTTTAACACGCGCGCCTGTATGAACAAAATGAAATGACATGACTGTATAAAAGTTACAATGACATAAAGTTAGAAACTGCAAATTTTACAGTTTCTATAATGAAATGTCCACTATCGAAATGACTGAAAAATCTAACATCGAAAAAATTTACGTATATCTTTCTCGGAATCTTAGAAAATATACTATTTATCAGAGGGGATGAATTATAATCGATTCTTGTTGGTTTATTCATATGCGGATAACAAACATGTTTGGGTATTTCACATGAAGAAACGTTTTTAACTTCTTGTCCTTGTTTTAATTCAGTAACAAAGTAACGAAAAAAACACCATAAACATTATTGCTTAACATTTTCGATATCATATTTATATTTTCCAAATCCTATAAATAAAAATAAAATACTATAATGACTAATGTGGATCTATATCAACAAATAGACAATCACATTTTCTATTAATTCTATCTTCACATTCTTCAAACAAAATGTCATCTCAAACTCACATTGCATATTTTGATGAATGTAAACTGCTACACCTGCACTTATCCTGCCTTCCTGGTCCGCTCTAACAAGATGATAATGTTTAAACTTAAGTATATTTTCTGAAATAGAGTGGACCTAAGTTTCTGTGATTATTTTCTTTAAAGGGGAAATTAATTAATTCGAAAGAATCGAAATTCTTATTTCAACTGGTGGAGTTTACATAATATTATAACAAATTAAAATTCCTACAGCTTGTAAGATCTTAACGAATTCCGTAGTTGTATGATAGTTACTTCAGAAGTTAAAGTGTTAAACCCAAATCAGGACTGCGGGAATAAGTCGTTTTATATACAACATGCTGCTTAACTGTATTTTAGAATCGTGCCAATTTACATATAATATAGGGTTGATGTTTCACACAAGAGGTTTCTGGGCGTAAGGAAGGAATAAAAATGGACATGAGGATGATGATTATGATGAGGATGAAGATGATAATTATGATGTTTGGAAAACGGAAATAAATAAAAAACACCAATGTGAAATGGGGGTCAATGGGACCCAAACCCAAACAAAATAATACACGTTAATGTTTTTTGAAAACAAATAAAGCAGATTATTGTTATTTCTGACCAAAAAAAAAAATATAGCATGATCTAAAGGATACACAATTTCTTAAATACCACCTTTGTAGTCAGGATCACGAGATTGTGATGTAGAACCCGTGTCCTCAGAAGCTGTCATGTCCCTATTGTGTAAGAAAATAACACAGCACGTATGAAATGGATGAGTTATATGTATCATTGTTTCTAATAATTGTTATATTATGATGGTGTTTTTTTTTTCAGAAAGAGAGTGTACGTCTTGCAAAGACCCTAAGCTAAAACCTAGAAAGTGTGATAAAAACAGAATTAATTCAAGTAATGTTTGATAAAGGGATTAGGATGAAAAGCAATTGGAATCATAAAGTTTAAAATACGCCTCGCCCAATTAAAGAGAACGATAAAAACCGAAATGCCAACGTATGACAAGCTCACCTCTTCAGAGTTCGCAGTATGGCTGTTGACGAAACAAAACGAAATAAAAAGAATCTTAATGATAATGTGAATGATTTACACAGCACTAAATGGTAAACTATAATTCTGACATTAAGGAAAAGAGGAATGTAAAAAAACGACATTATCTTTCGAATGGAGTATAATAAGAAACAATAAAGATAAACATTTTGATTTGTTAGGCCTATATCAATTTATCTTTTACTAAAGACCCTATAGTCTGTATGTCTTGGTGTGTGTGTGTGTGTGTGTGTGTGTATCGGTTGATGTCTATCTGTGTCAAGAACAGCAAATTACGATTTTATATGTTTAATGGGAATTGTTATCATAAAAGAATACAATTCATGGAAATTAAACTCTAAAAGGTATGTGATTTCTCACGAGACCGACACCCACGAGTCATACGGTCCACGAGACCGACATAAAAACTAGGTCCATGAGTCATACAGCCCATGTGTTATACGGCTCTGGAGTCATACACCCCATGAGTTCGACTCTACGCACAAAAGGCTCACGAGACCGACACTAAGCAAAGAAAGTCCACGAGATCGACGCTACGGAAAAAGGCTCACGGGGCCGACACAGGTAAATTAGGCTCATGAGATCGACAAATAGGAAAAGAAGGCCCATGAGACCGACAGGATAAATAGCGTCATTTACAAGTCAACTACACGTAACTGTACATGGTGTTGCATGATGACACAAAAGGAGAAAATAATGTAGTGCGCGTGCGCTTTCGTCATACTATAGAGCGCGAAATCGTAAATAACTGCATTTGTATCGGTAAGGTACCCTGCGTGGGTCGCTCATTCGCATATATGACTGCGAAATGTATAATCATGAAAATATTATTATGATTGAATATTATCAAACCAGTTTAAGGAAGTATCTTTTAACCCATTATAGCCGCCCAGTAGTCCCTAACACACTTTTATATCATAATTAAGATTTAGACGAAATAAAGCATGCAAAACAAGCAAAATAATACATTCATTTATGATTACATTTTCATAATAACATATTTTTGATATGATTATTATTGTGATATTATTATTACAAACATATTCTGATTATACGTTGTATATAATGTTATCTGTTTATTTAATACATTAAATTATATTTTAACTTTGAACTTTGGACTTTAGTTTGTACGTGAGTGCCATTATCTTGTTATCACTGACTGCCATTAGATATCGAGAGATATTTTTTCGTTCATAATCTGATTCGTCGACCCAATGCAGATTGAAGATTTAACAATAGTATCTCATGAAATTTAGAGCTCATCTCCCATCCATTCAATCTGCATGTGCCTTTAGCTTTGTATATGATGTATTTTACCCCCTAATTTGTTGAGTTTGTATCTGATCTTCATGAAGGCCCGGAATATGAACACGCCACTATTACTGTTTCCTATGACCATCGCAATAATGAAAAGAATGAAGTAATGCTTTTGTGTTATATGCATGACAACTTATAAATCGCATGTTTGCCAATGATTTACGGGTTAATGAATTTTGTGGGATGATAACGTATTTAATAACGGCTTGTCTGCTTTTCATTTTCATTATGCGATTGAAGAAACGTTAATTTGTCATTTCTGTAGAAAATTTTCGAGTAGAATGATATAAAATGAATAAAATATAATGATTTGGAAGCCATTTGTTTATGGAAATTTGATGAGCTTGCACTACTTTTAATTTTGCTTACAAACCATTTTTTTTTCAACTCATTATAGTAGAAATATGCAAGAATAAAGTGCAGTATCACACATTTACTCAATATAGAATCCCTTTAGTAATCACAATCCCACTATACATTACGATAACCAATGCTGTACACTGATTTTTTTATCGCATTTTTTTCAAGAGGGAGCAACAATACCCCCAAAAGGTCGAATAAAAAAAAAAAACAAAAAAAAAACCAAACGTGAGGGTGCTTTTGCATTTTTTGAATTGAAAGAGAAAGTTCTGGTGCAGACTTTTAGGAAATTTCATTCACCTTTTGCACAAACACTCACACACGGACAAACAAATAAAGGTATTGGAAATTCCATTGGGGAGGTAGAGCAACTGACTCGGTATGATACTCCCCCCTCTCATCACTCATTTCTTACTAATGCAATCACTTACATACGGCACTGTTCATCCTGTCGGTCTTGTGGGCCTTCTTTTCCTAGTGTCGGTCTTATGAGCCTATTTTCCATATAGTGTCGATCTCATGGGCTGTGTTTCCGTAGTGTCTATCTCTTCAGCTTTTTTTTTTGCGTAGTGTTGAACTCATGGGCTTTATTTGCCTAGTGTCGAACTCATAGGCTGTGTAACTCATGGACCTATTTTACTTAATGTCGAACTCCTGGGATGTATAACTAGTGCACTGTATAACTCTTGAGCTGTATGACTCGTGGGTGTCAGTTTCGTGACGTGCACCAGATTTTTAATCACACATGGCAATTCACAATATCCGAAATACAAGCTTTACATTTCAGATCGTAAAGTAGAAGTCAAATAGAAGACTATAACACAAAAGTACCAGCAATGAGAAAAAGAGGAGAGAAAGGAAGAAAAAAAATCAGAAGCGTGGTGAGAGAATGAAAATATGTCATGAGATGGGAGAGGTACACAAGCGACAAGGCGAACAAACCAAAATGTGACAACTCAATCATAATGAACAAAATAGTCTCTATATACAATTTAGAAGCAACATATATCAATGATAACTTATGAGCAAAGTATACATGGAAGATCTCATGTAACAATTGTTCATTTCGATGAAAAATCTTCGTTTTTATAATAGATGTTTTTGTGTTGACTATTTGAAATGTTCCACATTCTTACGAGTGTTTCAATAATGATTCAGAAGTGAAATGTTGCATAACGTGCATATGGTGCATATTGTTAATCAAAACACAAAGTATGACAGAACTGTACGACGCTGTGCTTTAACTTGAATAGAAATTGGAAAAAAAAATAATAATCACCGAAGATTAATGATGGTGTCATTTCTCCTGGTAAGTTTACATTTTTTCTACTTTTCTAAAAGAGAGTTGAAATTTTTAAAAAGAAAACCGCTAATTTAGTTGCTCAGCCTCTTCCTCACAAATTTGTAAGGGTCATCGCATCACTTATATCCTTGCATTCAATAAAAATAAGATATTTTCATAAGTGTAAAACTTACATCTGCTGCTCACAACAACGATAAAAATCAATATGAGAAATCCAGAGATAGTAATCAACGCCCCCTGAATGGTCATAGGTCGTTCATTTCTAGGTTCTGTCGAGAAAGAGTTAGGAGAAACTTTGAAAGTTATTTCTATTCATATATTATCATACATCACACAAAAAGGTTAATATACGCAAGTACAATGCATTCTTTGTGTAGTGACAAATAACATTATCATATCTGATTCATTTTTCAAATGTCCATAAATAGACGACATTCTGCTCATAATTTCCAATAACCTTTTCTTTTGTGCCAGTTTCTTGAACTTCACCAACTGTCTGCCTTTCTTGTAAAAAGGGGCTGTAAATGGCTGGTTCACGTACGAAACCCTTCCTCCGAAGACATTTTGAGACTTTTTTCCTTGTGTATATAATGTGGTACTTCGGTAATCTTTAAAACAAACAAACAAACAGGCATGTATGTATACTCCATAAAAATACGGAAAGAAAAGAGCTAGAGGAAAACAAACTTTTATGTATAAAATTGCGATAGAAAGTACAAAACAAAAGCAAACAAATAAGTAGCAACGACAACAACAGCAACAACAAATAAGAATTCAACGCACGAAGAGCAAAAAGTTGGCGACAAAAGCATATATGTTGATCCAGTTGCCATTTCGTTGACTGGTTCCCTCTCCCCCATTTCGTCTAATACCATTATTGGTCTATAATTGGATCATGTAATATTCTTTCAGTTTTTTTTTTTCATTTTGTTTTCTTTTGGTTTATCGACAGTTCGTCCAATTACTGTTTGGTCTACTTACCGCTTGGTTTTTATTTTACCGTAGATTAAATACCCAATTGGTCTTACACCCTATTACCATCTTGTTTAAAGGGGAAGGCTAGTATCTGATCAGGGGGAATCAGTGGAAATGCTGGGAGATGATTGTTCCAATCCTTATGGGATTCATTCAAGAGTTCATTGTATATCTATTGTTGTGTGAAAATTATTTGCTTCAGAACGGTCTCATATTCAAGTAATGTGCAGATTAATGCTCCGTCACTGACCAGGGACGCTAACCTGGAAGCATTAAACTGCACATTACTTGAATATGAGACAATTCTGAAGCAAATCATTTTCACACAACAATAGATATACAATGAACTCTTGAATGAATCCCATAAGGATTGGAACAATCATCTCCCAGCATTTCCACTGATTCCCACTGATCAGTTACTAGCCTTCCCCTTTAATTGCGCCGGGTCCAATTTCCATCTGGTTTACAAGTCCATGTGTCTTATTGCCATTTCGTCAAAATAATATTTTGGCGAAGTAGCATTTTAATAGTCTATTTCCATTCAAGTCCAATAGGGCTACTCTCTTTCCGCCTACAGGTTCGGTTTAGTTCAGTTTTATTTATGCATTCCATTGTCAATATAATATAACCAAATTTAACAAAGTGTCGGCATAATTATATGAGTGATTTTTATACATCACACATTGTACAACAAGAGAAACGTAGGAGAAACGTTTGAAGAGAGAGAAAAAAGTATTATTATTACTACGTAGATGCAAATCTTATGATGCAATGACAGTAACTGTTAACAGTACGAATATTACTCTTTCTTTGGAGCTTTAGATAGTTTAATATTCCAAAACAATCAAACGTTAGGAATTATTCAGCACGGATGGAATTGGCTCGAAAGATAATTCTACAACATTGGCACTCAGAACAGCAATCAGTACAATTAAAGGGAAGATAAACCCCAAGAACAATGTGGATTGAGTGAAAGCAGCTACATTAATAGAACACATCAGTGAAAGTTTGAAGAAAATCGGACAATCGATGCAAAAGTTATGAATTTTTAAAGTTTTGGTGTTGGAACCGCTGGATGAGGAGACTACTAGAGGTTATGACGTATGAGTGGACAACAATACCAAGAAAATATAAAGAAAATACTACAAAAATCCATTTTTCATGAAAATTACAAATTCCATCAACTTGATATTGACATATGTTAAGGGTAGCAATTATTCCCCCCCTGCTTTCTGAAAGCGGTTGGTCCACTGCTCTTTCATAATTCTAGAAAAGTTAATTTTTGTTGAATTTCCTTTATATTTTCTTTGTATTGTTGTCCACTCATACGTCATATCCTCTAGTAGTCTCCTCATCCAGCGGTTCCAACGCCAAAACTTTAAAAATTCATAACTTTTGCATCGATTGTCCGATTTTCCTCTAACTTTCACTGATGTGTTCTACTAATGTTGCTGCTTTCACTCAATCCACATTGCTCTTTGGGTTTACCTTCCCTTTAATCATGTAACATCTTTTCTCTTCGAGATTCACAGACAAAAACACACACACAAAAAAAAAAACCCAGTTGTAAATATTTTTTTTTTTCCGGTATGCACTTTCCCTAGGTATGTTCTCAGACATTTGATGAGTGGACCATGTGTTTGATAATCAAAGATTGATACAAGTGAAGCTGAAGTTGTCGCATTTGCTATGAGAATCAAGTTCATAATTATGCTTTAGTCATCCGGCAGGTTCTTTTGATTGATATTAAACCGAAACGATTTACCTTCTGTGACTTTCTTTTTATTACTCTCGGTGACAGTGTTTTCAGTTTGTTGTTTATCTTCACTGTCATCAGGTTGAGTCACAATCAGGAGAATTGGATTGTCAACTTGTTCTCTAGCATCCTGGTAGATATGTCCACACCGATAGCAGCCGCTGTCTAGGACCGACACATTCTGAATTGTTAGATCAAATGTTGCTGTCACAGCAACTCGACTTTTGATATGAAGTTGTATATCCTCGTTGTATATCATTATTCCATCACGAGGCTGCAGTGTCACCAAAAAGGAGAATGTTACATGGGAACAGGATGATGTTGGCCTTTCCTGGCTGAGGGCATATGTCCAGAAGCGTACATCAGGTTTTCTTTCCAGAGTCAAATGACACTTTATGGTTACTGATTGTCCAACTGTTACTGGCAAGACTTGATCCGATGATGCCATCACTTGATGGAGAAAATACACACATATGCATACACACAGTTACATACCTTTCTGCCGTTGCAATGCAATGATATACATTAAAGGTGTTGTACTGGTTGAGGAGGGGATTCATGTTTTGAACATTCCTAAGTGAGATAGTGAGAAACCTCTTATGAAATATGAAAGAGGATGTAATTTCAAGAAGGATTCAACGTTTACTTGATGAAAATTGGTTTTCAAGTGGCGGAGATATCCAAAAAGTAATAGTGATAAAAGGCGACAAGCCACGCCTTTTATTATGATCTCTTTGTTTCACTTTGTTTTTGGATATCTCAGCCATTTCAAAACCGATTTTTGTCAAATCAACTGTTGATACCCCTTAGAATTGCATACTCTTTGACATTTCATTGAGTGGTTTCTGAATATCTCGTAAAACGTTAAAAGCTAAATTCTCACCTCGACCAGAACTGTACACACCCTTTAATATGATAGAGAAAGAGTGAGAGGGATGGAAAGAGAGAGAGAGAGAGAGAGAGAGAGGGGGGGGGGGGGAGAGAGAGAGAGAATGTGCGTATTATTAAAGATACAATTGATAGAATTTTAACCCTGTTCGTTTGCGGTATTCAATTGGCAGATACAACAAATTTGGTGACTGTTAAAGTATCAACTTGTGACCGTGGAAGAGAAGACGACTTCTACCAATGTGGTACTTTCAAAACAGTATATCACTACCGAGGATCAACTATAAGTATGTGAAGTGAAGACGAATTGATAAAAATAATAATGTAAGACAATTATCTCTACTGAAGGATACAATGACTTCCCTGTTCAATCTATACAACAAAATCTATGCAGACAGTGATGATTTCAAGGTTCATTCAGATCGCTCTTTGCTTCTAATTTCGTTGCTCAAAAATAACAAACGGTTAATCAGTATCAGAAGTCTTAACAAAGAACCAACCTGTGGAAATGATTGATAGTAATGTACTCAGGAAACACAACAACGCCATTATATTTCTGCTTCTTCATCTGGAGTGCACGGATTTAGAAATGGTATAGGTCAGTCACATGCAGACACATCTGTAAACACAAACATAAAAAATAGCATCAACATAAATAAGAAAACAGACGTGGGAAAGGTACAACAGAAAACAAACAAACAAACAAACAAACAAACAAACAAACAAACAAAGGTCTCTTAATTTGAGGGAAAGAAAACATTCCCAATGTTATCCATAATGTAAAATCTATGATTTATTATGAACTGTCGTATCAGCAACATAATGTATAATGTTGCTCAGTGCGAATACTACAATCTCTCTATCCGAAATGTTTCTGCATCTTGAATCCTCTCTCTCTCTCCGTGGATACCCCTAGCTATGGTTGAAAGAAAACAGTGTCTCAAGGTGTGTTCACATTGTGTTCATATATAGTCGTCTATGTGAAAACTTTCGATTTTTTTTTTAAGCGTGAAGATTATTTCACACTGTGGTGAGATGGGGCTTTTCACAGAGAGTTCACATTAGTGATGTTTTGCTTCACTCTGTGAGTTGACGCTTTAGAATGTGTTTTACGCTGTGGAATAATGTGTTCTTTCTATCAGGGCCTGATTCCCTTGTTTCTTTTCAGCCATTTCCTTCCATAATATCCTATAATGTTCATTAGTGCTATAAATAAGCAATATATAAATCCGTGTATGTGAAGTGAAATAAGACCATTCAATGCATAAATATATAGACACAACGACAGTACCCAGACAATAAAAAATCTAGGACTGATCTTGGAAACACTTTTCAGACTCCAAGGGTGAAGTGTGACAAGACACACCTTTCGAAGGAGACACACTGATCGCGCCAACAATATTTAGATCATACTCACACAAATAAAGCTCCAATGCACAAATGCAGGCCAAAACCCATAACCCAGCTTTTACAATTCGATATAGTTGAGAAGTAAAACTGTGACCTACCTTATTATGAGGATTTTGTTGTATCTGCCTTTAGAGTATACTGTTGCCGCATAGGAGGTTGTATTCTGGAAAAGAGAAATGACTGCCTTGTCTGACCAGTATATACTCCTTCTGGTATCTGTTTTGGTGGAATAACACGAGCGCCTCTATTTCATGAAATGTTCTTTTTCACTCCATTGATAATGCTATTGTTGTTCCCCAGGTCTGGCACTCTCCCTATTTCTTCTGAAGTTGTTTGCTCTTAGTTGTGTCGTTAAACTGTGTTGTTACATTCATATATTTGTGAGGTGCGGTAGATAAACATGGACATTGATCACATCATATAGCAATCACATATCACCTATCACGTATTATAATAAACATAAAATGTGATAAGACATTGTGTTTTAATGATATTGACTTTATTCCCGTCATCTGGTAATGTCACATCACATGTATCAGGTAACTCCAATAGAATAACACGTGTTTATCCTGTTATTCTCCTTTCCCTTACTCTTTTATCTTGAGGCATCCTAATAAAACATGTTTTATGTATTTATGAGTGGACAGAGTTCTGCATATCAACCTTTGAATGTAACATGCCCAAGATTTAAAGGTTAAATGTTATGCAAAGTAAATAGAATTTTGTTTTTAAATAGGAAACTGCATAGCGAGGAAAAAATCAGGAGTTTTAAATTCTCATTTTGTAAAGAAGAGTCATGAGATATTCTGCCTTTTTATGAATGTGAGACTAGAAAGTCAATCTGGAATGAAAATCTGTTAAAGAAGGTTCCAGAGCTCAGATAAAGTTTAGCCTGTAAATATTATTGTTGGTTTCCAAGAAAAGAGAAACGACGCTTTAAATTGCGTTTGATTCTAATTCGCAACAATCTTTTTTTTTTGTAGAAAGTTAAACCAAAAAAGTTCCTAGGTTTAACTTTATGAAGGAAAAAATATTGAATATATTCATTCTGTATCGAGTACTTTTCGCAAATTCAATTTAAAGTGGCAGTCACTCCAGCATTTGTTTTTGAAAATGGTAACGTGAGAAATGTTAAATAAAAAAGAGACCATGACTGAAGATTACGAGTTTGTACTTTGTTGACATTGAGAAGGTATAGACCATGGAGGGCTAATTATTGCCGCACAAAGTCATATCTTTATATTATATTCCAGTATGTTTGCATATGTATGTATATATATTATATATATATATGTATATTTTGAGACAAGGAAGGAAAAACTGACCAGAATCAATTGTGATAATAAATAGCGAAAACTTTGAGCAAAGAAAATGGGTTTTCATCGGAATTCGCTGTATATATATATATATATATATGTGTGTGTATATATATATATATATATATATATATATACAAGTATATATATCTATGGTTAGATGCATGGACCTTTTTTAATTTCTCGCAGTAATGTGGTGACATGGCACCTATTTAACGAAGTTATTTTTTTATTATTTCTCATAATTCATGACATGGTTTTCTCTTTGTTAATATTCATAGTATCATTAATCATTTTACGTCATTAAAGACCTTCACATTTTGTATTTTTTGCACACATTTTCTTCATTCCTTTTTTCCCCGTCTATTCATGAATTCATAACATACGTGTATCGACGCAGTATTGAACTGTACTTAAATAAAAATTAAAGTTGTATGTTATACGTATGACGCAATTGAACAAGTTTTGTGGTTATACTGTCTACATGTAGTTACTTTGTGAAATCATGTGTAAATCAATTGTAAGAGTTATTTTGAAGTGAATGTTTACTATTATATCATACTGTTGTTTGGTGTCTCGTGGCTGTAGAGAATGAGAAATGACGTGACAGGAATAGAAAAGAGATCTGTTTGTATTCTTTGCTCATGATAACGTGTTACAGTGCTTGCTTTTCGAAAATGATTTCTTTATTCCTTCGACTCCATTCCCCTCTCCTTCATTGTATCAATTCCTTGGCACGTTGCTTTCTCAAAAGCTTGACAAACAACCATTAATCCATTCATGCATGCAGACATTGTACGGAGAGTGCATCGTGTCATTATTGAGAGCTTGATGAAATGCCTGGATTAGGTAAGTTACTGTCATTAAAAAAAAATGTATATGGTTGCGCACGTAGTATTTGCATTTTGGAGTTTAATGATTACTTGTTTAGCACAATGTCAATACACGAGTGTCATGATTGTCCATCTTTGTATCCTTCCAAAGATGAAGAGGAACACCAAATTGATCCAACCTATAAAGCACCGCATATTATTATGTTATTATTACCGAACTAGTCAAGTTTCAAGTTTCAAGTTTATTTTCCACATCTCATAAAAAGAAAAATGAAATCAATGTGATTTCATGTGAGCATAACAAAAATGAACACACAGAAAAAACAATCAATTACAAAATAATGCACATGTATAAAAATCAGAGTTTGTGACTCGGGATATGTGGCGAGTGTGGAGGGGAGCAGCAATAGGCCATTGACCTTTCGAGGCCGAACCCCATATTATTCTATAGTTCGGTACAAGGTACAAGACAAGTTGTAAACGACAAGTTTAATTGTCAGGGATCTGCCATGTTGGAAAATACATTTTAGCAGGTCATAGTCAATGTCATGATCAAAAGGGATTTTTCCTTCTTTCAAAATTAGAACAGTCTTAGTGAGTTAGTTCAGTCGGTTGCCATGTGGCCTCACGATCCCAAAGACCCCGGTATGCTTCTCGATCTAGACCCACTGAGCTATGTTGGGTGTAATCATACCGTCCCCTCTAGTAAGAGGCAAAACACTATTTTCCTCGGATAGGACAGAGAATGGAGGTACAGTACCATGTGTGAGAGAGTTACAACTCATCAGGGAACTCATGCACGTAAACTATCTCGCTGCATTTATTCATCGCTAAGAGCAGGGTTTTGTTTTTTACCCGGTGAAGTGGTCCCACCTTACATCCAATTGGACCCTGTGGAAGACCATTTAGGTGCAGCTGGAATATGGGCTATCCACCCATTTTCGCAGATGGAAATAAAATAAACGAGATATGAAACTCGTCAGACTGACGAGTTAGGTGATACGCTTGGGGTCATCAGATGTCGGTCATCTGTGATCGACAAAGAAAAGAATGTGATATAGGCACATTGAAGTTATATTGAGCGTGCATGCAAAACTGTTTCTCTAACCTCTCGGCCACGGGACATCCACGGAAATGGTAAGGCAAAAAAGAAATGTATAGATATTACAGGGAGAAAATCAATGCCCACTCAACCAACGTGGCCGCGTGAACATGACATTGTATTGCATTGCTAGACGGAAATGCGGCCTTGTAACTACTGATGTCGCTATGCCATTTCTGGCAACTTGGGAAAAATACGTGCCGTAAACATAAAACCTATAATCGGCTGGTTTTGATACCTTGCCTTTAATCACAATTTTCAGTGTGATGACGTCATCAAAATACAAAACAATGACATGGTCTTGAAAGACAATTGTTCAAAGTACAACACCTCCGTCGTCGTCATTACATACTATGATCGGTTTGACAAAGTCAGCCTGCAAAATTTTGCAGCAGTCGAAGCAATTTGGTCTCCAACACAAAGAGGGATATGGTGTGTGTGTGTGTGTGTGTGTGTCTGTGTCTGTGTGTGTGTATAGGTGCGTTTATATACGAATGTGATTTCTACATGGACGAATATGTAATACAAAATTGAAGAAAAAAAAAGTAAAATAGCTAAGTATTTTGTTTCGTGATCTTGTGGGGTTCGAACCCGCACGTGTGCAACCTCACGTCTCTGAGACGTCACCTTTAACCACTCGGCCATACGTCTCGACGAGAAAATATGAGGAACGTAAACTTATGTATGTGAAAGATGAATCAGGAATCGTTTTGTCCACATTCCATTCTCATTTTCAGTTTTAAACTGCAAAATTGTCAAACTGATGAGGAGATTTCAAAGAATAAAATGCATGATTACTGCAGCTTATTGTCTCAGTTACCACATACTTAAGTTACAGAGGAAATGGAGCAAAATCAGCTGAGATAAAGGTGCTTAAACGTTGTCAAGTCAATGCACATAAAAAAAAAATCACCTCCCATAGACATAACACGTAAACTTGTCTGATTTTGAGTCTTTACCATTAATAACAATTTGAAGTATGATGATAAGTCTTCTCGAACCAAGAGTGTGGAACGTAAGCTTCTACGTGAAAGATGAATCATGACGATCACCCGTGACCGACACATCTTCAAAGGGATCAGTTAATATTAGAAGTGGAAGCCCCCGTGCCAAGCATATTGTCTCAGCAATTCCAAAGCAATGATACCCTTACATTTAGGCATACCATAATTTCCCTCTGAAATCAATGGTAGGTATTATTCATGTACAATTGCTTGCCTTGTCCATAAACTTTGCTTTACAAACTTTTTACAGTGAAACGTGTCATAACATAATTCTGTAACTCCATTAGCAGGAATTGACTACATAAAGAAAGATATATCAAATTGAACGCTTAGCGCGTATAACTAAGGGGAATTTTAGCCTGATGCTCTGTTATTCACTGCTCAGATACCAACAACACTCATTACCTACGGCTACGTATAGAGAAACAGCCATGACGAAAATAAGTTATTTCTTTTCTTTGGCAGATAGACACACAACCCCTTTAAACCACACTATAATTGACATGGATGGACATGAAAAAGTTCATTACTACTATACTAAACAGCGATGCCTTCTACTCATGTGGCACAAGATACCTCTATAGCAACATAAAACCTGTCTACAACTCCGTTATTGCGTCAAACAATAACATCCTGGAATTTCAAAGAGATGAGCGAGACGCCATACACCTGGCCTAGAGTTAATTCATTCAGTTGCCATTCCTGCTCCAGTTGAGTTATGCAAATTATTTTCCGACCTGTCTTGTGACAATATAACAGGAACAAACGTAGAGAAAAGGAAAGGGAAAAGGAAAGGTGGCAAGCGGGGCACTGTACCAAGGGCAATTCAAACAATACGTATGATAAATGAAGCAAATCCAACCTCCAGCCTCCGACAAAAAAAAAGGAACTTGAGCGACTGTGTGTCGTGGGGTAGTATAATTGATAAGATAATACGATACATGACATCGATCGGAATAAAGCTGAACTGCCAAAAGAAACACAAAGAAAGAGAGAGAAAAAAAATGATAGCGTCCTGCGGGTCTCGAACATCTCGTCCTAAGGTAGTGCATAATGACCATGCAGCGCGCTAAGTGACTATAAAGCCACACGGCTGTACCGAAGATTGGATGTGAAATTTATCTTTAATCTTTATATATATATATATATATATATATATATATATATATGTGTATATATTTATCTTAAATATTTATACCATATACAACATGAAAAAGTTCATTACTACTACTAAACAGTGATGCTTTCCATTCATGTGGCACAAGATACCTCTATAGCAACATATAACCTGTTTACAACTCCGTTATTGGGTCAAACAATAACAACCTGGAATTTCAAAGAGATGAGCGAGACGCCATACACCTGGACTAGAGTTAATCAATTCAGCTCCCATTCCTGCAAGTTATTTAAACGTACATGTTCCTACCTATCCTGTTACAGTATAACAATAACCAATGAAGAGAAAAGGAAAGAGCAAACGAAAGGTGGCAAGCGGGACACTGTAACAAGGGGCAATTTACAACATTAAGTGTGACAAAATTAATGAAGCAAACCCAATCTCCAAACTCCAATACAAAACAAGGGAAATAGAGCAGCCGTGTTCACGGGTTACGTACACTTGATAAAATAATACGATAAATGACATCGGAGTAAAGCTGAACTGCCGAAAAAAAAGAGAAAAAAAGAAAGAACGGATAAAAGTCCTGCGGGAGTCGAACCTCTCGCCTTCCGGTATGGCGTTATGAACAACCAGCGCGCTAACCGATTATGCCACATGGCTGTCCTGAAGATCGAGTGCGAAACTTAAATCTAAATACTATCGTGACAGTGTTGACTTGTGATGGCGCTATTCAACTTCCCACAAGTGGCAGCGTGGATTCGATCAATATACAGTTGCAAAGAAAAATTGGGAATCGTTCCGTACAGATTGCATTCTCATTTTCAGTTTTAAATTGCAAAATTGTCAACCTGATGAGGAGATTTGAAAACATAGAATGCATGATTACTAAAGCTTATTGTCTCAGCTACAACATATTTATGTTTCAGAGGAAATGGAGTAAAATCAGATGAGGTAAAGGTGCTTATACGTTGTCAAGTCAATGCATGGTTTAAAAAAAAAATCACCTCCCATAGACATAACACGTAAACTTGTCTGATTTTGAGTCTTTACCTTTAATCACAATTTCTAGTATGATGACGTCATCATATTTCAAAACCATTACATGGACTTGAAAGGCAAATGTTCAAAGTGCATCATATCTGAATTTGGGGTAATATTGAGCTTAAACAACAGAGATACGAGCAAATGAATGTCAGAAACAGTACCTCAAAAAAATCAATTCCACTTTTTTGATTTAAAATGACGATATGATGACGTCATCGCGTTTACCTGGCAATACTGATACTTGGAATGTTATTTACAATTCATATACTTTTGTAATATGCAATATAAATATAGGGTCAACGGACGATTTAAAGAGCTATGGCGAAATAAACAAAGACATGTTTTTTCACTATATTTGCAGAAAGACGCGCACGCGGAATTTCAACTTTGACGCCAGTGCATTCCTTTGTTATAGGTCGAAATCGATCGGAAATCAATGGATATTATTACTCAAAGTATCAGGAATCCAAATCAGTCAAAAAAATTGCATTTTCATGCTGCTTACGGGCTCTGCGCGCGAAATTGCGCGGACGGACGCGCACGCGAGAAAATGTTTGAAACGCTTAAAATTGTCTGAAACTTCGAGATTTCCCATTGGGAAGTCGTTTTGAGCCTTTTAAAATTTTGACGCGCGCTTACGCGCGCGTAATGATGACCTGTGTAACTAGCGTTAAAAAGTAAGATAGAGCGTGACCTGAACTTCATGTCCA
The DNA here is from genome assembly GCA_033980235.1 of Diadema setosum. NCBI lineage: Eukaryota > Metazoa > Echinodermata > Echinoidea > Diadematoida > Diadematidae > Diadema > Diadema setosum. The sequence goes on from CM067065.1 coordinate 12,637,712, forward strand.
CCGAAAATGATACAGAAATGACATCTAGTTATGAAGTTATGATCGATCATGTGACAAGGTCCGAAAATCACAAAATGGCGCCTAGATGACGTCATAGATATGTTACTGTCATGAAAACCTTATTGTGGCTAGATTTTGTCATGAGACATGTCGACTGAAAATGTCATGTTATTTCGTAATGTCATTCTTGAGATATTGACGACACAAAATTGTCCAGAAAGAAAGAAGAATAAAAACGAGATATGAAACTCGTCACACTGAAGACGAGTTAGGTGATACGCTTGGGGTCATCAGATGTCGGTCATCCGTGATCGACAAAGAAAAGAATGTAATATAGCACATTGAAGTTATAATGAGATACTTCGTTGAACTCTTTTGGGCCTACATTATTCAGATCACATTTGTTTTTCTGTCACACAAACTAAGTGGAAATTCTGTGCGTGTGCGACTAAGTCGATTTACGGACTTTTTGAGTACGTACAGTGCATAAACTTAGACCCCGTTTACGGTGCGGGGCTGGGCCGAGCCGCGGCCAAGGCCAACCTCAATTGCGAGGCCGAGCCCCGCAATTTAGTCCGTTTACGCTGCCGGGCTCGGCCGCACTTTTGATTCAAACCTTTCAATATTTTGTCGTAGTGGCGACCTACTTTTAAACAAACGCAATTTGGTATTGTCTGGTTTTCAGATCCTTTGCCAACTGAATTCCGTGGCAACGAAGGCGCCGTTCGGGCAAAGGCCTTTGCCGAAGGAGAAAAACCTTTGGAGGACAAAACCACCTTAAACTATCCTAGTTTTCGACGTTGAAGTGGTTAATATCCTGAATAGCGAAATAGTACAGGCGAGGGTTTGGAAGCCAGACTAAAATTGGCCGCGTATTTAGCCCAGTTTGAGCTTACACTGCGAAAAAGGCCGGGCGCGACCGCGGCTCGACCGCGGCCGAGACCACCTCCAGAGCGTGGCCTAATGCGAGGCCAATTTTGGCCCCGCATTTGGCCTTTTGCGCGTTTACACCGAAATGAAGGTGGGCTCGGCGCGGCCGAGCCGCGGCCGAGCCTCGCACTGTAAACGGGGTCCAAGTGATCCTCGGCACGTACAAATAAAACATGACAATTAAGTGTTTATAACCATCCTGGCATTAACAGTGGCCTTTTGAAACATGACCTTTGACCATTATTTACATAACCAATATGACTCCCTCTAATCTTGCTATTACAATGATCAGTTCAGAGATCTCTTTCAGCTATATACAAGCCTGTGAGATTTACCAGCATTAAAACCAATGAAGCCTCCGATACAAAACAAGGGATATAGAGCAAGTGAGTCTGTTTACATGAGAATGTGATTTATTCTGGACGAAAGTGATACCTCAATTAAAGAGAAAAGGGCAAAAGAAAAATGGGCCAAACGTACGGCTCCAGCGAAAGAGACATCGCCTTTAACCATGTAACTATAGGTCTCCTCTAACTAAGAGTACACTTTGAACGTAAGCTTATACGTGGATGATAATTTATGACGATCTCACGTGATCGACACACATTCAAAGGGGACAGTTAGAAATGGAAGGAGTGCTTAATCGTTTCATTAATTCCTAATCAATGACACCCCTACTAGAGGCATATCATAATTTCTCACCTAAAATCAATGGTCTATAAGAATCATGCACCATTACTTGTATCGTGCATAAACTTTGTTTTTTAAGCTTTCAGTGAAACGTGTAATAACATAATTCTGTAATTCCATCGGCAGTGATTGATATAATAAAGAAGAAAGATATATCACCGTATTGAACGCTTAGAACCTAACGGGGGGGGGGGGGGTATTATAGCATGATACTCGGTTCTTTACTGCCCACATGCCAACAACATCCATCACCCACGGCTACGCATAGCGAAACAGCCATGGCGAAAATAAAACTTTGTTTTCTCGTAGGCAGAATGACACAGAACCTCGTCAAACACACTTTTATTGGCAGGGATGGACATGAAAAAGTTCATTACTAATACTAAACAGCGTATGCATTCCATTCGTGTGGCGCGAGATACCTCTATAGCAACATAAAGCCTGTCTTCAACTCCGTTGGTCGAAAAATGAAAACCTGAAATTTCAAAGATATGAGCGAGACGCTATATACACCTGGCCTAGAGTTAATTATTCAGTTCTCATTCTTACCTCAAGTTGGGTTATGTTATTGTACTCATTCCCATCTGCAGTATAACAAAACCAAAGTTAGGGAAAGGGGGAGAGAAAAACGAGAGGTGGCAAAAGGAAAACTGCAAGCACAACTGCAATCCATATAATTGCGTGTGACAAGTGAAGCAAATGTATTAGTTGTTATAGCAGTGTTTTATAAGCATAAACTGGCAAATAGACAGACCATGTCAAATATAAAAACCATCAATTTAATGTATGAGAAGATGGTAAACAAGATGCATTGAAACTGTAACTAAATCGCTGCTTTTCTATTCGGTCACGGAACGTCCAACTTTATATTCAACAAAAAAAAAATGTTAGGGGAAAGAAACAAATATAGATATAACATTCTTGAATTAAAAACAAGAAAAAGAAAATGCCCACGTCAGGATTTAAAAAAAAAAAAAACAACGCCGCACGAACATGCATTATATTCTAGATGGGAATACGGTCTTGATGCAAAGGTCCAATGATTGTCTCATTACTTTAAAAGCAATCTATGGTTCCCTTACCATCACCAGTACCACACTACAATGACGTCTCTAAAATCAATGGTAGCACATTTATCATTGCATCGTGCATTAACTCCCTTTTCCTAAACTACCAGTAGAACGTGTCATATTATATTGTGTATTTCGATCAGTAGTGACTGACTTTAAAGAAGAAAGATAATGCAAAAAAATTGAACGCTTACCACATTGCTTATAGGGCTATTCCAGTTTGGTACAGATCTGTTCTATTCTCCCAGATGCCAACAACATATGTCACCTATGGCTGAACTAGTGAAACAACCATGACGAAAATAAACGACAGAGAACCCCGTCATAATCACTACACTTGGAAAGGTGTTGCCCGAAATTCCTCATTATGAAGCAATATCACGTCACTTCCTTCCCTGCCTGTCTTTAACTCCGTCATTTGGTCAAACAATAACAACCTGGAATTCCAAAGAGATAAGCGAGACGCCATGCACCTGGACTAGAGTTAATTAATTCAGTTCCCATTCCTGTTAATTATGTAAACGTACACGTTCCTAAATATCCTGCTACATATAACAAGAACAAATGAAGAGAAAAGGAAAGAAAAAACGAATGGTGGCGAGCGGGGTACTGTTTTAATTCAAGGGGCAATTTACAACATTACGTGTGACAAAATTAATGAAGCAAACCCAACCTCCAGACTCCAATACAAAACAAGGGAAATAGAGTAGCTGTGTTCGTGACATCAGAGTGAAGCTGAACTGCAGGAAAAAAAAAAGAAAACAAATAAAAGGAAAAAGTCCTGCGGGACTCGATTAACTTCTCTCCTTCCGGTCGGGCATTATAAACACGCAGCGTGCTAAGCAAATCTGCCACACGGAAGATCCGAAGATCTTGTGCGAAACTTAAATATATCTATGTATGCTATACATTGATATTCAGTTTTTTGGCTATATACGTCAAGTGACTGATAGCGCTATTCAACTTCCCACGAGTGGCCGCGTGGATTCGATCAATATACAGTTACAAAGATAAATCGGGAATCGTTTCAACCAGATTCCATTCTCATTTCCAGTGATCGACAACGAAAATAATGTTAAGTAGCGACTTGAAGTAATATTGAGAAATGTTCGTGAAGTCCAATTCTTTATACAGTCCTACATAATTCAGATTAAATTGTTTCTGTCATGCAACTAATTGAAAATTTCGTTTGGTGTCGGCGTGTCCAAGCAAGTTGATTGGAAAGGATATGTGAATGAATATTTACCAATAGGTCTTTATATTGCAAAAAAAAAAAACAATAAAAAATCAAACATGGCCATGCGGTCTTTTAAGAGTCATCTTCACTTTAACATTTGTAATTTCAAGTCCAAGTTGCCTGTCAAAGCTATGTGGTCTCAAACACAAAACAAAGGGATATTGTGTGGGTGTGTGTGTGTGTGTTTGTGTGTGTTTGTGTGTGTGTGTGCGTGTACGTTTACATGAAAACGTGATTTCTACATGGACGAAGGTGAATACTCCATAAAAGGAAAAAAGCAAAAGATATAAGTATTTTGTTTCGTGCTCTTAGGGGGTTCGAACCCGTACGTGTGCAACCTCACGTCTCTTGTGACTTCGCCTTTATCCTCTCGGCCATGTACGTCTTGACGAGAAAATATGAGGAACGTAAGCTTATATGTGAAAGATGATTCAGGAATCGTTTTGTCCACATTCCATTCTCATTTTCAGTTTTTAGCTGCAAAATTATCAACCTGATGAGATTTGAAAAAATAAAATGCATGATTACTGCAGCTTATTGTCTGAGCTACCACATACTTACGTTTCAGAGGAAATGGGGCAAAATCAGCTGAATTAAAGGTGCTTAAACGTTGTCAAGTCAATGCATGGTTAAAAAAAAAAATCACCTTCCATAGACATAACACGTCAACTTGTCTGATTTTGAGTCTTTACCTTTAATCACAATTTGAAGTATGATGGTAAGTCTTCTGGAACTAAGAGTGTGGAACGTATACCTTCTACGTGAAAGGTGAATCATGACGATCACCCGTGACTGACACATCTTCAAAGGGATCAGTTATTAGAAGTGGAAGCCCTCGTGCCAAGATAATATTGTCTCAGCAATTCCAAAGCAATGATACCCTTACATTAATTTAGGTATACCATAATTTCCCTCTGAAATCAATGGTATTATTCATGTACAATTGCTTGCCTTGTCCACAAACTTTGCTTTACAAACTTTCAGTGCAATGTGTCATAACATAATTCTGTAACTCCATTAGCAGTGATTGACTACATAAATAAAGATATATCAATTGAACGCTTAGCGCGTATAACTAATGGGGATTTTAGCCTGATGCTCTGTTGTTCACTGCTCAGATACCAACAACACTCATCACCTACGGTTACGTTTAGAGAAATAGCCATGGCGAAAATAAGGTTTTCCTTTTCTTTGGCAGATAGACACACAACCCCTTTAAACACGCTATAATTGACATGGAGGGACAAGAAAAGGTTCATTACTACTACTAAACAGTGATGCCTTCTACTCATGTGGCACAAGATACCTCTATAGCAACATAAAACCTGTCTACAATTCCGTTCTTGGGTCAAACAATAACAACCTGGAATTTCAAAGAGATGAGCGAGACGCCATACACCTGGCCTAGAGTTAATCTATTCAGTTGCCATTCCTGCTCCAGTTGAGTTATGTAAATTATTTTCCGACCTGTCTTGTGCAGTGTAACATGAACAAACGTAGAGAAAAGGAAAGAGAAAACGAAAGGTGGCAAGCGGGGCACTGTATACCAAGGGCAATTTACAACATTACACGTATGATAAATGAAGCAAATCCAACCTCCAGCCTGCGACAAAAAAAAAGGGGGGGGGAATTGAGTGACTGTGTGTTGTGGGGTAATGACATCGGAATGAAGCTGAACTGCCAAACGAAAAACAAAGAAAGAGAGAGAAAAAAAAATAATAGCGTCCTGCGGGTCTCGAAGGTAGTGCATAATGACCATGGAGCGCGCTAAGCGACTATAAAGCCACACGGCTGTCCCGAAGATTGGATGTGAAATTCATATCTTTATATCATTTACAACATGAAAAGGTTCATTACTACTACTAAACAGTGATGCCTTCCATTTATGTGGCACAAGATACCTCTATAGCAACATAAAACCTGTCTACAACTTCGTTATTGGGTCAAACAATAACAACCTGGAATTTCAAAGAGATGAGCGAGACGCCATACACCTGGACTAGAGTTAATCAATTCAGCTCCCATTCCTGCCAGTTATCTAAACGTACATGTTCCTACCTATCCTGTTACAGTATAACAAGAGCCAATGAAGAGAAAAGGAAAGAGCAAACGAAAGGTGGCAAGCGGGACACTGTAACAAGGGGCAATTTACAACATTAAGTGTGACAAAATTAATGAAGCAAACCCAATGTCCAAACTCCAATACAAAACAAGGGAAATAGAGCAGCCGTGTTCACGGGTTACGTACACTTAATAAAATAATATGATAAATGACATCGGAGTAAAGCTGAATTGCCGAAAAAAAAAAGAAAAAGAAAAAACGGGAAAAATCCTGCGGGAGTCGAACTTCTCTCCTTCCGGTATGGCATTATGAACACCCAGCGCGCTAAGCGATTACGCCACACGGCTGTCCTGAAGACCGACTGCGAAACTTAAATGTATAATAATACTGTCGTGACTGGTTGACTTGTGATGGCGCTATTCAACTTCTCACAAGTGGCAGCGTGGATTCGATCAATATACAGTTGCAAAGATAAATTGGGAATCGTTCTGTACAGATTGCATTCTCATTTTCAGTTTTAAACTACAAAATTATCAACCTAATGAGGAGATTTGAAAACATAAAATGCACGATTACTAAAGCTTATTGTCTCAGCTACAACATACGTATGTTTCAGAGGAAATGGAGCAAAATCAAATGAGGTAAAGGTGCTTAAACGTTGTCAAGTCAATGCATGGTTTAAAAAAAAATCACCTCCCATAGACATAACACGTAAACTTGTCTGATTTTGAGTCTTTACCTTTAATCACAATTTCTAGTATGATGACGTCATTATATTTCAAAACCATCACATGGACTTGAGAGGCAAATGTTCAAAGTACAACATATCTGAATTTGGGATGATATTGAGCTTAAACAACAGAGATACGAGGAAATGAATGTCTGAAAGAGTACCTGAAAAAAATCAATTTCACTTTTTTTATTTAAAATGACGATATGATGACGTCATCGCGTGTTCCTGGCAATATTGATACTTGGAATGTTATTTACAATTCATATACTTTTGTAATATGCAATAGAAATATATGGTCAACGGACGATTTAAAGAGCTATGGCGAAATAAACAAAGACATGTTTTTTCACTATATTTGCAGAAAGACGCGCACGCGGAATTTTAACTTTGACGCCAGTGCATTCCTTTGTTATAGGTCGAAATCGATCGGAAATCAATGGATATTGTTACTCAAAGTATAAGGAATCCAAATCAGTCAAAAAAATTGCATTTTCATGTTGCTTACGGGCTCTGCGCGCGAAATTGCGCGGACGGACGCGCACGCGAGAAAATGTTTGAAACGCTTAAAATTGTCTGAAACTTCGAGATTTCCCATTGGGAAGTCGTTTTGAGCCTTTTAAAATTTTGACGCGCGCTTACGCGCGCGTAATGATGACCTGTGTAACTAGCGTTAAAAAGTAAGATAGAGCGTGACCTGAACTTCATGTCCACCGAAAATGATACAGAAATGACATCTAGTTATGAAGTTATGATCGATCATGTGACAAAGTCCGAAAATCACAAAATGGCGCCTAGATGACGTCATAGATATGTTACTGTCATGAAAACCTTATTGTGGCTAGATTTTGTCATGAGACATGTTGACTGAAAATGTCATGTTATTTCGTAATGTCATTCTTGAGATATTGACGACACAAAATGTGGCAGAAAGAAAGAAGAATAAAAAAAAAGAGAAATTTTGACAATCACAATAGGTGATACGCTAAAAGCGTATCACCTAAAAAACGAGACATGAAAACTCGTCACATTGAGGACGAGTTAGGTGATACGCTTGTGGTCATCAGATGACGGTCATCTGTGATCGACAAAGAAAAGAATGTGATATAGGCACCTTCAAGTTATATTGAGCGTGTATGCGAAACCGTTTCTGTAACCACTCGGCCACGGGTCATCCACGGAAATGGTAAGACAAAAAAAAAAAAAAACAATGTATAGATATAACAGGGGGAAAGTCAATGCCCACTCAACTAACGTGGCCTGGTGAACATCTATTGCATTGCTAGACGGAGAAGCGGCCCTGTAACGACTGAGGTCACTATGCCATTTCTGGCAACTTGGGAAAAATACGTCCCGCAGACATAAAACCTATAATCGGCTGGTTTTGATACCTTGCCTTTAATCACAATTTTCAGTGTAATGACGTCATCAAATTACAAAACAATGACATCGTCTTTAAAGACAATTGTTCAAAGTACAACACCTCAGTCGTCGTCATTACATACTATGATCGGTTTGACAAAGTCAATCTGCAAAATGTTGCTGCAGTCGAAGCAATGTGGTCTCCAACACACAAAAAAGAGGGATATGGCGTGTGTGTGTGTCTGTGTGTGTGTATAGGTGCGTTTATATACGAACGTGATTTCTACATGAACGAATATGTAATACAAAATTGAAGAAAAAAAAGTAAAATAAAAAAAAATGTTTCGTGATCTTGTGGGGTTCGAACCCGCAATCTCACGTCTCTGAGACGGCGCCTTTAACCACTCGGCCATACGTCTCGACGAGAAAATATGGGGAACGTAAACTTATGTATGTGAAAGATACATGGGGAATCGTTTTGTCCACATTCCATTTTCATTTTCAGTTTTAAACTGCAAAATTGTCAATCTGATGAGGAGATTTCAAAGAATAAAATGCATGATTACTGCAGCTTATTGTCTCAGCTACAACATATTAAAGTTTCAGAGGAAATGAATCAAAATCAGCTGAGATAAAGGTGCTTAAACGTTGTTAAGTCAATTGATGCTTTTAAAAAAAATCACCTCCCATAGACAATACACGTAAACTTGTCCGATTTTGCGTCTTTACCTTTAATCACAATTTAAGGTATGATGACGTCATCAAATATCAAAAGCATGACATGGACTTAAAAGGCAAATGTTCAAAGTACAACATATCTGAATTTGGGATAATATTGAGCTTAAACAACAGAGATACGAGCAAATGAATGTCAGAAACAGTACCTTAAAAAAAATAATTCCACTTTTTTGATTTCAGATGACGATATGATGACGTCATATTGTAATTATGGAAATAATGATACTTGAAACGTTATTTTCAATTCATATGCTTTTGTAAAATGCAATAAAAACATAGGGTCACCTGACGTTTTAAAGAGCTATGGCGAAATAAACAAAGACATGTTTTTTCACTATATTTGCACATAGATGCGCACGCGAAATTTCAACTTTGACGCCAGTGCATTGCTTTGTTATTTGTCAAAATCGATCAGAAATCAATGGATATTGTTACTCAAAGTATCAGGAATCCAGATCAGTCAAAAAATGTGCATTTTCATGTTACTGACGCGCTGTGCGCGCGAAAATGCGCGGACGGACGCGCACGCGCAAAATTGTTTGAAACGCTTAAAATTGTCTGAAACTTCGAGATTTCCCATTGGAAAGTTGTTTTGAGCCTTTTAAATGTTTGACGCGCGCTTACGCGTCCTAGATGACGTCCTAGGTAATTAGCATCAGAGAAAGAAAGATAGAGCGTGAACTGAACTTTATGTCCACAAAAACTGATACAGAAAGGACCTTTAGTTATGAAGTTATGATCAATCATGTAACATGGTCCGAAAATCACAAAATGGCGCCTAGATGACGTCATAGATACGTTACTGTCATGAAAACCTTATTGTGGCTAGATATTGTCATGAGACATGTTGACTGAAAATGTCATGTTACTCCGTAATGTCATTCTTGAGATATTGACGACACAAAATAGGCCAGAAAGAAAGAAGAATAAGAAACGAGACATGAAAACTCGTCACATTGAGGACGAGTTAGGTGATACGCTTGTGGTCATCAGATGACGGTCATCTGTGATCGACAAAGAAAAGAATGTGATATAGGCACCTTGAAGTTATATTGAGCGTGCATGCGAAACCGTTTCTGTAACCACTCGGCCACGGGTCATCCACGGAAATGGTAAGACAAAAAAAACAAACAATGTATAGATATAACAGGGGGAAAGTCAATGCCCACTCAACTAACGTGGCCTGGTGAACATCTATTGCATTGCTAGACGGAGAAGCGGCCCTGTAACGACTGAGGTCACTATGCCATTTCTGGCAACTTGGGAAAAATACGTCCCGCAGACATAAAACCTATAATCGGCTGGTTTTGATACCTTGCCTTTAATCACAATTTTCAGTGTAATGACGTCATCAAATTACAAAACAATGACATCGTCTTGAAAGACAATTGTTCAAAGTACAACACCTCAGTCGTCGTCATTACATACTATGATCGGTTTGACAAAGTCAACCTGCAAAATGTTGCTGCAGTCGAAGCAATGTGGTCTCCAACACACAAAAAAGAGGGATATGGCGTGTGTGTGTGTCTGTGTGTGTGTATAGGTGCGTTTATATACGAACGTGATTTCTACATGGACGAATATGTAATACAAAATTGAGAAAAAAAGTAAAATAAAAAAAAAATGTTTCGTGATCTTGTGGGGTTCGAACCCGCAATCTCACGTCTCTGAGACGGCGCCTTTAACCACTCGGCCATACGTCTCGACGAGAAAATATGGGGAACGTAAACTTATGTATGTGAAAGATACATGGGGAATCGTTTTGTCCACATTCCATTTTCATTTTCAATTTTAAACTGCAAAATTGTCAATCTGATGAGGAGATTTCAAAGAATAAAATGCATGATTACTGCAGCTTATTGTCTCAGCTACAACATATTAAAGTTTCAGAGGAAATAAAGCAAAATCAGCTGAGATAAAGGTGCTTAAACGTTGTTAAGTCAATTGATGCTTTTAAAAAAAATCACCTCCCATAGACAATACACGTAAACTTGTCCGATTTTGCGTCTTTACCTTTAATCACAATTTAAGGTATGATGACGTCATCAAATATCAAAAGCATGACATGGACTTAAAAGGCAAATGTTCAAAGTACAACATATCTGAATTTGGGATAATATTGAGCTTAAACAACAGAGATACGAGCAAATGAATGTCAGAAACAGTACCTTAAAAAAATTAATTCCACTTTTTTGATTTCAGATGACGATATGATGACGTCATATTGTAATCATGGAAATAATGATACTTGAAACGTTATTTTCAATTCATATGCTTTTGTAATATGCAATAAAAACATAGGGTCACCTGACGTTTTAAAGAGCTATGGCGAAATAAACAAAGACATGTTTTTTCACTATATTTGCACATAGATGCGCACGCGAAATTTCAACTTTGACGCCAGTGCATTGCTTTGTTATTTGTCAAAATCGATCAGAAATCAATGGATATTGTTACTCAAAGTATCAGGAATCCAGATCAGTCAAAAAATGTGCATTTTCATGTTACTGACGCGCTGTGCGCGCGAAAATGCGCGGACGGACGCGCACGCGCAAAATTGTTTGAAACGCTTAAAATTGTCTGAAACTTCGAGATTTCCCATTGGAAAGTTGTTTTGAGCCTTTTAAATGTTTGACGCGCGCTTACGCGTCCTAGATGACGTCCTAGGTAATTAGCATCAGAGAAAGAAAGATAGAGCGTGACCTGAACTTTATGTCCACAAAAACTGATACAGAAAGGACCTTTAGTTATGAAGTTATGATCGATCATGTAACATGGTCCGAAAATCACAAAATGGCGCCTAGATGACGTCATAGATACGTTACTGTCATGAAAACCTTATTGTGGCTAGATATTGTCATGAGACATGTTGACTGAAAATGTCATGCTACTCCGTAATGTCATTCTTGAGATATTGACGACACAAAATAGGCCAGAAAGAAAGAAGAACGAGATATGAAACTTGTCACACTGAGGACAAGTTAGGTGATACGCTTGGGGCATCAGATGTCGGTCATCTGTGATCGACAAAGAAAAGAATGTGATATAGGCACCTTGAAGTTATATTGAGCGTGCATGCGAAACCGTTTCTCTAACCACTCGGCCACGGGACATCCACGGAAATGGTAAGAAAAAAAAAATGTATAGATATAACAGGAGAAAAGTCAATGCCCACTCAACAAACGTGGCCGCGTGAACACGTATTGCATTGCTAGACGGAAATACGGCCTTGTAACGACTGATGTCGCTAGGCCATTTCTGGCAAATTGGGAAAAATACGTCCCGTCCACATAAAATCTATAATCGGCTGGTTTTGATACCTTGACTTTGATCACGATTTTCAGTGTGATGACGTCATCAAAGTACAAAACAATGATATGGACTTGAAAGACAATTGTTCAAAGTACAACACCTCCGTCGTCGTCATTACAAACTATGATCGGTTTGACAAAGTGAGCCTACAAAAATTTGCAGCAGTCTAAGCAATGTGGTCTCCAACACAAAACAGAGGGATATTGTGTGTGTGTGTGTTTGTGTGTATAGGTGCGTTTATATCCGAACGTAATTTCTACATGGACGAAATGTGTAATACACCATTGAAGAGAAAACAAAAGTAAAATAGCTAAGTATTTTGTTTCGTGCTCTTATGGGGTTCGAACCCGCACGTGTGCAACCTCACGTCTCTGAGACGTCGCCTTTAACCTCCAAAGTCTCAGTCATACGTCAAGACGAGAAAATATGAGGAACGTAAGCTTTTATGTGAAAGATGAATCAGGAATCGTTTCGTCCACCTTCCATTCTCATTTTCAGTTTTAAGCCGCAAAATTGTCAACCTGATGAGATTTGAAAAGAAGTAAAATGTATGATTACTGCAGCTTATTGTCTCAGCTACAACATACTTAAATTTCAGAGGAAATGATGCAAAATCAAGTGAGGTAAAGGTGCTCGAGCGTTATCGAGGCAATGCATGGTTAAAAAACAAAAATCCCCTCCCATAGACATAACGTATAATCTTCGCTGATTTCGGTATCTTGCCATTTATTAATCACAACTTCTAGCATGATGATGTCATCAAATTAGAAAACATCGATATGGACTTCAAAGACAGTTGTTCAATGTATACCATATTCATCGTACGTTGTCAGTTTGCTATTGACATGACGATCGATCACACGTCAATGAGGCAGCTATTAGTACCTGTATGAAATTATTATAGGCATGGTTATCAGATTCCCCTAAAATTTCCTTATAATTGCTTTATTTTTACACACAGTTAAGCTATCCCTTTAAACTCGTCACAGTTTAATTTGAATCGTTAACATCATACATTAGTACTATATTCAGTTCCATAGCTGATCACGTTTGCTAATTAAGATTAATTGTCTAGAATGTGTCATATGGCCAACCTGTATACACACGTATACACACACACACTATGCTAAATGTATGTATCAAACCTCTGTAACTCAACTTTGAACTAACTGTAGGAATTATCGCTGCACTTATCATCCATACTTTTTATCACTATCTGAAACGCCACAAAAACCACTAATTGACAAATAATCATCAATACAGAAGACTGACTTAAAGGAACAATTCAAATACCTTTTTTACTATGTATAGCTTGTTACACGTATAAATCAGCACAAAGTAACCACGACTACATTGTGTTACTGAATTGATATGAACAAATTTCATTTTGTTAAAAGATCATTTTGAAAAGCCAGCCTAAAAAATTTTGCAGCAGTCGAAGTAATGCAGTCTCCAACGCAAAACAAAGGTATACTGTGTGAGTGTGTGCGTATAGGTCTGTTTACATGCAAATGTGATTTCTACATGGACGAAGGTGTAGTACTCCATTGAAGAAAAAAAAAAGGAAAAAAAAAAATTATTTTCTTTCGTGCTCTTATGAGGATCGAACCCGTACGTGTGCAACCTCACGTTTCTGAGACGACGCCTCTAACCACTCGGCCATACGTCTCGACGAGAAAATTAGAGGAACGTAAACTTATCTACGTGAAAGATGAATCAGGAATCATTTCGTCCGCATTCCATTCTCATTTTCAGTTTTAAATTGCAAAATTGTCAACCTCATGAGGAGATTTCAAAGAATAAAATGCATGATTACTGCAGCTTATTGTCACAGCTACAACATACTTAAGTTTCAGAGGAAATGAAGCAAAATCAGCTGAGATAAAGGTGCTTAAACGTTGTCAAGTCAATGCATGGTTTCTAAAAAAATCACCTCCCATAGACATAACACGTAAACTTGTCCGATTTTGCGTCTTTACATTTAAACACAATTTGAAGCATGATGACGTCATCAAATTTCAAAACTATGACATGGACTTGAAAGGTAAATGTTCAAAGTACAACATATCTGAATTTGGGATAATATTGAGCTTAAACAACAGAGATACGAGCAAATGAATGTCAGAAACAGTACCTTAAAAAAATTAATTCCACTTTTTTGATTTCAGATGATGATATGATGACGTCATAATGTATTCATGGAGATATTGATACTTGAAACGTTATTTCCAATTCATATGTTTTTGTAATATGCAATAAAAACATAGGGTAACCAGACGTTTTGAAGAGCTATGGCGAAATAAACAAAGACATGTTTTTCGCTATATTTGCACATAGACGCGCACACGAAATTTCAACTTTGACGCCAACGCATTCCTTTGTTATAGGTCAAAATTGATCGGAAATCAAAGGATATTGTTGCTTAATGTATCAGGAATCCAAATCTGTCAAAAAATGTGCATTTTCATTTTGCTTACGCGCACTACGCGCGAAAATGTGCGGACGGACGCGAACGCGCGAAACGCTTAAAATTGTCTGAAACTTCGAGATTTCGCATTGGTAAGTTGTTTTGAGCCTTTTAAAAGTTTGACGCGCGCGTACGCGCGCGTAATAATGTCCTAGGTAATTAGCATTAAAATGCAAGATAGAGCGTGACCTGAACTTAATGTCCACCGAAAATGATACAGAAATGACCTTTAGTTATGAAGTTATGATCGATCATGTAACATGGTCCGAAAATCACAAAATGGCGCCTAGATGACGTCATAGATATGTTACTGTCATGAAAACCTTATTGTGGCTAGATTTTGTCATGAGACATGTTCCCTGAAAATGTCATGTTATTCCGTAATGTCGTTCTTGAGATATTGATGACACAAAATTGTCCAGAAAGAAAGAAGAATAAAAAGAAATAAAGAGAGATTTTGACAATCACAATAGGTGATACGCTGATAGCGTATCACCTAATAAGAAACGAGACATGAAAACTCGTCACATTGAGGACGAGTTAGGTGATACGCTTGTGGTCATCAGATGACGGTCATCTGTGATCGACAAAGAAAAGAATGTGATATAGGCACCTTGAAGTTATATTGAGCGTGCATGCGAAACCGTTTCTGTAACTACTCGGCCACGGGTCATCCACGGAAATGGTAAGACAAAAAAAACAAACAATGTATAGATATAACAGGGGGAAAGTCAATGCCCACTCAACTAACGTGGCCTGGTGAACATCTATTGCATTGCTAGACGGAGAAGCGGCCCTGTAACGACTGAGGTCACTATGCCATTTCTGGCAACTTGGGAAAAAATACGTCCCGGAGACATAAAACCTATAATCGGCTGGTTTTGATACCTTGCCTTTAATCACAATTTTCAGTGTAATGACGTCATCAAATTACAAAACAATGACATCGTCTTGAAAGACAATTGTTCAAAGTACAACACCTCAGTCGTCGTCATTACATACTATGATCGGTTTGACAAAGTCAACCTGCAAAATGTTGCTGCAGTCGAAGCAATGTGGTCTCCAACACACAAAAAAGAGGGATATGGCGTGTGTGTGTGTCTGTGTGTGTGTATAGGTACGTTTATATACGAACGTGATTTCTACATGGACGAATATGTAATACAAAATTGAAGAAAAAAAAGTAAAATAAAAAAAAAAATTTTCGTGATCTTGTGGGGTTCGAACCCGCAATCTCACGTCTCTGAGACGGCGCCTTTATCCACTCGGCCATACGTCTCGACGAGAAAATACGGGGAACGTAAACTTATGTATGTGAAAGATACATGGGGAAATCGTTTAGTCCACATTCCATTTTCATTTTCTGTTTTAAACTGCAAAATTGTCAATCTGATGAGGAGATTTCAAAGAATAAAATGCATGATTACTCCAGCTTATTGTCTCAGCTACAACATATTAAAGTTTCAGAGGAAATGAAGCAAAATCAGCTGAGATAAAGGTGCTTAAACGTTGTTAAGTCAATTGATGCTTTTAAAAAAAATCACCTCCCATAGACAATACACGTAAACTTGTCCGATTTTGCATCTTTACCTTTAATCACAATTTAAGGTATGATGACGTCATCAAATATCAAAAGCATGACATGGACTTAAAAGGCAAATGTTCAAAGTACAACATATCTGAATTTGGGATAGTATTGAGCTTAAACAACAGAGATACGAGCAAATGAATGTCAGAAACAGTACCTTAAAAAAATTAATTCCACTTTTTTGATTTCAGATGACGATATGATGACGTCATATTGTAATTATGGAAATAATGATACTTGAAACGTTATTTTCAATTCATATGCTTTTGTAATATGCAATAAAAACATAGGGTCACCTGACGTTTTAAAGAGCTATGGCGAAATAAACAAAGACATGTTTTTTCACTATATTTGCACATAGATGCGCACGCGAAATTTCAACTTTGACGCCAGTGCATTGCTTTGTTATTTGTCAAAATCGATCAGAAATCAATGGATATTGTTACTCAAAGTATCAGGAATCCAGATCAGTCAAAAAATGTGCATTTTCATGTTGCTGACGCGCTGTGCGCGCGAAAATGCGCGGACGGACGCGCACGCGCAAAATTGTTTGAAACGCTTAAAATTGTCTGAAACTTCGAGATTTCCCATTGGAAAGTTGTTTTGAGCCTTTTAAATGTTTGACGCGCGCTTACGCGTCCTAGATTACGTAATAGGTAATTAGCATCAGAGAAAGAAAGATAGAGCGTGACCTGAACTTTATGTCCACAAAAACTGATTCAGAAAGGACCTTTAGTTATGAAGTTATGATCGATCATGTAACATGGTCCGAAAATCACAAAATGGCGCCTAGATGACGTCATAGATACGTTACTGTCATGTAAACCTTATTGTGGCTAGATATTGTCATGAGACATGTTGACTGAAAATGTCATGTTACTCCGTAATGTCATTCTTGAGATATTGACGACACAAAAAAGGCCAGAAAGAAAGAAGAATAAGAAAAAAGACAGATTTTGACAATCACAATAGGTGATACGCTAAAAGCGTATCACCTAATAAAGAGAGATTTTGACAATCACAATAGGTGATACGCTGATAGCGTATCACCTAACAAAACAAACTTACAAATTTCTTCGTTGAATGTAGGGTCAATAGCATAATTATTCATTGGCGTGCGCTATCAAAAGGGGCTCGCAACCATTAGCTAGATGGCAGAATATCTTGTTACAGTATTTTTTGTGACTGATTTTCTCTTTAATAAAGATATGAAATCATCACAAACTGCAGCTAGAAGCAATATTAGATGGGCTGATACCATAATGTTTTCATAATCCCTTTTTTTTTTAATCATATCTTTTAGAGCTCATATTATATGTCTTTCTCCTTCAGTGGAATTCCATCTCCACTGATAACAAATTTATTTTTCTTCTTAATTGATCGTAAATGAATTTTGAATATTCACGGAAGTCCTTGAGTTGTTTCATATCAATTTTGTTTCTACACTTGCTGGTGATGTGAGTATGTACTTTTTGTGAAGTTTTCAAGGGAAAATATTGACGTTGATGATGCCATATGAGAAAGACAATTCGATGGCTTTACCTATGTTGCAAGATTCTCTGTCGTAATCTTATTGGTTTCTGAGGATATTTTACTTGGTCATTCATTTGGACCTAAGCAAATAGGATAATGAGTGGAGCTGTCTGAAGAAAACTAAATGTACAAGACTCGGGTAGTCGAAGATGATTGAAAAAAAAAAAGAACACACACACAAACTAATAAACAAAAATGATTTGTCGGTAACACTGCATCGTAAGTTATTAGCAGTAAAATAGAAGCAGACATTAATTTTTGTACGAAGTTTTGTGAAATATTGTGGGAATGACATTTCATTAAATCTATATCAAAATCGTTTGACAACTATGCATCTTTACTCATGAAATTTGACTTTTACACAAAATTGCGTATATCTGTCAAAAACTCATTTATTTTCGACGAAATCTGAGTCAGCAGTATCGATCTTGATATTTTGTTCCTTGTGGATGAAATATTCCAATTTGTTCAAGATATACAAACCAATTCCACCATGCACCCATTCTCTTATTTTTATGTCTGTATACAAGTTAAGGCAGAGAAATATTTGTATTGCACTTGACACCATACGGTCTGATATATCTTGCATTTCTTCTTCTTTTTAGGTGATACGCTATCAGCGTATCACCTATTGTGATTGTCAAAATCTCTCTTTATTTCTTTTTATTCTTCTTTCTTTCTGGACAATTTTGTGTCATCAATATCTCAAGAATGACATTACGGAATAACATGACATTTTCAGGGAACATGTCTCATGACAAAATCTAGCCACAATAAGGTTTTCATGACAGTAACATATCTATGACGTCATCTAGGCGCCATTTTGTGATTTTCGGACCATGTTACATGATCGATCATAACTTCATAACTAAAGGCCATTTCTGTATCATTTTCAGTGGACATTAAGTTCAGGTCACGCTCTATCTTACATTTTAATGCTAATCACCTAGGACATCATTACGCGCGCGTACGCGCGCATCAAACTTTTAAAAGGCTCAAAACAACTTTCCAATGGGAAATCTCGAAGTTTCAGACAATTTTAAGCGTTCCGCGCGTAAGCGTCCGTCCGCGCATTTTCGCGCGCAGTGCGCGTAAGCAACAAGAAAATGCAATTGTTTTGACAGATTTGGATTCCTGATACATTAAGTAACAATATCCAATGATTTCCGATCAATTTTGACTTATAACAAAGGAATGCGCTGGCGTCAAAGTTGAAATTTCGTGTGCGCGTCTATGTGGAAATATAGCGAAAAACATGTCTTTGTTTATTTCGCCATAGCTCTTTAAAACGCGGGGTGACCCTATGTTTTTATTGCATATTACAAAAGCATATGAATTGGAAATAACATTTCAAGCATCAATATTTCCCGAAATACATTATGACGTCATCATATCATCATCTGAAATCAAAAAAGTGGAATTAATTTTTTTGAGGTACTGTTTCTGACATTCATTTGCTCGTATCTCTGTTGTTTAAGCTCAATATTATCCCAAATTCAGATATGTTTTACTTTGAACATTTGCCTTTCAGGTCCATGTCATGGTTTTGAAATTTGATGACATCATCATACCTTAAATTGTGATTAAAGGTAAAGACGCAAAATCGGACAAGATTACGTGTATTGTCTATGGGAGGTGATTTTTTTTTAGACCATGCATTGACTTGACAACGTTTAAGCACCTTTATCTCAGCTGATTTTGCTCCATTTCCTCTGAAACTTAAGTATGATGTAGCTCAGACAATAAGCTGCAGTCATCATGCATTTTATATTTTAAAATCTGCTCATGAGGTCGACAATTTTGTAGTTAAAAACTGAAAATGAGAATGCAATCTGTACGGAACGATTGGCGATTGTTGTTTGCAACTGTATATTGGTCGAATCCACGCGGCCACTTGTGGGAAGTTGAATAGCGCCATCTCCGTCAACAGTCACGATGGTATAATTAAAAATTTAAGTTTCGCAAACGATCTTCAGGACAGCCGTGTGGCGTAATCGCTTAGCGCGCTGGGTGTTCATAACGCCATACGGGAAGGCGAGATGTTCGACTCCCGCAGGACTTTTCCCTTTTTTTTCTTGTTTTTTCTTTTCGACTGATCAGCTTTACTCGATGTCATTTATCGTATTATTTTATCAAGTATACGTAAGCCGTGAACACGGCTGCTCTATTTCCCTTAATTGTTTTGTATCGGAGTTTGGAGATTGGGTTTGCTTCATTAATTTTGTCACACTTAATGTTGTAAATTGCCCCTTGTTACAGTGTCCCGCTTGCCACCTTTCGTCTGCTCTTTCCTTTTCTCTTCATTGGTTCTTGTTATATTGTAACAGGATAGGTAGGAACATGTACGTTTAGATAACTGGCAGGAATGGGAGCTGAATTGATTAACTCTAGTCCAGGTGTATGGCGCCTCGCTCATCTCTTTGAAATTCCAGGTTGTTATTGTTTGACCCAATAACGGAGTTGTAGACAGGTTTTATGTTTCTATAGAGGTATCTTGTGCCACATGAGTGGAAGGCATCACTGTTTAGTAGTAGTAATGAACTTTTTCATGTTGTAATAAGTTATGAATTTCACATTCAATCTTCGGGACAGCCGTGTGGCTTTATAGTCGCTTAGCCCGCTGCATTGTCATTATGCACTACCTTAGGACGAGATGTTCGAGACCCGCAGGACGCTATTATTTTTTTTTTCTCTCTCTCTTTCTTTGTTTTTCTTTTGGCAGTTCTGCTTTATTCCGATGTCATTTATCGTATTATCTTATCAAGTATACTACCCCACGAGACACAGTCACTCAAGTTCCATTTTATTTTGTCGGAGGCTGGAGGTTGTATTTGCTTCATTTATCATACGTAATGTTGTAAATTGCCCTTGGTATACAGTGCCCCGCTTGCCACCTTTCGTTTCTCTTTCCTTTTCTCTACGTTTGTTCCTGTTACACTGCACAAGACAGGTCGGAAAATAATTTACATAACTCAACTGGAGCAGGAATGGCAACTGAATGAATTAACTCTAGGCCAGGTGTATAACGGCGTCTCGCTCATCTCTTTGAAATTCCAGGTTGTTATTGTTTGACCCAATAACGGAATTGTAGACAGGTTTTATGTTGCTATAGAGGTATCTTGTGCCACATGAGTAGAAGGCATCACTGCTCAGTAGTAGTAATGAACTTTTTCATGTCCCTCCATGTCAATTATAGTGTTTTTAAAGGGGTTGTGCGTCTATCTGCCAAAGAAAAGGAAAACCTTATTTTCGCCATGGCTGTTTCTCTATACGTAGCCGTAGGTGGTGAGTGTTGTTGGTATCTGAGCAGTGAAGAACAGAGCATCAGGCTAAAATCCCCCTTAGTTATACGCGCTAAGCGTTCAATGTGATATATCTTTATTTATGTAGTCAATCACTGCTAATGTAGTTACAGAATTATGTTATGACACGTTTCACTGAAAGTTTACAAAGCAAAGTTTATGGACAAGGCAAGCAATTGTACATGAATAATACCATTGATTTCAGAGGGTAATTATGTTATACCTAAATGTAAGAGTATCACTGCTTTGGAATTGGTGAGACAATATGCTTGGCACGAGGGCTTCCACCTCTAATAACTGATCCCTTTGAAGATTCGTCGGTCACGGGAAATCGTCATGATTCATCTTTCACATAGAAGCTTACGTTCCACACTCTTAGTTCGAGAAGACTTACCATCACACTTCAAATTGTGATTAAAGGTAAAGACGCAAAATCGGTCAAGTTTACGTGTTATGTCAATGGGAGGTGATTTTTTTTTAACCATGCATTGCCTTGACAACGTTTAAGCACCTTTATCTCAGCTGATTTTGCTTTATTTCCTCTGAATCTGTAGTATGTTGTAGCTGAGACAATAAGCTGCAGAAATCATGCATTTTATTTTTGCAAATCTCATCAGGTTGATAATTTTGCAGTTTAAAACTGAAAATGAGAATGGAATGTGGACCAGACGATTACTGAATCATCTTTCACATACATAAGTTTACGTTCCTCATATTTTCTCGTCGAGACGTATGGCCGAGTGGTTAAAGGCGACGTCTCAGAGACGTGAGGTTGCGGGTTCGAACCCCACAAGAGCACGAAACAAAATACTTATTTTTTTTCTACTTTTTTTCTTCAATGGAGTACTACACCTTCACCTATGCAGAAATCACGTTCGCATGTAACCGCACCTATACGCACACACACACACAATATCCCTTTGTTTTGTGTTGGAGACCAAAGCGCTTCGACTGGAAATTTCGACTTGAAAATACAAATGTAAATGTGAGGGTGACCCTTAAAAGATCGTATCGCCATGTTTGATTTCTGTTTTTTTTAACAGTATAAAGACCTATTGGTAAATATTCATTTACATATCCTGTCTGATCGACTTACTTGCCCACGCCGACACACGCATGAAATATTCACATGGTTGCATGACAGAAACAATTTCATCTGAATTATGTGGGACTGTATAAAGAATAGGACTTCACGAATGTGTCTCATGTCCTCTATTTGTCTGTTTATGCTAAAAAAAAACAACTGCTATAGCATCTAATACATTTTGCTTCACTTGTCACACAAAAGGTTATAAATTGCAGTTGTGCAGTATATTTTTGCCAGCTCTCGTCTTCTCTTCCCTTTTCGCTACGTTTGTTTTGTTATACTGAAGGTGGGGATTTATGCATTTATATAAATACTTCAACTTGAGTGGGAAAAATAACTGAATTGATTTACTCTAAGCCAGGTGTATACCGTCTCGCTCATCTCTGTGATATTTCATACTGTATTGTTTGACCCAGTAACGGAGTTGTAGACAGGCTTTATGTTCCTCTACAGGTATCTTGCGCCACATGAGTGGAATGCATATGCTGTTTAGTATTAGTGAAGAGTTCTTTCATGTCCCTCCGTGCCAATTACAGTGTGTTTAAAGGGGTTGTGTGTCGATCTGCCAAATAAAAGGCAAAACTGTTATTTAAGTAATGGCTGTTTCTCTATACGCAACCGTAGGTGATGAGTGTTGTTGCCATCTGAGCAGTGAAGAGCAGAGTATCAGGTTATAATCCCCTGAGTTATACGTGCTAAGCGTTCATTTTGATATATCTTTGTTTATCTAGTAGTCACTGCTAATGGAGTTACATAGTTATGTTATGACACGTTTCACTAAAAGTTTGTAAAGCAAAGTTTATGGACTATGCAAGCAATGGTAGGCCTACATGATTAATACCATTGATTTTAGAGCGAAATTATAGAATGCCTATATGTCATTGTCTCATTGCTTTGTTGAGACAATATGCTTGACACTCCTTCCACTTCTAACTGTTCCCTTTGAAGATGTGTCGGTCACGGGTGATCGTCATGATTCATCTTACGTTCCACACTCTTGGTTCGAAAGGACTTACCATTTAGTTACGTGGTTAGAAGCTATGTCTCTTTCTTTATTTTAGTTGAGGTAATGCCGCTTTCGTCTAGGTACAAATCATATTGTCATGTAAACAAACACACACTCTCTCTATTTGCCTCTGTTTTGTTTTTGGACGTTTCATTGCTTTTACTGCCGGAAAATTTCACAGGCTTGTAGCTGCAAGGGCTTTCTTTATTTTTCCTTTTTTTTCTTAGGCAGTTCAGCTTCACTCCTATGTCATTTGTTTCACTATTTCCTCAAGTATACACATCCCCACGAACACAAACACGCATTTTCCCTTATTTTATATCGGAGGTTAGAGTGTTTCTGTTGCTCGTGGGAATTTTTGTTTATCGCCAAATTACAATTCATTTAGCTAAACATGGATACTCAACCAGCAGAGCCCTTAAAATAAGTCAGCAAGTAGTTACTAGTACAATATAGCACCATATTTCGACCGGGTATAAATCCCATTCTGTAAAGACACGCACTCGCTGTATTTTCCTTTGTTTTGGATTGAATGATTCATTGCTTAATTGCTGGAAAATTTTACAGGCTTGTAGCTTTAAGAGCTCTCCAAACTGATCATATTAATGACAAGATTCGATATAGCAGTTTTGGTTATGGAAATAAGGGCTAGAGTTCATATTTTTAAAAGACCACTATTAAAGTCAAGACGATCTTTAAAACAGTGTATTGACGTGTTTCAATTTGTTCGTGTTTATATTTGTTCGTCATCGTAGAGATACACTGTACTAAGAAAACCTATTAATCTACTTGGGCCTACTTGCAAACGCAGACACACGTACAGGACTTTCCATGTGGTTTGCATTGTTACTAACAATATGATCTGAATAATAAAGGTCCCAAAAAAAATCGACTTTGCTAAAATATTATTGCAGAAATATAACTTAAAGTCGCTATATTTCATTGTTTCGTTGTCAATCACTGGTGACCGATATCTGATGACCCCAAGCGTATCACCTAACTCGTCTTTAAAGTGACGAGTTTCATGTCTCGTTTCTTTTCTTTTTGCTCTTAGGTTTTCCGTATCCTTCTACCGTTGCTTTCTGGGTTTAAGGGAGTTCACGGTTGTGATTTGCGCACGTGGAAAACAAAGGACAAATGAGACTGTCTGTGTATTTGCCACTGAGTTTAAAATGAATAGAATCCTTGGGCAACTGGGAATCTGAATTATGTCTTTACAGTGTATGTGTTTTAGACTGAATTAGAACGTACAGGTGTAAGTAATCTATTCATCAACACTGGTTAGCAAAATCTCTCCATGCATTTCGTGAGCATTGATTTAATTTAAGATGCCATGCTTCAACAAGGAATTCTTGATCATAAGACATGTCCATGCTGTTTGAGAGTCTGTGGTGTAGGGGTCAAATGAGACACGAGCTAACCATGAAATCCCTTATTATCCTTTCTTCTCAACCCTTTTGTCTGTTTCTTATTTTGTATCTCTGTATCTTCCCTCTTCACATTTTCGGTTGTTTTCTGCATCTCAACTGAATTCTCCCATATGAGATTGTATGTAACATTTTAAGTGGATTATTTCTATTAAAAAAGTCTCTGATTTTCCCCTTTTTAAGCCCAATCCATACTTCTCTTCTTTCTTTCTGTATTTCCTCTCTTTACTCTTGTAAAAATCTCAAACAGAAAGAAAAGCAACAAAAAAAAAAAAAAAACCCAAAACAGAATGAAATACCTTATATTTTCTCCTCTCTCTCTCTCACACACTTTGCCTCCAGTCTCTTCTACTTCTCTACCTGTCTTTTTGTTTCTTTTTTATTCTTTCTTCTTTGTGTATCGATTCTATTTCACTCAGTCTAGATTCTAGACTGTTCTGATATTCTCCCCATCAGTTGAGCGCAATACGCGTTCTACATCTATGGGCTACCATGCATCAAGCAGTATGGTGTAATGATTATGGTGGTGGCATTGTAGTGTATATAGGATAAGACTCTTGAGTTTCACTCGGTATTCGTGAGTTAGAATCCAGTCAAGTACACATATGTCCTTGAACAAGATGTTTTTTTTTTCTTTCTTTTGAACCAACATTTTCTCTCTCGACTGTTATACCCCTTTCACTAACTCATCCCCCAATTATTCACACTAGAAAAATGTGGACATCCAGTAGGATTGCACTTAACCTCTGAAAGTAATCATCATTATTATTGTTATCATTATTATTATTATCACTATCATCATGGTTATTGTTACTATTATCATTTACTAGCGCCTGACCTGGTAAGAGGCATCTTAGAAATGATAAACGTTACTCCGATGTTGCTACAACTTTGTGACCAAATAATTGTGATATATTCCACATGATTGCCTGTGCAAGATTGTGTTCATGAAAGGTATGTATCAGGTACATAAAAGGGTATCTTTAAAAGAGTATTAGTGACTATAACCTGTGTAGATCCTGTGGTAAATCAAAAGTTGCACAGTCACACCACTCGATTGCGTATTGTGCCAATTGCTACAGGACCTCATAAAAAAGTCCAAAAATTTATAACGGTATCGTGCAAACACACGAAACTGTTTCTGAAATGAATGAAGTCAAAAAGCCATTTACAATGGAACAGAACAATGTGTCTAAACATGAGGTCGTATTACACAAGATCGCTTTGATCAATTGTAGTTTATTGCATCAATAATCAAAGGTTTGCCAGTCACAACTGTATTCAAAAAAGGTAGGTATCGACTCATAAAGTTGTGAATGTAACACTGTGTCCTGATTAAAATATTTGGGTTTCGTGATACCTACTGAATCGTCATCAAATAAAGTAGTTTATATTTAAAAAAATGCAACTGTCTCCTACTTTGGCAACAAAGCATTTAACCCATTTTGATAGAAATACAAAAGCATGCATGGGAATTATGGATAAGATTTTAGGGGACAATGAACAGCAGGTGCATATCTACTATGTCAAATCTAAATATATTTATGAGGTTCAATAACCCTCTATTCACAATATCATATATTTAAACATGGACAAGATCTCAAATGATATAGGCCTATCCACATGGTTCGAAGTCAACAAGGTGGTTTACATTTACGGTTAGTTCCATGATTTATGTAAATTTCGTCTGCGTGAATGTGCGTGACAGTTCGCCCACGCCAACAGATATCCATTAACAAACGCGCACTCTTACGCGCGTGTGATAGATAAGCCTATATTTCTCGCTCGCTGTAGTCAATGGACTATACATTCAACCCATTTATTTGATTTAAAACTACATTTGTTAATTCGAGCCATAGAGAGTCCGCCAAATAACCAACAACAAAAAGGATTCAATATTTACATTCATTAAATAGAGTTATTGCATCGTCATTAGCCAAGGCAGCTCACTATAATTTCAGCACACGCACACAGAGAGCAATGGACTCGCACACACAGCGCGCGACCAGGCGACTGATGGGAAGGCGAGCTGCGGAGTAGCGTGCTCGCTCCCATCCGGTCGCTGTGTGCGCGAGTTCACCGCCCGCCGTGCGAGTCCATTGCGAACCGCCTTTGCAAAAGGCTATACATAAAAGGCATCATAAGATTTGATCCAATGCGACATTGCCCCACCCCCCCCCCCCAACCCTTCACAGAATGTCCAACAAAGCGTCTGACCAGGGAGGTGGAAGACTTCCACCTCCCTGGTCTGACTTCGCAGAAGACATATGAGGCGGGAAAAAATCCAAACAAAAAAGTATGCGATTGCTCGACATCTACATTCCTCGGACTTTGAAGAAATTCTGAATCGTCATATGATTTCAAACAATCATGAATTACGAAAATGGCATGATGACATGAATAAATACAAGACAACATTACTGTTATTACGATCGTTTACGATAAAACCTTCTTCAAAACACTTGCATCATAAACATGACGACTTCTTATACGACTTACACATCTACAGTAAAATAGGCGCGATATTCAAAGGCATTATTATCGTTTGAACAGATTATACACACAGTGGAATTTTGGGATCCTTAAGCGCCACACTATTACATCATTCACAGTGAATACATTTTAGGCCTACAAGCGAGAATTCAGTCGCAGGTTTTGCGCGCAAGACTCGACAGTATAGGAGGCTGCGTGACGTCAGCACTTGCAGGGACATCTGAACAGACCAAGTGAGGGCGCTATCGAAAATTTTGCCACTCCTCGCGTGGACTTTGATATGAGAAGCTCTTTTTTTTTCCTCTTCTTCTCTTCATTGAATTTTCTTCCATTGCTTTGTGTAAATTCGTGTATAATCTGCCGAGTTACTGAATTGTCTCATGGAGCTACTGAGGTATATGGGTCTAAACGAAAAGTCATAGCAATAGATAAATCTTGAAATAGATTCCAGTGGAATAGTCTTAGTTTTGCGATATCATGATTTTTAAAAAATTTTGCAAAAAAGTACACGTGTGTCTGTACATAGTGTCTCCCTTTCTGGAAACGTGTTTTAGCATATCCGTACTCCTTCTTTCTTATTTCGCTTTATACCATCAGGACTGTACATTGTCGTTGTTGCCACAGAATCTGATTCGTGATTCGTGACCATGATAGTGATAATCTTGCAGTGTTACAAAATCTAAATATCGTTATTTTTATATTTCTTGTGGGCTTTTTCACTTTGGTCACTTCTTGAAAGAAGAGAAAGATATTACTTACATGGACATTGTGTATAAGATTTAATATTGAATTGTTGTCCATTACCTTTTTTTGTTTGATAAAATGAGCATGATCATTGACCATCATTATTTTCATCATTTTTACTCTGTATCTACACCAACCTGAGAGACGCTAGTTTGGTTTGGAATGCATCATGCAAATAATGCCTATAAACCGCTGAAATTAAGACTACACCGGGACCTCGAAAGAACGGTACCAAAATCATTACTATAACGATTACAAAATATTGAAACTTATTACGCCTCGCACGGCGAAACGCACGACACACACGATATCTCACACACATTTACAAGAATTCGTTTTGCTCATGGAAAATGGATAGACAAAAAAGGAGAGAGAAAGAGAGACGAAAGGAAAAAAAGGTGAATCTATTTCAGCCAACGACTCCAAAAAACAAACAAACAAACAAACAAACAATTATAACGTATATTTTACTGCATTTTACATCGACTCATGCACGGACAATAAATCATATCAAACTGCCGTGATCGTATGCCCTACAAGTTCTTTTACACCATTTATACACATAGATGATATTATATATATTAATATAGATAGATAGATAAATCTATATAAATGGTGTAAAAGAGCTTATATGTCATAATATTATGAGCAAATAATATTTCATACAGTGACTCTCATACGCACTTAAATCATTGAATACAAGAGGAAGCTTGACTTTAGGAAGTATTTACTAAAGTCTGTGATGACTGTCATTAATCGTGACGCAATCCACATGCTTCTCCTGTTTCAAAGATCCTTACCCACGATTAGAAAAAGAAATACGAAAAAAAAAACAGCTACACAAGCAAAAAAAAAAAAAGTTCATAATCTATTCACAATTTGAGTTCTCTTGGGCCATCAGCAGTTTGTTGAAGTTTGATCGGACCCAATGCATCAATGTTTATCTCCGCTCTAAGCACTTGCTACGAACGCAGCAGAATGCCGTTAGTATTCCAAGGAAGCAGGTTTGAAAGGGACCGACAGATTTTGACCCATTCATTTTGTGTATGACAACAAGCAGTTCCGACGGGCGCAACAACTATCGTTCATCAAAGTTGATGCGATGATCGACAAAGCAAAAAGCGCCAACACCTCCCAGTGCATTTCGCGGCAAGTTTCCACGACATTCGAAGTCTCTGCGCAGACGGGCTTTAGCCAGTCAAATTCTTCCATTTGGGGATCCATCGTGCTCAGACGTCGCACAAAAAACAAACAAACAAAAACTAACAGACAAAAACAAAAACAAAGGCAAAGACGTAGAAGCACGTTGAATGCGATGCTTTTATGACGTCATAACATCACTGGCCAAACTCTGAGAACTATCCACGCATGGGACTGATGTAGACGCCTTCCAGCCTTGTGTCGCGATGTTTCACTTCCAAATCTTTGTTGTTTGCACTGCGGCGACGTTTTAGGACTCTGTCAGGATATTGTGGATGCTTCTGCCTCAAAATGGTGAAATCTCAACATTCTGCCGTCTTGTCGAACACCCTGCAAAGGGGTCAAAACAAATATAAAGAGAACTGTTACCATCTCTCGTATTCCTGTGGGACTATACTGTTTTTATCTGCCACTGTTTTACGCTGTTTATGTAACTCTAAATGATGAAAAAGAAAAAAAAGGGTATTTGAAAATGAATTGTGTGCACGTTTGTGTATGCGTATGTGCATTCGTGCTCTGCCGCTGCTGCATCTTCTACAAATTTAAATTGCTTGAGAATAAGAACTTTCATTACGACCGATTTGTCTTTGAATATCAGAGTCATTTCAACGCCAACTTTCATTAAATAAACTTTGATTATCTTTGAGAATTATATCTTTCGTATTTCATAAGTAGTTTTTCTTCATCATATACACACGTACAAAATCTGAAGACCCATGTCAACCAATCTGTACCATCCCTTTAAGCAACAAAGTGATAGAAAAAGCAAGAAAGAAAGAAGGAAGTAAGAAGAAGGAGAAGGAGGAGGACAAGACAACGAAGTAGATGAGCTAGCGCTAAATGAGGGTACCGCATAACAATATACGTTTGTAACATGTATTCCCTTCCCAACATTGTCTGCTATGCTTTGCATGATGCAGAACATTGTTGAACTTAATTAACTATATCAATACTACGATATTTACCTGCATATTATTCAAGTCTTCGTTCGCGGAAACTATTTCTTGTTCTTGCACTCGTACGTGTTCCACGTTTCCCTTTTGGCGTCGACTGCTATATGGGTGTAGAGAAGATTTAAGGTGACATTCGCCCGGTACCGCACGCTACTGAGACCATCCCAGTGCATTCGTTTTGAAAAATGTCTGAGGAAGCAAATTCTGTTGGATGGAAAAAGGAGAGAACAGTTCAGAGAAATCGTGAGAGGAGGCCGACTACAGTAATGTCACTTTTCTTTTTACCATGAACAGGGTGTTCCTAGACAGAGAAAGGAGGGGGAGGAGGAGGAGGAGGACAAGGAAGGGAAGGTGAAAGAATACAACAATTTACAACAGAGTGATGACAGATTACCAATTTATAACTAAAAAATGCTGTTGAGGTGGCTAATGTGGTGTACTATTCCCACTTAAGAATGACGTTTTATATCAAAGGAGCTTGGGAAAGTTTTTAAAGGCATTATTTACATTTGCAGATGAAACAAAAAATCACCTTTAGGACTTCAAAATAGTTCTAAAATGTGAGGTATAGAGAACTAGTGTAAAAATGTTAATCAGTATAATCAATTTGCATATACAAAATGTGAAGAATGGTTATGACAGTATGACAAAATTGTTTCTAGAATAAACCGTCTGCAATTATGGTTTATTGAGAAAAAAAAAGTGATATCTCCTTATATTTCAGGCTTTATTGCAGAATTTTTGTATGATAGGATGTTTGTGATACAACTGACCTACACATATGCATCAAATGTGGTAACTCGAACATTTTTTTTTTTGAATCACTGCTCCCAATGGTAAACAATACTCTTGATTGTTTGGAGATGGGGTGGGAGGGGGATCAATGACCATTTAAGAGCACCCCCCCCCCCTGCACCAACAAAGCCATGGAGCTTGGATGACCATGCATCCAGACATACTCCATAGCTAGACGAACTGACCTCTCCTTGCAAATTTGATCGGCCGTCTTCTTCTTGTGCTGTAGCGTCTTAAAGTAGCCGTCGGTGGTGTCCCGGTAAATCTTATACTTCATTTTGTGTAGCCTCGCCCTTATGTCGTCGTCCTCCCCGCCCCACCCCCAGTAGACGTTCGAGTACCCGTTCGATTGCCTCATCTGCTCAGCCGACGCCCCCACGACGCCGCCGAAAATAGCGCCATACATCAATCTAGGCAAGTAGGGAAACAACATGATAAACTTTCTTGTGAAATGCGAAAGAATGAAACACATATAAATTAAGGAAGTTATAGTGGAAGGTGAGGTTTCGTTATTTACTTTTTTTTCTTTTTTAAAAGACATTTTCCGAACAGTTGATGTGAGTTTGTGAAAGACTGAGCTGACGATGTCATTACCTCACACTATTCCGGTGATCGTGTAGTCCTTAAAAAAAAAAGGAACTGAAGAAAAATTGCGAAAGTTTGATTTACTGATATTGATCGAATTTTCACTCTTGTGTTTACAAAAGCTTTGAAGACCACAATTGAAGACCGTATCCCGGATATTATTCGGACTATCATAATCATATCATGTCTGTTTTGTTTGTTTGTTTGTTTGTTTTGACTCTGTGTATACAGAAATCTAATCAAAGACGGAGTGGCATTTCACACCAAACTTACTTAAAGCCCATCTCCTCTGGGTAGGCGCAGAGATGGCGCGGCATATTTTCACAGCCATACGATGCTGTCGCCCTCATCGGCACCTGATCGATATCGTGGAAGATGACGCAATCCCAGTCACCAAAGTTCGTTGCCTCCAAGTACCCGATGTTCTTCATCAGCCCGCGATTAAACGTCCCGTCATTTGCCTGTGCGTCGGTGGTGAACACACGAGCATTTCATCATTATCATTCAGAATTAGTGTATTAGATTATAATATTGCTCTCCTTTTGTGCAATTTGATGTTGGCGCAAATTGATCGAATTCACAACTGAAACGCAAAAGTGACGTCATCATATGAACAGGAAATAAAGATTAACGAGATAGAGCTACCCATGAAAAGGGATTATGATATGATTATACTCTCCCAATGGCTATGGGTCTCTTGCCTGTCAGCAATATGAAAATGTGCCCAGTGAATACGAGAAACAACCTCCTTCCCCCCTTCGGACAGGAGATTTCTCTTATGGACGTTGATGGATATATACCACATATATAATATGTGTCGTATGGATAGGGGATAGGCGACACGATGCATGGTTTGAGTATTGTTTCGTTCGAATATCGTATTCACACCAAATTGTCGTATGCGTAGGCGTGGTTTTCTCGCGAACCACACAATACATCCCATGTCATTTAAAAACACAAAGTCGTTCGCAAAGTTCGTTCTGCGCAAGTGATAGGCTCATACATATTCATGAGCTTCTCATGAAACATGACAGTGTGTGAGGTCTGATGCTGCCATGTAAGGATCGTATAGCAGGATGTTGTGTGTGACTAGTATAACATCAATACGTCCTATATCCAGACGTTGTATGAATGTGCGACAATTTGGTGTGTCTACAATATTCTTCAAAAGTCTTGCAAGCATGCTACAGAATTCAAACTGCCTGTCTCCAGCCTGCATACAGTGCCTTACTATCCTCTCAAGCGTGTACTTTGCCAGCGTTGAGAGGTAGAACAAGCAATGGTAATCATGTCATGCGCCAATAACGACGTGAATGTTGCAGTTGAAAGGTTCCAAAGGGAAAAACTTATTTGTTTGTTTGTTTTTTTCAACGGAATAGCACTCGTGCTTATACCCTGCAAAAAGTTCATGGACAGCACAATGACGAGTAGTTGTTTATATTCATTGTTCCATATTTCACGGTATAAAAAATAAAGCGAACCTCTACTTAACAAAAAAATTAAAACGAGTGAATTGTCAAATAAAACAAATAAAAAAAATAGGACATAAAAATAAGAGGAATCTATGTAGAAGCATTGCTTGTATGGCGTAGATTCCCAGAAGGGGAATTCTTTCATGAAATTATTATACAGTTGTAAGGAAAGACAAATCATGAAGAAGGAAAATGCAAACGTCGAAGAATCTAAGAATAAAAAAGAATAAACGAATTGATACCGATTACTGAATATTGCCATATTATAGTCACCTGGGACTGAGCGAACTACGAATTGTCGGCATTATTCTGCCGTTCTGTGAAGAGGACGCGGACAGAATAGGAACAATGGAGATAGCTTCTTTATCTTGAAACCACTTTAAGTGTATTCGATGAAACTATGATAGTTACTTTCAGACTGTTATTTTTGGCCTCGAGGATAATCTAAGTTCGAGGATAAGTTTTATGGGGCACCAAGCGTCGCACCGTCGAATGCGTTTCATCGACTATGCGACACTTGGCACCCCATAGACATTATTCTCGAAGTTAGCTCATCC
Organism: Diadema setosum; assembly: GCA_033980235.1. Lineage (NCBI taxonomy): Eukaryota > Metazoa > Echinodermata > Echinoidea > Diadematoida > Diadematidae > Diadema > Diadema setosum. The sequence continues at coordinate 12,671,052 of CM067065.1, forward strand.
TTGAGATTAAGGATCATCATCTGAACGTAACAATTATGAACATTTTGGCATTCCAAAATTTACAAACTTTGTTGAAACACTAGTCCATTCCACTAAGTTCCTCCTACGTATAATGAAGCCAATTTACACATAGTGGAATTGCCCTTTAAAATTAGGAAAACGAAGATAGGACTACACACAAGAGAAACATATCTTTAAATTCATTTGCGGTGATCAGGGTCAATGATCCTACCTGTTCGGCAACGAATATTCCAAATTCGAGGTTCTGGAGGGTCAGGACTTGTAGAAGATTACGTAATAAGATAGCGAGATGTTCCGCCCTGTCTCGGTATGGAATCACTATGGCAACCTGCAACATTCAAAAGGGTAAACAGCAGGGGGAAAAAATCAATTTAATAATCATGCGTAGTGTTAGTCGGATTGAATCGTTTTACTAAGGTATTTTCTGCAACGTATCAAGATGATACAATCACTTATCTTATATCATACAAAATAGTTTTTAAAACAAAACATAAAACAGAAGATATACACAAAATTATTGGTAGAGTCATTCTTTCGATGAGGCACATACTGAAAGTGACTGAAATTTCGTCGAATTTCGGCATACAACAGTAACCTAATTAATAAAGCTATATAGATACATTATGTAGTACATTACTACATAGAGCAAGACATAACAATTAATGCCTGCAGGCGAAACACGACTGATGGACTTCAAGCCATATTCAGTCAATTGTTATCATTATTTGTGTGTGTGTGTGTGTGTGTGTGGTTTCAAGCAGCTTGACTGTACTGACACTGTATAAAAATCGACACCGCCCTTCACAGAACACTCATGGGTACATACTAAGACGTGTTATGGCAAACTCTTCTTTTACAACACACAAGTTTGGATGAGCTTGGAGAAAAAAAAAAACAGAGAGCAAATGGTATACGTGTGTGAGTTCGAAACCGAACTACGTATGATATCCTTGGAGTATAATATCATGATACGCGTTTCCGATCGCATATTGATTAGTCATTGACAGGGCATATTCTGTTAGTAAGAGGGACCAGTGCTTTCAAAAGGCGTAGATCTTCTTCTATGAAAGTGATGAGCGCACGTCGTAAAAACTGTATTTATAGCCCTAGCTCTATCTCGTGCGAACATGGGACTTCGGGCTCTCGTCCAGTTTTAAGGTAACGCTGTGCCATTGCCCAGTCGGCCTCTGTCCAAGGATGGCATTGTTACGTTGATCCAGTACTGAAATGTTACAGCATTTTCGCTAATTAAGTGACCTGCATATGGTGCACATGAATGCCAAAAATTCACCTGTCCATTTGCCAAGCGGGGACTTTTGCTTGGCTCATATCATCTAATTTTACCATGAACGCGTCTCGCACTTTGACTGAAAGAACCTGTTGGTCGAGACGGGTGTAGGGCAATTACCCCCTGGGCAATTACCCCAGACCCTTCCCCTGACCCTAATCCTAATCCTAATCCTGAACCTAATCCTAATCTTAACCCAAATTCTAACACTAATCCTAAAATAATCTTAACCTTTACTCTGACCTTCTCAATAACCAGTTTTTAGCCGGTGGATATAGCGGGGGGGGGGGGGGGGGTAGTTGTCCGGGGGGGGGGGGGGGGGGGGAGGGTTATTGCCCTGATACGTCTAATGGGTCGGTGAACGTTTCTTGCAATCGGGTAATAATTAGTATAAGTGTGAAAGATATCTTTCAGCACGTTCTCTCCGAAAAGACTTCCTACATCACGCCTGCCAACCAAATCATGGCGCGCCGGTGTTTTCCCATCGAGATCTTCTCAATCTACAGAGGACCTCGTATCAGATGTCATAGTATGTTTGTTTGTTTGTTTGTTTGTTTGGGTTATTTAATCAAGGATAAAACGCCTGCTTTCTGCTGTTCACTATTTTTTTCAGCGAGGCCGTGAAAATTTCATTTACTCAAAGCGTATGTTTACCAACAAAGTTACAATGAATAAAATGTAATCAGAACGTATACAAATAAATAGTAATAAGAACAGTATTAACATACAATGTACAAAAAAAAATGAAAATGAGACCTGACGAAAAGAATTACATACACAAATATACAAATGCTGGAAAAGAAATGGACGATCATGTGTCACAATACAGATAGGTAAAGAAGTGACACGCAATGGACAAATAACAAGAAAAATGGCTGACTTGTCTGTGAGCAAATATCTAATTATACGAAAATTGACTTTTAGATATGAGTTACTGAGATCATACATTCTTTTTTGTTTCAAATTTCTGTCATGATTATTTTGGTATGATCAGTTGTCCTAAGACTTAAAGGAAGATTATTAACAATGATTAAAGAGCTTAGAAGCTGGGCATAATGCCCCTTTCTTTATACATGATATGACTTCGGTGGTACAAGTCATATACTGAACTTCTCTATTGACACGTTTAAACGAACATATTCCAAGCAATTTAAACACTCTTTGGTATCCCGTAACGCATCTACAAGTGAACCGAGCCATGAATGTTTGATATACAATTTGTCATATATCATATATTTCTACTTTCTGTTTTTGCACACGTTATATCTCTATATACGCGTTTCATAAACGTGAAAACTACTAATCAAGTTATTTTTTGAATGTGAATCCCCCTCCCCCCCCCCCCCCCCATTAAAGGTACTGTTTACCTTTGGGATCAGTGATCTAAAAATGATTGAGATGTCACATTTTATACATATGTGTAGGTCAGTTGTATCACAAATCATCCTATCATATAAATATTTTGCAATAAAGCTTTAAATATAAGACGATATCACAATTTCTCTCAATCTTGGCTGTAGACGGTTTAGGCTATAAATATTTTCATTATACTTAGTGTTCACATTTTGTACATTTATCAATATTTAACGTTGATTATGCTGCTTCAAATTTTCACATTGGTTGTTTCTATCCCTGACTCACACTTTAGAAGTATTTTGATGCACTGAAGTTAAATTGGATATTTTTTTTTATCTGCATATGGTAAATAATGCCTTTAACCTCTTCTATTCAGAGATTAGCAAGACGTGTGAGTTTCTGGAGGGAGGAAAGGGTACATTTGAGTGTCGATACGAAATAAGTGAACGTCACGCGTCAGTTGAAGCCGGCAGAAGATTTACGATCCGAGATCTCCTTAAGTCCCCCGTCTGAATCATAGACTTACGTAGCCTCTTTCCCAGGCTGGCATTCATATCGTCACACTCTCTAAATTCCTCGGAATGGAAATCAATCTATAAGACTGTGGTGAGGGACCAATCCAGAATTAGAGAAAAATGAGAAAAAGACTAACTTCTATTAAAATCTATTTGATGTAGACTTTCAATCTAATTTTGGATTGGCTCCTCATCTCAATCTAAAGAATTTAGAGAATATGCCCACTGCCCTCCTTAATTTTCCTAAGTGTGTGATAACAGTCTTTGACAAGAGGCTACATTTTCATCCTGCTACTAATGTGAGGACACACCAATTCAGAATGTAAAGGAGTATAGAATCCTTTATTTACCAAAAGTATACACCATGTGGAGTTGGTGAATTTAGAAAAAGAATATTTGCAGTGTGACATCAAGTTTTGTGCGGAATCGTTCTATTTAGAAAAGACGGTGAACGGATTAATAAGATAGACTTTACGAAAACAGAATGCTTGAACGGCTTGTATAAACATTCTCAAACTTTTTCCTTCTTTTGCTATTTTTTAGTGTTTCTCCCGTCGCTGAGATCACATAACCTTACCACATTGGCCCGAATTCACGAAGGGGTTACAAATGAAACCATGGCTTAAACCATGGACAAAAACCATGAAGCGCCAAGTGCCGTACGGAAGATTCGTTACGAAATTGGTCATTTCGTCAACAAAATGACTGTGTCGTTAACGAAATAATCATGTCGTGGATGGAATGTTCATTTACTTACAAAATGTTGCCATTTCCCTACAAAATAATCATTTCATCGACGAAATGACTGAATTCGTAACGAAATATTCCATGCGACACTTGGCGCTCCATGGTTTTTGTCCATGGTTTAAACCATGGTTTCATTTGTACCACCTTCGTGAAGTCGGTCCATTATGATTCGCTTTAAAATGTACACGGAGTTAGGTCCCCCTCTTGCCATGCTGCACCTTCATAAACATGTGGATTGACAGAATGCAACAATATCAGTAGAACACATGTTAGTGACAGTTCAAGTAAAATCGGATAATCCGTTCAAAGGTTATGAATATTAGAACTTTCTTTGCGCAATTGCTGGATGAGAAGACTACGACAGCTTGTGACGTGTAAAACGATGTAAAGAAAATTTAACATATTTCCTCTTTTCTTGCATAATAGGAGAGCACGTGACTTGTCTCTAAATGTGTGCTTAAAAAAATAAAATTTTGTGGAATTCTCGTTATATTTTCCTTATATCCTTCTACGCATGTGACATTATCAACTGTAGTAATCTTATCTAGTAGTGACTGCACAGAAACTGCGAAAATTATTAAGTTTTGAACGGATTGTCCCATTTTCCTCAAACTTTCACTGATGTGTTCTACTTATATTGCTGCATCACATGTATATATGAAGGTGAGCTTGTCCTTTAATATAATGGAGAGGGGGAGGGGTAGAGAAAGAGAGGGAGAAATATGAGGGGGGGGGGGGGGAGAGATTTCTAGCATGGAGGTGAGATAACTAGCGGAGCGCATTTTGCATGGTTCGGTCTAATCCAGAAAAGCTTCCTCCCCTATGGCGTACCCGGCATGATGGCAGCCACCATCGCAGATCGCACAGCTTGCGAATCTGAGTCAAGTCTTATTCCTACGCGGCAAATCGATACGTTTTAATTCACGTTAGATTCTCTGATCACGGCCAGACAGCGTGATATGTAGGCCCTAATTCAATGTAGATGAGATGAATATCAATTGAGTAAACTTTGATTCTTCGGCGAATCGTTGTGTTTACTTTAGAAGCTCTGATTATGCATAATGGCCATGTCAGCGTGATGCATTTGCTATAATTCAATGCAGATCAGTTGCAAATCAGCTAAGTCCCACCCCCTTTTTCGGTGACCATTCAGAATGCTAAATTGCATTCAACTTTTCTCCCAATACAAACGTTATTCATATAACGAGTCGATGCACTGATTTCACACACACACAAATAATACACACTGCATGACTGAAATGACGTCATGTGTGGTCATTGTTACGATTGCAATAAAGTACTGTAATTGTATGTACATGCGTATGTTTTTGTAACTGGGTTTAACATGTATTGTGTGAAAACAAACGAATGCAGTTTCAAAGTAATCTCTCAACAATATTAGCACCTCTTTTACACTGTCAAGTTCTATGGGAAAGTGCCTTCAAATTAATGGGATGATAAACTTCTGACACGGCTCCTATAGGAGGTCGAATAGATAGGGCTACAATGTCAAGGAGAAATAAATATGACTCACGTTCAAGCTTAATTTATAGAGCCGAAGAGTAGCTTCATGTCGTATATGACAGCACAGGGGAATATCATACCTCCCCAGTCAAATATTGACAAAGGCTACTAATTTGATCATTAGATACATCAGTTCATGTAATACATGTAGTACATGTAATACTACATCAACGACAGCCTCACGTTTTATATAAATATCAAAAAATACGATCATTAGATCATGGACTGATGGAGGTTACTACAGCCTGGACACAACAAATGAAGATCTATGTGTTGTTAGTGTTTCTTCGTATACGTATTTTCATAAGGTCATGGTATGGTAGCCTTCATTCTGTATTAAGTGTATACATGGTATGGTAGCCTTCATTCTGTATTAAGTGTTTACATGGTATAACTGTATACGATGACCGTAGATGTATATCATAGTCATATCATTATAATTTTATACTCTGGTATAATGACCTGCTATACATAACTACAAATGTCTATAGTAGCGACAATAGTAGTGCGTCGAGTAGTCTGATATCTGAAAATCGAGAGTTGATTGCACCTTTAAAGGGATCGTATAGTTTTGGTTGAGACCTAATTTCAAGTTTCTAACATTTTTGGTGAGATAATGAGAAACCTCTCTCTAATGAGAGCATGTAATGAGGAATTCAACGTTTATTTGATGAAAATTGGTTTTGAAATGGCTGAGAAATCCAAAACAGAGCGATTCTAATAAAGTGTGGGACCCACCTTTTATTACGATCGCTTTGTTTTACTTTGTTTTTGGATGTTTCAGTCATTCCAAACCCGATTTTCATCAAATAAACTTTGAATTCCTCTTAAAATGGTATTCTCTGTCCTATTTCATAAGTGTTTTCTTGGTATCTTGCAAAAAGTTAAAAGCTCAATCCTCATCTCCACCAATGCTGTACCATCCCTTTAAGCGCAATGTTGAAGACGTACTTTATCACATAGGGCCTCTGTTCAGACCAACGCTTTTAATAAGTAGGTTACATTATAATTCTTTATCGCATTTTCACTTTGAACCAAACTCTGACACATCTACCGCAATGTTCCACATTAGCAAGTTTTTTTTTTTAATCATTATTGCATATCCAAGTTGTACATTATGAATCATCATACTTCGTTATATTCCATGCATTTTTTCGTTGAGAAATATGAACATGAATTGAAATTCAAATTCAAATTGGTAAAAAAAAAGAAATAAGCCCAGGCATTCAGAAATGTGTGATTAACTTAAAAAGTGGTATCCAAGTTAGAACTGATCTGAGGATTCTAATCGAAAATGGACTAGGCGTCGTATTCAAACATTTAATTTCAGTATATCCATAATCATATATACTAGCAAATTAAAACCTTTCCAGGGTACCTCACTCGTTACATAGCATCATTTTCTTTGCTTTTATCAGCTATAATTTGAAATATTGCTATCAAACTCGATATACTAGTATTGTGATTATAGCATGGTAAGCGGAGGAGGTATTTCGTAGACAACACACCCCTCATAACAATCCCTATACATAAGGAGATATATCTAATAATACCCTGTATTTTTTGCATATATCTCACAGACATAATTTGATCACTTCTCAGCACTTGCTTATGGGAGAGATCACAGAAAAACATATAGATTATATTATTTCCTATAGCTGGTAGATCAAAATACCAGAATACAATACAGGTATTGTCACTTTTTGTTTTTCTCCTACACTGCTCATTGCATTTTATAGAGGGTGTGCATCCTAAAATCAAAGTTACTCTATAATGCCAGTGGAAGCCTGGTTCAATGCCAGCAGGTTATGAACCATGCATGGCTACCAGTAGCAATCAAATTCAGAACTTTCATCTCACTTTTTATCTTCTTCTCTATTCCTTTTCTTACTCTACCATTCTTTCCTACCATGAGTTCCCCTATACAGAGACACTTATCATTATCTTCATGAGCTCCTCATGGAGACACAAGACATTGTTATCGTAATTATCAATTATTATTGTAATGATAAATAACACCATTGTTAGCATAATACTGTATAGTGTATAGTTTGCAATACTGATGGTGTTTAAACTGTTTATGATGTCGTCTTGCTATATTTGATGTCAGTATTGTCCGGGGCAAATTACCTTTTAATAGGGTCCCATTCTTCTCCTTTTTTTTTCATAAACATAACAACAGCTTTAAGTGTTACACCAATAAAGGTAGGCCTATCAACATTCTCCTATGTTGGCATATAATATTTACAATCATAATCGCCAGTCCTTCGATGACAAAGCTGTGCTTGTGCAAAAAAAAAAAAAAAAAAAAAAAAACGATCGAGGAGAGCAAGCAAAAAAAAAAACAAAAAAAAACAGCACACGTTTTTCGTGAAAAACGATGTCGTCACCACCGAAATGTTTATGATCAAGTTCGTTTTGTTGTACTTGAAGACGGGTGTGGACAAGTTTTTTTTTTTTTTTTTTTTTTTTTGAGCACTCCACTATTGTCCCACTCTCTATAGGAAGAATTAGATGTGGTAAATTCGGTCAACAAGAGACATTCCCTGATATCAATTTTGTGTGAGGAATTACGCCATCGGAATGATATATATTGATAACTAACTTAATTTCCAACTTTACTGTTTACTTATTGCGTTAAACAAATACATACTACTGAACGTTTTCGACGTGCACTCGTCGGAGTAGAACCGCACGTACGAAACAAGAAACGCGAACATAACAATATATACAAAACGAGCAAACCATTCAAGCGAGCGAAACAGTGCTTGAGGCTACATTCATTCAGCTGACCAGTCCTATTCTATGCAGGCAAAAGGAGTTTGTACGCACATTGGCGCTCTTTTGATTTAGATTCTGGCTCATGTTGACGTCAGCCAATCAACGTACGCACTGTTTCGCTCGCTTGAATGGTTTGCTCGTTTTGTATATATTGTTATGTTCGCGTTTCTTGTTTCATACGTGCGGTTCTACTCCGACGAGTGCACGTCGAAAACGTTCAGTAGTATGTATTTGTTTAACGCAATTTTAAAGTTTTGTACCACCAAGCATCTCTTTTTACTTATTATGCGAAGCTACTGGTAGTAGCCAATGAGGGCCATATAGAACCATGCAACCTTGATTTTGATTTTGAAAAATGAAGGGGACTGTTAGAATAATGTGCTTTTTTGCTCTCTGAATCTCCAAGCCCTCCATGGGCTAATTACCCTACTTTTTTACCGAACCCATTCCGACCCATTTTCACAATACTTTTAAGATATTGTTTCTTTCATGTACGTTACAATGTGATCAAGGCAATAATTATTTATACACACACACAATAGCATTCCCTCACCTTTCCTTGTGGTCGACAATATCTGGGACGCCACCTACCGCCTGCTAGGTAGGTGTAATTCCCAATCAGAAGACTTTTGCTGTCAGCGTCTCTGAACTCCGTGTTGTTCTTGTAGTACGGAGTGCCACCCACAGCTGACGCGGCCATCATCTTACTCGCCACCTGATCGACGTACATCTCGGCAAAGCCCTTCAATTCTCCGAAGACAATATCCTCGATTACTGACATATCTATCGAGCTTATATTGACTTCATACCGGGAGTTGAGGTCTGTCGGATTGAGAAAAAAAAATGCAGTTTGTATTATAATGAGACAAAGAACAAAGCATACACAGAACACGTCTACTATCATGACTGTACATTTAAAGTACTGAAACATAGCATGCACACGTGGACATGCGTATGACAATCCCCATAATGAATTTAGACAAGTCGTTCAAAAATTACTTAAAAGTCAAAGGGGTATCGCTTAAGATTTGTTTAAACCCATGTGCCCTAATATCTGAGAAGTCTACAGCAATTTGTGATGTCGAAACGATATAAAAACGTTGCTGCAAAATGTTATTATTTATTACATGTAATGATACGCATTCCCTCGATTCGTCACTGACATTAGTACCCTGTGTTAAGGGTAATCACTTTCTTCCTGCCTTCAGATGGAAGAAAGACATGAACTTTGTAGTGGTAATAAAATATAAAATGAGGAATTATCTCTTTATGTTCTTAAAAAGAGCACTATTCTGACGTCACAAGCTGTAGTAACTTTCCCGTCGGGAGATGTAGGCACATGATGAATTACATCCTAAACGTTAAACATTCACAACTTTTGAACAATTATTCGTCCTCAGGTTTCTTCATCATTGTTATGTTCAACTGCTTTATCATAATTCCGCATTCATCGAATCCACAATACACCTTACTAAGGTTAGGAGAAATCCCCCAGAAGATCAGCAGATTAACTCTTTTAGATCGATAAGTGAAATCTTACGAAACTTGCACTCTAAAAATGAAATGGTTAATCAACATCAAACCAATCAATCCAACCTTTTCCTTGAATGTTAAATTTCATACTCAATATATCATTTTTAACACTCGAAATGTTGCGTGTAACATATATTGATATGTTGAACTACCATTTCAAAAATACTAACTCTAACATTTTGAGTGTTGAATCTAACATTTACAAGAAGGTTGGAGGAGCGATAACCTTTCAAATGTTCATTTACCATTTTTATTCTTTAGAGTGTGTTAAGATTCGAGATGTGCCAAACGAATGTGATCTTCACAATTAACAAGCATGAGACATAAGTACTCTGTTAACCAGTCCACAGGGATTCACTCATCACATCGCCTTTACCCATCTTTTAAGCCCTGCTCAGAATACCTCCAAGGATACCTATAGCAAGTCTCATTTTTTATTCATTTGTTGTCAACAATCCACTTTATGTGGTGCAGTCAGAATGCATGTAAGTTTGAAACCGCACACAGGCAGTGCGTCGAGTAACACATGGAATTCTGTTTTGAGAGAAAAGAACGATTCTAGTAAAACAGTGGGTAGCACGGTGAACGTGGAAATATTAAAGCATAATTACTGTTATAGTCATTTACGTTGGAGATGCAGGATATGGATGGTGCATGGCGATGAAAGAAAATAATCGCGGGGGGGGGGGGGGAGTTTATAGAGTAAGTTAGGTTGTCTGTTCTGTGCGAAAGATTAGAGAAAAGAAATTCGTTGGAAAAGAATTTGCTATGAAGCTAATGATACGTATTAAGCATATAGCTCCCAAAAGAAAAACGAACATAAAATACTGACAGCATGATAGTGGTAAAAACATGGAGCGCAGATGGACACATACACGCGCATGCACACTCACTCATTCAAGCGTAGCATGATAACATAATAATAACATAATACTAACATGTACATACGATAGGGGTTCTATCGCAAGGAAGGCCCATTATTATATAAAGTGTGAATTTTAATACCAATGCTTGAAAATGATTACAACGGAAAATTGATGGGATGCATTTTTCTCAAAGCACTTTATCAAGAGGGGGCGCTTGTCGCGGAACTTAAACCTCCCTCCGAATAACATTCCAAGCCTTCACGATGTACACGTAGTACATGTAGTCAGTGTTAACTTTTTCTCAAGTTTTCAAAGTTTAGGTTTTATTTGTTTAATTTTTGTGTGTGTGTGTGTGTGTATGTGTGTGAATACGAGTGAGGGCATTGTGTCTGAATGGCAATGGAAGTTCCCGCTTAGTTACCCACTCGGAATAAGAATAAGACAGGTTTTTCCTTGGATTTGTTTCGTTGCGTTTGACGCATATTACCTCTTTTCTATACTAGGCAGTGACCTGAAACCGTGCAAGGCAAGCTCCATTTGTTTAAAAACTCATACACAAAGAACCAAACAAAGAGAAATGAGCCAAAACAACCAAATGAAACCCGCCGCACACTATACACGACCTAAGGTCGTACGACCAAACCGCCATGAGACCAGGTTCTTGTGCAATATTGGGTCTAGTGCATGCAATTACTCAATGGGCAATTACCCCAGACCATTCCCCTGACCCTAACCCTGCTCCTAATTTTGAACCTTATCCGAACCCTAACCCAAACATTAACCCTAAACCTAATCCTAATCTTTACTCTAACCAACTTATCACTAACCAGTATTTAGCATGGGGTAATTGTCCTGGGGAGTATACAAATACCCTGCAGTACGGATACTGACAAAACGTACACTAAAAACCATAGTTTAAACCATGGTTTTTGCAGATTTCTTCTGCGATTGACATCAGATTGCGTAACTTAAGAGATGTCCAGTATCAAACGCGCATGTCAAAGGTACGCCTATTTCACGCTTATTTTAGACCATGGTACAAAATTTTGTACCATGGTCTAAGTTCAAGCCACCTTCGTGAATTCGGCCCATGCGATCAGACCTTAGGGCCTGCAACCTACCTCCCACGTGCTTCAACACATAGCGCACGCGCACCCGTCCTCACAGCTAGCCAGCTATAAACGAACGACCCTAGCTTGTTATAAACGTACGCATGCCTGAAAAAAAGAAGAAAAATGCCAAAACATTCCGATCATGTTATGCGACCTGCTTGCGTGTTTGGTGACGTCAAACCGACAGTCGGCAGGTATTGAGCTCATTTACATTCACCTCACATCCAACTGGATCCCATGGAAGACCAGCTTAACATAGCTGAATATGGGTTATCCAGCCATCTTCACAGATGGAAATGTACAAACAAACAAACAAACAAAACAAACAAAGCGTGCATTTTTTTTCCTTTTGCTTTCTTTTCGCTGTCTAGTTCAATCATGCAAGAAATAAAATGAATACACATACGCTTACCTTCTGGTGATCCTAATGTACACTTTGGAAAGCTCTGCTTAACCGTCATCTCTCTCGAGCCATTGCAGTAGGATACAACTGAAAGGAAAAAAAGATAATAACCAAAGTAATAACAATGAACAATGCGCGGGGCTAGTACGGAGAAACGTATGACAGGCTTACAATATTTCTTGTATACGAGGTATAGGCCTATATATAGCTCGCTATCGAATGGGGAAAAGATTTGATGTTACACTAAGAAAGCCAATCAGTCTCGAGAATTTTTTGGTCGTTGTTGGAATTCATACAAATCAATGATTCAAAGGAATTGTCATGACATGCGGCCCAAATGTTTACCGGAGATGGAGAAGGGGGGGGGGGGGGGGGGGTCCAATGTATCTAGGGTAGATGAGCACACGAATCAACACTGTCCAGCCATTATAATGTTTATACACATTGTCATGGGCATGGCACACCAGGATAAGGATGGGAGTTACGGGATAAACGCCCTGTTTACTTGTTTGTTTTCATTTTCCATCTGACATTGGTGAGAGTAATCGTTTAGGTGACGAATTACATTACTTGTTTTAAGGTAAAATATTTTGAAAGGAAGTAAAATAAATATTGTTTTCATTTTAGACCGGAAGAATTCACAAAGAATTTGAGTTTATTTTACTATCTAAGTGAAATCGGTTCAAATTTGCACCTTTACTAGTGTCACAAGAGAGCACTTTCACGGGTGCAACTTTGCACCTTTTAGGCCAGTGACACAATGGGAGCACCTTTAAGGAATGATACAGTTTGGGCTGATTTTCATCAAATGAACTTTCAATTTCTCTTAAAATTGTATGCTCTTTAATTTATTCCGCAAAAAAAGTAAAGACTTGCTCTACAAACTTACATTAAACTTTAACAAGAATACCAATGCAAGTGATTACACAATGTGAATGTGGGTTGTCAAGGGTGCGTTCAGGTCAATTTTATGGCACAGGTGTGGTCCGTTCCGGTATCCTTTGAACCACGTCGCGAGGTCGTATTCAGTGAGGTGGCAATGTTTGCTTTGGGAGCATTCCGTAAAGAATTGTGTTAGTTCTTTCCACGCTTTCCTTTCCACGCGTATGTAAGAGAGCTGCTTTGTTGCTGTCTGTGTGTGCAGTTGTCTGCGTATTTGTTTTATGTTCTGTTTCCCAAGCAATATGTCTTATCGTTTCGTTTCATTATTACACCAATTTACTATACACGAGGGAACTACATTCTACAAGCTAGGCTTTTTTTTTTAGCAGTCCCTTCCATTTCTGACTTTTTATTTCTTTGATACGATCCAGATAGTTTACCCATACATTTCTCCATCTACGTAAAAATGTGTTTTGCCTCATTGCAAACAAATGACGTGCATTTAAATCTCATTTGAATATGCAAAAGTCGCATTGTACTTTACTTTGTTTATATGCAAATGTCATATTGTATACTTTCGTCGGAAATTGAAATGTAATGAAATGAATGAAATTAAACAGTGGATACATTTACATAGCGTTTCATATACCTTTTCCAAAATCTCTGGATTTCTCTCTGGATCGCTCCGGCACGTTTGGAAAAGGGGGACTGAATGCTTTCTTATATTAAAGTTTTGTGACAACAGCTTATCCTGATTTTGATGAAACGTCTTTCATTATGCTTGTCCAATCTACAAAGTGAAATTGTTGACTTTGTTATTATTCATATCATTTTCATAATAAGGTTCAACATAATTTTCTTTTCATCGTTATCATAATGATGATTATACTGTCGAATTCATCGCTACTAATGGCATTGCAACTATGCAATTGCAATTATTCCAATGCTCATTATCGTCAAAAAAAAAAAGAGACTAGGATTAAAAATGAATCCGCCTTTTCCCTTAAAATCCACCTTTGCGTTGTCTTCGCGTCTGTTTCTTTCGTTTGTTTGTTTTTCATTTTATTTTGGGTGTCTTCTCTTTTTCCCCTGATCTGACGAACCCTAAATCCGGCAGTAGCCGGGAAGACTATTTTTACCTCGCCGGGTCATGCAAGGTTCAGCGGAATGAGAAACGGTGCTTGTGGAACGATTAGTCAGTATCGTGTGACGTCACAAGAACACAAGAAAATGACCGGGAATGACACTAGAAATTATGAAAATTTCGTCGCAAAACTATCGAAGGATCATGTCCCCCTGCAGAGTATAAATGTCGTTCTTGTTTTAATTTGCAACATTTGCAGGAAGTTTGATCAGAATTCACCTTTCATCAATGTATAATGATGACTGTAAGGGGCGATTGTGTGGCAACGAGCAACTCACAGCTATTGAAAGGAATGCTACTCACGTCAAAAACGCGTGTATAATGTGGACTGAGTGAATGTGCACAGCGATATTAGTAGAACGCATCTGCAAAGTGGGATGAAAATCGGTCGATCCGTTCATAAATAAAATTGATATGTCTTATCAAAGTTTCAGTTTTGCCATCGCTGGATGAGAGGACTTCAACAGTTCATTACGTAACTATTACAGAATAACGGTACAGAGGAAATTAAGCAACAAACTACCTCGTCATTTTTACCAATTCAAGAGAAAAGTTTACTCTTCTTTTGTTTTTATTCTTTAGTACTCTAAGCCTTGACAGTGAACTTGAATAATGAGTGTATATAATCTCACTCTTATTGGTGTGTAGTCACTGTGTCTGTACATGATCATCCGCTTCAAGAGTGCTATAAATATTGCTACGGGCCCCTTCTTGTGCAGTAATCACTTTTAATCGTCCCTCGTCTAAAAGGACGTTAGGGGTCATGCTAAAAAATAGTTTAGTGACCGCGACTGGTCAGACTTGGACTTTTCCGACCTATCACGCCAGAGATTTCCCCCTTCAGCTCCCCGCTGGTCAAATGAACACAGAGTGCAGCGGCGGATCCAGGAATTCCTTGAAGGGGGAGAGCCTTTACAGCCCGGTGCGCCCACGCGAGGATCCGCCACTGGAGTGGAGAGCCCATAGTTACAATGACAGACCTATCTTGACACCCTTTATCATGTGCACAAACGTGTTGTGCTAGTTTTGTTTTATTTTTTTTTCATTGCAATCAAAATAAAATACCTAAATATTCAAGAACGACCCAAGTCCAAGTTTGACTATTAAAACTCCTTGCAAAATAATGCAAAGTTGATATAGATAATCATATAGACAAGTGTTTCATCTTTACATACATAACTTTAAACTGAACTATCACAGATATTAGGATGTTACCCTTTTCTTTCACGAGTTTCTCTAAATGTCTTTCTTGAATTCTAGTGTGCATAGTATTCTATAGAATACGGTTCAAAACAGGTGCCCTATAGGGTGATTGTCAGCAGGTTGACATGATTATATACGAGTGACTACTTGTGAAAAACAACAAAAAACAAATAAAAATGTGCTTGAGTACGTGGGGTTATAGGGTGAGGGTGGGGCAGGGTAGGGGTTGGAAGGAGGGAAATCCCCTAACCATTACATTGCATGTTGTTGTCGTCATTGTTGCGTTACTCTTTAAAGGGGTGCTCACGAGGGGGGGGGGGGGTGAACAAACTTCATCGTATGGTAGCAAAGAGGTCAAAACCAGTGAAATAAGGTTCAGCAGGAATGGGGGGGGGGGGGGAGGAGTAACTTCGGCACTATGCAAGCACGACATAAAGCGGTTCTTGGGGCCTCAAATTTTTGTTCACTTGTTACATCAAGATCATTTTTACATCAAAACAAAATACAGAAAAAAGCTTATGTGAATAACTATAAATAAATATTACTTAAACATTATATATATATATATATATATATATATATACATATATACATATACATATTATATATTATATATTATTAATGTACCGTGTAATTTGTATCAAACAATTATCAGTATTTTGTATTCATCAAGATTATCAATTCTTATTCAAAAATCCTATGATTTGTACAAAAGAAAAATGTATTTGTATATTCCTTTTGTCATAAAATTGCAGAAATAAATATCAAATATCAAATAGAGTGTACTAGATATGTATGCACAAATAGTTATAATATGTACACATGCATGTGTGTGTGTATATATCAGTTGTTAGTTTGACTGAGTTAACGTATCGAAGATGATTTATAGTTGAAACCTTGAAGAACTTCCAAACCCTGGCTGCCCCCAGACCGCCCTTAGATGTGCGATTCCGTGACTAATCAACTCATGGCTGTGTATGCTATTTCGGCACACGACTCTTGCAACACATGTCCGATGTGTGGTTATATTAAAGGGAAACTTTGATAAAATTGCTACACCAAGCGGAGTAAGATTTGTTCATACAGCCGGGGAAAGAGAAACAAGAGAAAGAGTGCAAAAGTCTGATCACCTTTCAGGGGATATTTTCTTTCTTCTTTTTTTTTTTGCCTTTGTAAAAAACAAATGGGCATTTAAAAAATGGCGCTGTTTAACGATACTTAAGTCTAAAAAATCTGGGCTGTATATGGCTCTATGTATTAACAGAATTTCCTATTGTCAAAGTTTTACATGAAACTATGAAAAAATACACTTGAAAGTTAATCCTACAATAAATGTTTCAAAATAAGTGATAATCTGTGGATTGCCGATTTACTTTATACTTTATAAGGGGAAATCCAGTCCAAATATAAGTTAGTCTGATAAGAAAGAGTATAATATTACGAGTTTAACGGTAAAGTTTTGATCGAAATTGGATGAAAAATAAGGAAGTTATGACATTTTGAAGTTTCGCTAATTTTTGAGAAAACAGCTCTTGAACGGTCAATATGAATATGCAAATGGCAAAGTGAGCCTGTCATCCCCTCACAACTTGCCATATAGTTTGTACTTAAAATTCTGACATTTTAGGTTTTTCATTCAATCGCAACTATGCCTAAGGCTCAAATCCTGATATATCTAACTGATCACTATTCTGAAGTTATTCAACCAGGAATAACATCATGTTTCAGACTTCAATGACAGAAACATTGAATTTTCGCCAATTTTTTTACACAGTCAATGAAAAATTGTGAGGTTATGACATGGTCAGCTGACTCATTTGCATATTCATATCCACTGTACAAGAACTGTTTTGCAGATATTAGCAAAACTCAAACTTTCATAACTTCTTTATTTTTCATCTGATTTCGATGAAAATTATACCATTGAACTCGTAAGATTTCACTCTTTTTATCAAACTAACTTATATTTGGACTGGATTTCCTTTTTGAATATTTCTTAATATCCTACTATCCTAATACATTTTGTCAGTGGTGACAGAATAAAAATATGTTTTAATATCCTTAGATCTCCATGAGACTTTCAGTTTCTATTAGTTTGACATCAGCTGTTCGTGATAGAGTCAAATTTGACGTTTAATGGGAATCTATCCCAAATTTATAGGTGGTTCAAAGAATGCACAATAATGTATGCAGAACATATCTGTGAAGTTTCAGGAAGCTTTTTTGAAGACAAAGTCTTATCAGTTTTTAAGTTATGGTTTTGGTGTTATCTTCGCTGAAAAAGAAGGCTACAACAGTTCATAATGTCATAGTAGTAAAGGACAAAATGATATAGTTGAACTTGAAAGAAAATGGCACATTATTAGTATTGTACTTCCATTTTTTTCCTACCACAATAAAAGGCTCATGATTTGTGTCCTCGAGAAGCCGGGGTTATAAATGTTACCCTTCACGTTTGTCAAAAATAGTTTGAGAGAATGTTTATAAATTTTCCATTATAAGAAATGACAGTTTGTAGAATTTTCTTCACATTCTCTTTATTGCATTCTTTCACCATGACAGCAGAAATACCTTTGAAGGTTTCTTTAATATCCAACAATGATGACGTAAGAATCTAATCAAAACTTTGAAAATGTATAATGTCTGACGGACCATCACCTTCTTTTACTCCTTCTGCATACAGGGAATTAAAATGCATCTGATATTATGGTACTACCCCTTTAATGGAATACAATGACACTCAGAGGCCTCGTAAAATCACCAATGGATCTGCTTTGCTTACTTATACGCCTGGTTGCCGCATCCATATCACAAGCATACCTAATAAAATAGCCCAACATTTTAATATACCTTGCTCCGTTGTTAGTAAATGTATTTAAAAAGGTGGAGCATCTTAAAGGGATCGTATTGTTTTGGTTGAGACCTAATTTCAGGTTTCTAAAAATTTTTTGGTGAGATATTGAGAAACTTCTTATAGAATATGAAAGAGCATGTAATTATATGAGGAATTCAACTTTTATTTGATGAAAATTGGTTTTGAAATGGCTGATATATCCAAAAAAGAGCGATTCTAATAAAGTGTGGGACCCACACTTTATTACGATCGCTTAGTTTTACTTTGTTTTTGAATGTTTCAGTCATTCCAAACCAGATTTTCATCAAATAAGCTTTGAATTCTTCTTAAAATGGAATCCTATCGGTTAGCGACAGCTGCTAAATCTTCGAATCCGCAGTTAATCCTTAAATTGGCCACAAATTCTAAAAACATTCATACGTTGATGTCTTTATCTTGCCAAATTGATTTTATTTGGCTGTTTTTTTTTTGTTGTTGTTTTTTTTTACAGATTTTCTTTGGGGGGGGGAATTTAGGAAATTGCCCAATTTCATTAAATCTTCATCAGTATAGAACACGAAGGCAAATCTAAAAACTCAAATTTAATGAGGACACCGTGACACTTTTAGCAGCAAACAAAACACCAGAACAGGATGGGTTATGTGGAGATTACTTTGGCGGCTAGAAGTTATGACAAATACCGTCATTCGGATTCACGCGTATTAAACCCCCGCGAGAGCACTGAACAGGCTTTCTGCTTGATGCTGTTATTATTCGCCTCCTTGATGTTTTGGATCAGGTGCGACAAAATGTAAACATTCATTGAGTGCTATGATATCTTCCTAATTCTCCAAAAGGTCTCCCTAATTTTCTTTCTCCTTTCACCGCACGAATATATACAGCATACTATTACAGAATACAGTGCACTCCCTTTATAACGAACGCGGTTGCAACGAAATTTCGGTTACAACGAAGTAAAAGTTCAGACCACAACATTATCGGCTATTTATGTTGTTGTTGTTGTTTTTTCTTTGTTCGGTTATAACGAAATTTCGATATAAGGTAAGAAAACTGCCGGTCCCGAGGACTTCGTTATAATGGGAGACAACTGTAGTTAGATGCGTGCTGTATATTTTGACCTCGACCTCATGGTCACTGCACTTTGCCATGGACGTTCAAACTATTCTCAAATCACGTGGCACAGGTAAAGGAACCGGAATCTTCGTGTCTACAGTATTTTGTCCCTTGCTTGTCAACCCTTTCCATGCAATATTAATTCCCTGTCCATAGGTATTTGTGTGAAATTTCTGCACATTTGATACATTGGCACATACAGGGTTTAATAGCACCGACCAACTCCGCTGTCATCTGTAAGTCGTATACCTGTGGTACTAAAATACACTACAACAAATCGTGTCAAAATGAGCAACAGCAGATTGTAAACGATCATTTAGCAGCAGGGCGGAGGGGATGTATGAATTCCTCATTTAGGAGATTGTTACCCCCCCCCCCCTTTGTATTGAGAAGAACAACTTCGATGTTTCTGCGGGAAGGAATGATAACAATTTTGAGTGATGAAACAGTAGTCTTTTTTTGGGGACCTTTGAGCCACCGAAATCAACTTACGTGGATATATTTTATGCATTCATGTATACCTATATATTTTGACACTTAATGCCTATACGGGAATTAATTTTCTGCAATGTGTCACCAGTAGTGTGCGTGAATATGACATGTTTTCTTACTGCTCGGTTTGATCTTTAGCTTGGGGTCGGCTTCTTCGCATAACACTTCTCCCTCAAGTAATTAAGGTAACAATGAGGTCATTTCCGTCTCCAACCTTAGCTAGTGTCGGGGGGAAATGACGAATTAAAACATTCGGTTGAAGGAGGGAGCGGGGGAGGGGCAGGGTCATAATCGTCATGGAGAAAAAAAATATTGTCAAAGGCTGGCAGTGTAAATGCTTACTGTGTTTATGTGTGTATTCCCACATAATCACGTAGTCTTGGTGCTAATTAATTATGCAATGCTATACCCACGCTAATGTGTCATATTGTTCAATTCGCGCAATGTGTGTGTGTGTGTGTGTGTGTGTGTGTGTTTGTGTGCAGTAGTTGCTCTACAAAATATTGATATCAATATGATAAGATTCGATGCCTTAAAAAGTTTATATATTATCATTACTGTTATTATTTTAGCTGTTTACACAATGACGTCAATTTCTGGTTGCTTGCTCTCATTTTTACTTCCTCACATATAGGTTAACATCGAGGGATGCTATAACATGATATTTTGTTCTTTTTTATTTCATATCATCTGTTGTATCACATTCGAAAGTTTGCTTGTTTTGGGCTTTAGTTGTTTCATATTCCACACTTTACAAGTTGGTCATAAATATAGATAGAAACATTGCTTGCAAGGCCTAGGTTTCTAAAACCTTATATATAAAGCGTGTTCCTTAATATGAATGTTTAAATGTTCACTTGCCAAAGATAACAAATCATGGAAAAAGAAATGAGAAAATGCTGAGAAGAATAAAGCCAATGGCTGTCTGTTAGAGTTGAAAGGGAGTGAAAACCCAAACATACAACGTCATATGGATTGAATGAACACAGCAATATTATTATACAAGACATCAATGAAAGTTTGAGCAAAATCGGACAATCCGTTCAAAAGTTACGAACTTTTGAAATATTGGTGATGAGACCGCTGGATCAGAAGACTACCACAGGTCATGACGTGAAGTATGCACTATGATATAAAGAAGATATAAAGAAAATTCCACAAAATATCATGCCATATGAAATATACAAATTTCCTGGACTTGTTACTTACATCACGTCAAGGGTGGTATTATTCCCCCTGCTTCAGGAAGAAGTTAGTATAGGGCTATTTTCATTATGGTATGAAGGAAGTTAGTATAGAGCTATTTTCATGGTATGTGAAAATAATTTCTTTTTATACAACGTCCAAGTAGATCCTTGTAATTTGATTGGAGGATTGTTGGTGACGTGATATTAAATAAGTACTCCATTCAACGCGCCGTGCAATTTTGGTTGTATTTTTGCGTGCAACTTGGTTCGATTTTTTCGTTCTATTCCACGGTTCGAGAAATTGTACTGTACTGCGTGTACTGTGTGTTGCATATTGAGGATCGCATGCAGCTAGCGCAGGTACGTGTGCGGTACATGCATGCGCGTACGTAGGCCTACGTAGTGCTAGTGTTATACGTGTATATGAGCGCTAGTATAGCTGTGACCTGTATCTACACTGATTGCACAAGCCAGAAAGAGAATCGCAGTGGATCCACATGTAAGAACGGCTATATTTTTCATACATATATAGACTTCTAGGCCTACTTAGACCAAAAAGATCTACTTGGACGTTGTATAAATCAAATAGTGTATGGTCCTTACTCGTGCAATGGAACGAGATTTCGCACTCGGTGAAAGATGAGGCGCACTATTCAACTCGGCTTCGCCTCGTTGAATAGAGCGCCTCTATCTTTCACCTCGTGCGAAATCTCGTACCATTGCACTCGTGACCATTCACTATTTGTATAATATTGTCTTGATATCGTAATGCATATGTGATGTCATGATCTGTCTAGGAGTCTTCTGATCCAACGGTATCGTCAACAAAACTTTAAAAAAAAAATCAGAACTTTTGAACGGATTGTCCGATTTTCCTCAAACTTTCACTGATGTATTCTGCTAGCATTGCTGCATTCACTCAATCAGCATAAATTTTAGGGTTTCATTTCCCTTTAACTACCACAGAGCGGTGCAACACAGAGTGCGTAATAATAATCTCAACAACACCACCACCAACAACAGAAGCACAAAGAAAAACAAAATGTAGGGCTAGATGATGGAAGAGAATCTGCGATAGAAAGTGAAACACAGGACCTTAGCGAATAGCAGCACTTGCTGGGAATATACACCCTTATGTAATTATTAGAACAGAGATGTGTTAAAAAAAAAAAAAACAAAGCCAAAAATAAACGCAGTTCGCCAAAAACAGGTTGTATCAATGAACCCATATGTTGTTCTTTTTTTTCGAGGGGGAGGGGCCACTTGAGTCAGTCCTTACCTCTTGTTGGAAATGTAGAGGGAAAAGAGGAAAGATACTCATCATATTATAATCATGATGATGTTAATTACCGACATGTTGTCGGTACACAATCAGTTTGTTAATCGACACCAATATTGTTTGAGGGTTAGCATGGTTAGGAAAAACTGAAGTACCATGATATTCTGCAACAATGATTGTAGTGAAAAGTATAATGAAAGGAAGCGTTTTACATTAATTTGATATTTAAAAATGAATATTATTCCGATTTGTCAACCTTGTAGGTCGTCCAAAAACCCGCAAACAAATCTTCAATAAATAATTGTTTTCATTTTAGAGATTACATTCTTTAACAAAATTATTGACAAATGATTGTCGTAACATTTAATCACACAATGTAGGCTTGTAAGAACAAAACAACAGCGGCTTGTTTGATTCTGCTGAATCACCTACCGAAACATATTCCTATAACATTTTTGGCACAAACCAAAATATATTAAGTAGTAGCATTATAGCCCCTTTGCGATTATTACATGGGTGGTTGACACCTGTCCAATATCACCCTTCGGTTAAAATCATGTAAAAGTCTGGAAATTTATACTGATCTGCGGGTTGTTGTTTTTTGTATTTCATGTCCGATTTCGATAAGTTCACAGGCTTTTTTTTTTTCTTCTTTTAGTATTATCAGTCGGTACTTTTCAAAAGAGTCAACTTATGACGATTTGGAGTTGCACTCTAACTACGACTGGTCACGAGTCTACTACATAAGATTACAATGCACCAGGGCCCGCCAGTGTGTGTTATCATTATAAGTGAACGACAGTAGCGATGGTTACAGCGACTGCAGTTGAGGCGACAATCGCTTCTGTACTCACTCAATGGCTTTCTCGAGTTGAAACGCACGATCTGCTGACCTACAGTCACTATATAGGGAGTAACGAATGGAACGGTTCCATGTTTTATTCCTATTTTGTTATACATTCATCTCCATTCTCTTGAGGAATAGCCCTCTCAGTTAGGTTTACGTGTCGACGGATAAAATACAATGGTGTTCAGGGTAACAAAATAATAGAATCAAATTCCATCTATAGAAAATAAATCTATCGAAAAAAATGTAAACAGAATAGGTTTTCATTATATATACATATATTTCTAGAATATATATAGAATAGAAATAGTATGAAATGCAAAATACTAAACAGATAAGAGTTATGCATATAAGGGCATCCATGACACGGATTGCCTGCAGAGAGGTATTCCGGAATGTTTTGAAATAAGGTCAGTATATACCATACAGGTTAATCAAAAACCCGGTAGCGTGGGGATATACCATTCAATGGGGAGGCTGGCCAGATTCGGACATATTCAGAAATCCTCGTAGCGAATTGTGTACAGTATCGCTGACCTCTGTGTAGGCACACATTATAAGCCAAGAATCTCGAGTGAAGTCGAACTTTACCGATGAGCGTACGACGCTCCCATACGCCTAGACCGGTAATTCTATTCTACAGGGGTGAGGTTTAGGTGTGATGCTTGAATGTGCCCCGTTAAAGGGGCTGTACAGTACTGGTTAAGGTGGGGATTCATGTTTTTTACATTCCTAAGTGAGATAATGAGAAACCTCTTATGAAATATGAAAGGGCATGTAATTTTTAAAAGGATTAAATGTTTATTTGATGAAAATTGGTTTTCAAATGGCTGAGATATCCAAAAAAGTGATAATAATAAAAGACTACAGGCCACGCCTTTTATTAGGATCTTTTGTTTCACCTTGTTTTTGGATATCTCAGCCCGTGGCATTTCAAAACCGATTTTCATCAAATAAGCTTTTGATACCCCTTAGAATTGCATGCTCTTTGACGTCTCATAGAGCGCTTTCTGAATATCTCACAAAACGTTAAAAGCTAAATCCTCACCTCGTCCAGAACTGTACACACCCTTTAAGCAGTGAACGAATATTCAATTGGACCATCCTCCCCCGCCACTACTGAAAAGCACACAGTGTCCCACAGAGTGTTCACAGTGTGTTCACATAGTCGACTATGTGAAAACGCTCGAATTTAACAGTGTGTAGATGATTTCACACTTAGGTGTCTACGTGGTAATAATCTGTGTCACACTGTGGAGTGATGATTCACAATGTGTTTACACTGTTAAAACACTCGAATTTAACAGTTTAAAGAGATTTCACACTGTGTTCACAATGTATTCACATTATGTTTCTCACACTGTGAGACACTGTGTTCCTTCCGACAGGGTCGACCCCTCGTCCCCACCCCACGCTACCGGCCATTAATGAAGTTGATTGATGACACGAATTACGTACGTCATATAATTAACTCAGTGAAGAGAGAAAGTTGTTTATATGTGTTGTTTCGTGCTTTATTTGGGGGGAGGGGCGAAGAGGGTTGATATCTCACCTGCGTTGGTCGCTACTAAATCTTGGCGTAGTCTTTCGCTTGTGTTGGAGTCTAATGCTCGGGACTGGAGTAGGAGAGGAAGGAAATGATAGAGGGCGCAACTCAAGACGACGAACGACCATGATACCCCTATCAGGAACCTTCGTTTCGACGCCAAAATTCTGCAGGAAAAAAGACAAGGCGTAAAGTGGCAATTATTTATCATTTGTCTTTTTTTAATGATGATCCAGTCCAGATGACCCGGATTCGAATCCCGAGTCTAGCTGAGTTATGTTGTATGCAATCATACCGTCCCTTCTAGTGTAAAAGGCAATCCTGAGAATGGTTATATAATGGGTGTACGTCACGTGTTCGGCACCACGAATCGTTTATTATATACAGCCCGTGTGTCACATAGCTTACGAACTATACAGCCCACAAGCCACACAGTCCAAGGGTTTTACACTAAGCAAACAAGTGTGACAAGGCTCGCGAGTTTGACGGTAAGCAAACAATATCCACCAGTCCGGCACAAACGGTCTAGTGATGTAATGTCGAACTCGTGGGTCGTTTTTACCTAGTGTCGAACTCGAAGGCCTTTTTTGCGCTTAGTGCTGAACTCCTAGACCTTGCTTGCCTAGTGTCGGACACATGGGCCTAATTTGCCTTGTGTTGACTTCCTTGGCTCCATGACTCGTGGGCTGCATGTGGCTCATGGACCTCTTTTTTTCAATATCGAACTCCTGGGCCTTATGACTCATGGGTGTCGGTCATGTGGGATGACCTCCATTATGGGGGTCTCGTGTGTAGAGAGAGCTACAACCACGCAGATGATATAAAAAGATTCCGCTTCGTTCATTCATTGCAAAGAGCAGGGTGCATAACCCGGTCAGTTAGTACTCCTCAACCAAAGTACACACATATAATACAGCTTGGCTCCCGTGAAGACTACCATCACTATAAGAGTCAGGCTGAACATGGGTTATCAAGCTTTAGGCGTCTTGTTTCACCTCGTGATGATGATGATGATCTACAGCATTTGTACAGCGCAACATATCTGTTGTAGAAACATTTAAAGACGTACACTCCTCCAAAAGAGTTAGCTGAATGCCTGGTGAAAAATGTGAGTCTTGAGTTAGGCTTTGAAGTGATACAGTTTGTCAATTTCAGGGAGAAAAGGAGAAAAGTCTTGTCCTGAGGAAAAAAAAAGAACACCAAAGAGGTTCTCTATACCCATAGAGTATGCGCACGCATGTAGAAGCGGGGCCATTTGAAAGACCCGCTGCCATTAGCAAAAAGGTCGAGAAGCCGAGAATCTGCGGAATATGGAACTCCAAATGCCTCAAAGATGAGTAGCATTTGGCTGCTAAAAACAAGAGTGTCGTTTGCACGTATAAGCTTTTTTTTTCACTCTATTTGCACGATTTTGGCCGTTAAATACAGCCCATGAAGCCCATATAAACAAAGACAGAACTCTGGATTTAAGTAATTTATTAGGTTCCTTTGGTTGTTACTATTCTGTTTAACTGCATTGAATATCATACTGTATACATTATATATTCATGAATAAGATATGAGATATTATTAACTATGCATGCTATATCGATACAGTGGGCAGTTCCACACCAAATGAGACATCAGAGGGAAAAAGTCAAAGGTGTGTGATATGCTTTACACCACAGGAAAGAGGAGATTTTACACTCCTTTCATCTAAGATACCTTTATGTTAGAGG
Organism: Diadema setosum; assembly: GCA_033980235.1. Classification (NCBI taxonomy): domain Eukaryota; kingdom Metazoa; phylum Echinodermata; class Echinoidea; order Diadematoida; family Diadematidae; genus Diadema; species Diadema setosum. The sequence goes on from CM067065.1 coordinate 12,697,463, forward strand.
GGAAGTTGTAAAATTTTATCCTGGAAAAAAAAAATGGCCAGTCTTGGGGAAAAAAGTTTAGTCCAAATTGTACAATATGCTTGAAAAGATAAACAATGAGACTTCTTCCATTGTAACTGCGTTAGAATAATATCATATAATGTTATGAAATACTATAAACCCTATATTCTTGAAATATAATGTATAACAGAATTTTCACCATTTATATTTGCACATTTTGTTTGATATACCAAATTCTAATGACATGTCAGGCCGTTACCAGTTACTTGTCATGCCGTTATGTTATAGGAACATTTTTTCTTAAATTTTAACTTCTTGTGTGGCTTTTGTGTAAAGCAGGCTTCAGTTCATTTTTATCATCATCTTCATTGCTGAGCAATTTGGAGTAAGTTACATCATGTCAGTGATAGTAGTGGAAATAAGAAGAAGTAAAAAAAAAAAAAAAAAAAAGGTCAAATGCCAAACCAATATCATAATGGAGTTACCCATATTTACTATAAAATACAGTTCATAATGTACCGATGAATAAATTAAGCATGTGATACGTAATAGATGGTATAAGCGGCACGTGAATGGAGAATGGTAAGCCCGTGTTGATAGCAAGCCGTGGGCTCCAATGGTATAATGAAGGGTAGACCAGTCATGCCAATAGTAATTCGAGGGGTATGCTGAAAGGTGTGCTAAATGGTAAGCTAAATGGTAATTCTCAACGGTATAGTGAAGGGTATATAGACCAATGGTAATGAGTGCTATTCTGACGGGAAACCAGTGGTGTGCTATAGGTTATGAAATGGTATACTGGATAGTATTTTGTGAATGGTTAGTGGTATGCAAATTAGATGTTTCAATTATTTCGATTAGTTTGAATGGTAATTCGGAATAGTGAATGGTAAATGAAGGGTGACTTGGCCTTATTACGTTGAAAGAAAAAAAAACTTACTTTATAGGCCTACTGAGGTCCAGAAACAAAGACATTTCGCATCCGTCCATTAACAGAACTCGAAAGGTTTAAGAGTTAACGATGGCAGGCCTTAGAGTATTTTTTTTTTTTTTTTTACGATTGAGTTTCATCGATGCACTGACTGCAGTTATTGTACTCCATACACAGCCCTGTCGGGAAGCGATGCTGCTGCGCTTCCATGGGTTTGGCTGGGCTATCGCTTCAGGGAACGGTGAAGGGATGGTATAGTTTCGGTTTAGATGGGGCTTCAGGTTTCCAACATTTTTTAAAGATGATAAGAAAACCTCTCACGACATATTAGTGAGCGTCCATTCTTAGAGGAATTCAAATATTGTTTGATGAAAATTTGGTTTTGAAATGGCTGAAACATCCAAAAACAAAGAGGTCCTGAAAGAGATGGGACACACCTTATATTGCAACCATATTGTTTCACTTTATCTTTAGATAGCTCAGCCTTATTAGCATGTTTGTTTGTTTGTTTGTTTGATTAATTTTTTTTCCAACACAATTTCATACATAAATCAAGATATTTTTCAGTAATATCACATAAACTATCAGTAAGCAGATTACAATGTACATGATTCAAAGAAGGAAAATTAATGTGTAAATTAATTCCATTAACAAAATATAGCTCGTATTAACAAATTTCCAAGTAATTACCTGAGAAATTATGCGGAAGAAGGATTGCCACTATAAGCAAAAGCTTGAACACGTGGCATCCCAGGGACCTATATCTACATAATACACATTAATATTGTTTGCGGAATGGGGAAATACTACAAAAATATAATACACTGTAAATGCATTATGTTTTATATTCTACTGCATAGATACGAGTAGAAATAAAGTGTATGATGATGATGATGATGATGATGACGATGATGATGATGACAAGGTAATAATGAGAAAAAATGTGGTAATGGTGATAAAAGTGATGGTGGTGATGATGAATATAATGGGAATGAAATGAAATGATAGACACAGAAACATTGTTGCATGCATATTTGTTGCATGTTCAGCATGCGAATTTCGAGTTCGACTTAAATGCTCTCTATATATCATAAGTGTTTTGTTTTTTTTATTGCCTCGCATCTCAACCAAAATTATACTATCCCTTTACCGGTACTCAGTGAGGGTCAACAGTGTCTTCTATCCGTTGGTCTACTTAAAGGAGCATTCCAGACTATTTTCATAATTTCATGTGGATAGTACATAAATCAACAGCTCCATGTATAGATTTGTGGAATTCATTGTGGTTCTTGAGCAGAGAAACAATACTTTGAAAACCTTAAACAAATTACACTGAACAAGGATGATGACAATAGGAGGTTCACATATTTCAGAAATGTAGCAGAGTAATTTCATTACAATACCGCTTGCTTGTGAGTTCACCTGTGTATAATCTATGCATGCCTTCCTCTTTTGTTCTACTTCCTTGAGCCCCCACTCACCCATTCTTATGATGACCCTGCCACGTCATCATCCTTGTTCATGGCAATTTGTTCTAAATTTCGAAAATATTCTCATTCTTTATCCGGATTGTCATAAATTCTGAAACTCTGTCCTAAGTATAACGAATTTATAGTTGTTCAAATGTAAAAAAGCTGAAAATCATCCGGAGGTCTCCTTTAAATCTGGCAAAGTAAGCGGTGATCTTACCTGGGCATGCTGAACCAAGTAGAATCTATTTGTTTAACACTAGAATCCAGTCTCATCTTGCTGTTCCAGATCCAAGGCAGGTGTAACTTTATATGCTTTCAATCTAGTAGCATGCACTATATAAACAGCAACAGTAAATAGATATCAAAGCAGTAACACCTACACTTCAGATATATTACAAGTGTGTGCACGAGTGTACTGTTTCTAAGTGATATATGGTTCATCATTACTCTGTACCAGATTTTTTCTCAAGTCTACTCAAATATAGTTTTAATCCTATTTCATTAAATCTCACAATTTTCGCACCATGCATATTGATAATTCACTATGATTACTTCAGTTCTCCTCACAATGTATCGTTACTGTAAGGTTTCAATTACAGTTGCTTAATCTGTTCATCCACATTATCTTGTTTACATTATTTCTCTCACTATTAAAGAAAGTTAATGATCTGTACATTATGCTATACTGTGGAAAAAATAGAAATAAACTTGGACTTGAACTTCAATCTGTGAGCCTGTGTAATTGACGTGTATACGTTTGACAATTTTTTGGCTTCACAATAACGCTCCTATTTTACACATGAACGAGTTTTTTTTTTTTTTCTCTCTCTCTCTCTCTCTCTCTTTCTTCTGACAATCATTCATTCAAGCGTATGGCACAATGTGCCTGGTTGATACCGTTTGCTGACTATTGCTAGTCACCTGGGGCAAATCACAAGGGGTCGGCATCATTCGCCCGTTTTCTTGTGTGGTTGGGCAGGGCGACCACTTCACCTTTACTTTCTTGCTTTTACTTTCTTGTGGTAAACGTGAACGTATGTCCTTGTGAAATATAGCGGCATGTGGGCAAATATTCGTTTTCTTTTGAACCAAATGGTTTTTCCAACGCATCTGTGTTTTCCATGCATTATCATAGGCGCTCCCGGATTCTGGGCTCTGTGAGTCGACCTCTTTCGTGCGTGCGGGCCACTGGCAGTTGACTATTCTGTTCTGTACGCACCTAAATGGTTAGAGTTTACTCTATTATACTTAGAACCTCTTTGGTGTTTACCAACGTCCAATTAGCCTAGAAGAGTGTATGTGAAGTTTGACAAGGTTTGTCCTCATTGTGCTTGTCTATGTTCCACTGGAATCCAAAATTACGAACGGAAAATCACCATATTGCAAAAGTGGTTATCGGAAAGATGCTCGGCTCGTCTAAAATTTTTACCAGCAAGCTCGTGAAGCCACATCGATTAAGGGCAAAACTATAGCAACAAATAATACCAAGGACTCATTTCAAATTGATGGCTTACGTAAATTCAGTCTGCAAATTTGCGTCTGAAGAAGATATTCAAACGTTAAGTCGAAGCTGACCATAAGGTTAATTTTTGTTTCGGATGTGATCCGACAGAACGTTTTGCTCGTAAAATTAAATGTTGCTTTATGAAGTCTTGACAATTAAGCGATAGTGACATTTTGAATACTGCGAAGCTATTATGGTTACGACCGGGCTGAACACATGGTTCCATGTTTTATTGCTGAAAAAATAACGATTCTATACCCGGATACTACTTATGAAAATAATTTGTACCCTCTTACAATTTAATTTTTATGCAGCAATATAAATCAGATAACATATATGCTTTTAATGATCTACAATAAGAAATATTATTGCCTTTCCGCACCCATGGTGAAGTACCAGTTTCTTTAGAATTCCGGATATCCCTAAAATGTCATGCTTAATAATTTTATTTGAATCGGGGCTTCAATGTTGTAAATTATGGCATTTCATGCTCATATGCCTCCAATAAATCAAATACTGAACTTGGCTGCATCGGATATACCTTAGCGGCATGAATTGACTACTGTGAATCTCATGTCAGGCTGAAAGTGTTGAAATCATTCAGATTCGCTGGAAGAGAAGACTACAGCAGTTAGTGACGTCACTGCAGGAAAACGATATAAAGAAATTTTGAAAAGAATTCAAAAATTTAAAAAAAAATCATTTTTTTTTCATGTAAAAGCACTCCTCCTGTGCGTCCTGTTAAGGATAATTATTGTCCCTCAACTTTCTGAAAAAGGTAATGTAATTGTTTTTTCATTACGTTAAAAGATTTGATTTTGAGTAATTGTCTTTGTATTTTATTTGTATCGTGCTGTTCTTCTGTGACGTCATGAACTGTTGTAGTCTTCTCATCTGGTAATGGCGGCACCGAAACTTTCAAAAAAGAAAACCCTACCTATTGAACGGATTGTCTGATTTTCCTCTTTTTTCAGTGACGTGTTCTACTAATATTGCTGCATTCACCCAATCCAGATATAATATTTGGGGAAACTTTCCCGTCGTTTAAGGACCTCTGAGAACTGTCTAAGTAGGCACTAAGATCAATCGAATATCTCTGGGTACAATGTAAATTGCTTGTTTCTCCTCATGTGAGCTTGTTGGAGAATAGTTTACAGTTGTGAGATGTAAACTGCCACTTTCTGTGAACTTCCAACTTTGTCGATAGCGGAAGTTTACTATTTGGCAGAGCGTTGTGCGTACTATTGGCAACTTCCACGATTTTATCACATTTTCTTTCAATGAATGGGACGGTACGACGACAATCAGATGCTTAATAATACATTGGCACAGGCTGTGACAGGTCTACTCCAACACGCTGCAGCGATGCAACGATGATCATTAATTCTTCCGCTCACTATCCTTCATTAGGGATTAAACGAAAAAGAAAAAGACAGCTTCCGGTTAATGGATGAACAAGTTCTCCCTCCCCTCCACGCGCCGCAGTCACGTGACCGGAAATCTCGCCCGTCCATTGTGTCTCTTTTAAACATGGCTAGTGTTGTCGTTTGGCAATTTGTGACATGCAAATTACATGACTGATGAAGGTGGTGTGTTTGTTTGTTTTTAATTCTATATGGTTCTTGAATGTGAAGGACAAACGTAATTCATTCATAAACGAGTGCATTGTTTTTGAGTGGCAAAGGTAAATATCTTCTGAAATTGCGTGGTGCTACAAAAAGTTGATTGATAACTAAATTTATCTTCCGCAGTATTGATATGACAGCTCATGTCTGTTCTCATTTGGCAATTACAGCTGATCAGCGTTCAAAACTCATTCACCTGCCGATAATTAGATTACTTTTGACAAATTTGAGCAAATACATACAATAATAATCTTAAACTCTTTTTTTTTTTTTTTGCACGGGAATAACCGACAAAAATTGTCATTGACAATGAGTTAACACCAGAACAGTAGGACTAGACAATTAATCAAAATTGATATGGATTTTGTCACGCTTTTATTGGTCAAGTTCACCTTGAAGCAGTTTAATTACACAGAGAGAGAGAGACAAACAAAACTAATGATAAATCGCTTATTTCTTAATTAAGTCGTGGTAGAAATATTGAATAAACTACATGCATCCATTCAAACATATCATCAATTGTATTGGACAAAGAGTATGTTCATAAGCCCACCTCGCCCCCTCCCCCCCCCCCCCAAAAAAAAAGAAAACAAACAAACAAAGGAACGTCCATGGGTTCATCTTTGAAAGGCAATGTAGGTATTGACTTTTTGAATTGAATATCAGTCAGCAATACATCTGATCATACATGCCAACGTTTTGATTTGAGGAAGCGGTAAGATGCAATGAACCCTGTCCCCGTTCAGGGTAGAAAAACATGTCTTAAAGTTGTCATAACCATAGTAGATTGTTCACAGAGGCAAATTATTCTCTACCCTTTGAGTCAGGTAAACATATCTGAATTTTCAGAGATAACTGTTCCAATTCGTGGAAAGTGATACATTCACTCTGCATGTATATAGAGTAAGATAGTGTATGAGCAAAATGGCTTCTTTCGAACGCGCATTGTGTTGAAATATTGTTGGTAAATCATTCGCATGGAAAAGGTGTACATAAAAACAAAAGGCAAACAGTGTGCTCGAAGGCTTCAAGGTTTCCTTTTCAGCTTATTTATTAGTGCGGAAGAAGAAGAAGAAAAGTCAGACTTCATTTATTACATTGAGGGTGACAATGGGGACGAAAGATTTCGCTCTGGTACCACAATGAACGTCTATGGAGGTGGAAGACTTGATCGCGCTTCAAGGTGCAGACTTCTTTTCTCTTCTTCATGCAATATTGATAACCTGAAATGCCCTTTATTCGTTTTCATCGGTCAACCATGCATTCGGGGTTTGGTGATCTGTATTACCCCGCACCCTCGTTCTGCCTGTACATTGTTACTATACCGCAGACTTAATATGATATGGATATCATAACACGAAAAGGGGTACAAAGTATTCGACCATCATCTCAGTCACTATATAACATCGTTCCTTATGGTGCTATTTGTTCCTCGCTCGTACAAAGGTGGGTTCCCACTGCCAACTATAGATCAACTCTTTCAAGTCCGATCAACCTGTTTTGGCCTCGTCGGGATTTCTCTGCAAAGAGCGATCGGGGTCAATCTACCTTGATCGGCATCTGTCCGGCTTTCCACACGACCATTTTTGACATGTCAAAATATATTGTGTAGAGGTCGAGAATGCAAGCGATCAAACAGCGATCGGGTATTGGTCTAGTTGAGGTCAAGCTGGTCGGAAATTATCGTACAGAGTTCTAGTTTGATCGAAATTGATTTTTGTTTCCACCTGTCAGTACCAGATCATCTAAACTCGGCTGCGATACAACTGGTTCGCGATCAACTCTATTTAATGAACAACTTTACTGCAGTACGATCGCTACGCGACTGCTGTAGACGGCTAATCGACCAAACTCGCTCACTATTTTACTGCAATCCGACCCCTCTCGATCACATCCCAACTAGCACTTTTGGACCGCACTTGATCTTACCGATCCCAACTCGATCATGGACGAGCACACATGACGTACAGATTTAAGCACGGTTTCCCTCGAACCGGTATTAATGTTACTTGTTTCTAGAACGGGTGCTGTTCGTTATTCCGAAGGTTCGTTATTCCGAAGGGTCGTTAATCCGAAACACACAAATTCCCTATACTTCGATGTTCGTTAATCTGAAAATGAAAAAGGGTTCGTTAATCCGAACATTTGTGGCGTTATTCCGAAGGTTCGTTATTCCGAAGATTCGTTAATCTGAAAATGAAATTCGAACAATGAACCTTCGGAATAACGAATCTTCGGACTAAAGAGCCTTCGGAATAACGAACCTTCGGAATAACGAGCTGTAACCTTCTAGAACAGTTAAAAGCATACAAATGACTGTGACAAGGTACAGATCCTCTCATTATACCACATTCCACTAACAAATGCTATTAAAGATGCCGCGAAAATCTTTCAGATTCAGAGAGTCACCGTGGTTGCTAACATTGAGCGAGATGATTATAATGGTGACATCTTCCATCATAACCCTGAAGATACAAATGGTAAGAAAAGGGGGGGGGGGGGGCACATCAGCAGTCACCAGCCTCCAACAAACATTCAGTCGTAGATAGGAATATGGACACAATTCTGTCATTCATAGTTCGAAACCTCGAATTACTCTTAATAAAACAATGACGTTCATTTTTGTTGCCATATTAAAACTAACGAGAGCATATCGTAATGAATTCCTTATTGAGCTTTGCGTTTTTGAAAGTCACGCAATCTCTTTTCGCTGTGTAAGCTAACCATGGGGCAAGACACGAAGGCGTAATATCTGTTGAGTGTTATGACATTGTAGACTGCCAAAAAGCATCAAATGAATTAGAATCCCAAAGAGTTCAAGGTTTTATGAACAGTAAACTATAACTGTGTAACGTGACCTCACATGCGCTCATTGTGACTTATTTCCCATGTACTTCAACGAGAACAATTTAAGGCATTGTTTACCATTTGCAAACGAAACAAAAACCCAGCTTTAGTGCTTCAAAATAGTTCTTAAATATGAGTAAGGGATAGAAACAACCAGTGCAAAACAATAAATCAGTATAATCAATGTTAAGTGTTGTTGAATTAAAAAAAATGTGAAAAATAGTTATAATAAAATTGTTTCTAGACTAAAGCGTTTGCAGTTATCGTTTAGTGAGAAAAATAGTGATATCTCCCCATACTTTAGGCTTTATTACAAAACTTTTACATGTAGGATGTTTTGTGATATAAACTGACCTACACATAATGCATCAAAATGTGATAACTCGAACATTTTTAAATCACTGCTCCCAACGGTAAACAGTACCTTTGAATTGAACGATGTTTCGAAAGACAAAATAAGCCTTTTTGAACACACCTCAAGTCATTAAAAAGATAAAGATTTTGTATTCTGATATGTTGTCGAGCAAAGATATCTATCGTCTATATGGCTGTAATGCTTAACTAACTATAAGAAATGAGCTGCTTTGATTTCGTATAACTGCGTCTGTGCAAATGTTACAAAATCTGTACTGCAACTATATGTTTTTGGAAATTAAACAAATTGAATTGAAATGATCACAACCCATGCACGATCCGTCAGCGACCCCTGTATGAGCAGGTCAAACAGGTTGGGTCGAGATGGTGTATACATATCGTGTAGAAGTCCAGATGGTGTAGATGGTCTTGTACTGATCGTAGGAGGATCGTACATGGATCCATGGGATTGAGTAGAGATCGAACTGGCTGTCTACGTCGTGCAGAAGTCGCAAACAGTCGGATGTGCGTCGTAAAAAGGTCGAATAGCGATCGGGAACGAGCTCGTGTTTAAGAACGATTTAAGTCGAGATTGGTCGGGGTAAATGTGGAGATCGGCTTTTTGATCGAGTTGATCTAATCTGCAGTGCGAAGACACCTTTACCAGAGCGGCGCTTTTCACAGTAGATTTTGAGTGACCAGTAAGATCTGTCTAGATTGATTCCCGCTCGTGTACGTAGGGCAGAGGCATTTATACTGATAGATAAACTACATCAAGAAATAGCAGAGTAGATACTCTAACGTTTCATGGAAGAACAATTCTGGGGAGGAAATACAGTCACAAGTACACACTAAAAACTAGCGGTACATTTGGGGTAGGCGTTTCTGCCTGTGTGCCAGTATCGGGCTTGTGAGCAAGTAAGTTCGTCTAGGAGTACTCGTTGGTGCGGGAACGGGTAGGCATCCTTGAGCGTAGGTCTTCCTACTTGTCGTTACCCTGAATAGTCTTGTAACAAAGACCAATTATGCATGTACATGTTACATTACATCGTGGAAGACTTGGTAGTGGATACAAAGGTTATTTTAAAGAACACATTTTACATATCTTGGTATACATAAAACTTGCAAGTACGTGTTTTAAGACAAAGTGTCAATACACCTGTAATCTTGGAATTGTTTTTCGGAGGCTTTACGATTATTAAATTCACGTTCTGATAACGAGAATACCTACCGCCAAACTGGTCGACCAATAAGCGAAAAGAAAGAAATCAATTTCTGCGATTATCAAACACCAGTGTAATTTTCTGAATGATATACCCAATTAATGGATGAAATCACATTAAAAAATAATAAAAATGTTTACAAAATATTTATAATGATGTATTTACTTAAAAATTTACGTATGATTATTTTAGTTATTCTTTTTTTTTCCTCATCTGTACAACTAGCCAAATTGGCCACTCATTCAAATGTCTGGAGCGGCGACGACGTACGTGTCGCCGAGCGGTAGATTTTCACGCAGGATGATCGCGCTGCGCATACAGCTTACACGTAACCGAATGTAACCGAGCAACTTTTGTATTGATCCAAAATGTGTCGAACATCAAGTGTATCAAGCTGACTAGCAAGATTAAACATTTATTATCGCGCTTCAGCTGGTAAAAAAACGTGCAACTGTAAGGATCTTCAATTCAAGCACGCAGTCGACAGAAGGCCATTAACTGATGCACAACTTCGGCACTAGACCAGACGTGTTACTGTTGACCACTTCTCGTAATGTCACGGTGAGTGAGTGTTGCTGTGTCACTGTATGATCATGACGGATCACAACTGGCTTAGAGTCTGTCTGAGGATCTAAAAACATTGTTAGCTAGAATGTTCTTAGTATATAGTGTGTAGACCACTAACAGTTCTAAGGCCTGTTTGTCGAAATGTTGTTTATACTAAGTCCCAACAATAACACTACTACAGCCAAACTATACAGGTCAGGTCAGAGGGAGTGCACTGCAATTAGTGTCTGACTATGTGACAGTACACCATTATCGAGACAATTGTGCATGCCACAAAGCAGTTACGAAGTTAGGTTAGTGAGTTACCGGTACTATGATAATGGTACCACTACCACAGCTTGAAAATTATGCCAGTTGACATCTTAACAGTTTTTTTGTTTTGTTTTATTAGATTAGTATAGAATCTGATGTCAGAACAAAGACAACTAACATGACTAACCTAGTATTTATGTTGATCTCAATTGACAATTCACAGCATCAATCCTTGATCTTTCTTGAAATACAATGTATGTCTAATCCTATGTAGCAGCTGCACACAGCTAGACTTGGCTGGGCTGCTATAATACTAGTAAATGTATCGGTGAGGTAGAGTACAGTCCTGTCGCTGTAGTCTACACAACGCCATGCCTTGCCTGGCGTCTGGTTGGGTTAGTACTAGGGTTGTGCTAACTGCGACTGGCAGCCCCATACGCATAGCGTAATGGGGCTGCGGACTGTGGCATTCAGGATCATGACAGGGTAGTTCCAGTAATATTTATGAACCTATTGTTGATGTCACTTGCAATATTCATCAGTGCATTCCTACCTTCGCAAACTTTTATTCTTATTGGAAGCAGTTGTGACCCGAACATTTTCCCTTTCTGAATTTACAAGGCAATAAACACTTACATGTACAAGAAACTGATGTAAGACCTAAACCTCACATTATAATGCTACCAGTTACACATTTCTTTTTGTTGTTGTTGTTATTTAGACAAGCAGCTAGTATGTGAATGCAGCTGTTCCACTACCGAGCTGTGGATAACTTTATGTCACATGTGAATGGATGTGACAAAGGTGAGGAGTACATCTGTTCTAAACATCTGGAAGTCAGTGGAGAGCAAAGATTATTCAAGAACTCTTCAAGGACGTTATCAAGCATACTTGGTAATGGTAAGTCTTTTAATGCCACATAAGTACTGTAGTTAAAACGAGAAAGAACCATGCAGAGCACAATACTACATGATGTACACGTAGTTACATGAGTTCAGCCCTGGGTCTTACTATCATTTGATAAATTGTGACTTGTAACACCAGAAGATGCATGTCCATTTTTGGGTAAGGCCTATACTTATCAGCACTACTGATTGTGTGGCAGTGGCATGATGGCCCCATGACTGCTGGATGTAGCATCAGTTAACAAGTGGCAAGATACATGTATGTGTGGTCCATGATAGGCTGTGAATTACTATAAATTCTTATACCTTTGCAGAAAGAATGACTTTGCAAGTATTGTAAATTGTGATTTTCCTATTAGATTATATGTAGGACGTAAACGACATGATTGTAATTCCTATGAATAATCAACCAGATAAATTGTCCAATTCCTTTATCTCAAATGAGGTAAACTGTCCCCTTTTTTTCCTGTTTTCTTTTTCTCTGTCCATAGATTCACACTTGGGTTCTCTTCACCCTTACAATACTCTGAAGCTGCAAGGACTCTCATCAAAAGGGCCCCCATCTTGGAAGACCCTGGCTGTAATACCACAGGTTTGTGTAAAGTGAAATATGATTTGAAAGGGAATGAGTCCATATTTGATTGGATATTTTGTCACGAAATAAGAAGAGCCTTTGTACATTCCAAATGTTTTGTGGAAAGTAAATGTTTATAGAGTTGTAAGTTAACTATTTGCCCCCCCCCCCCCCAAAAAAAAAAAGGGGTTGAACTTTATTATTGAAGCAAATGTGATAAGTTTTGCAGTTATGCTGCTTCTTCTTTTTCACATCAACTTTGAGCATAGATAATACATGTAATAACATTTTCAATGTAAACCAGGGTTTGAAACTAACTGATAATTTAATGTTTTTGAATGTTGCACTTTTGATTGCAGTTAATAAAATGTGAATAAAAGTTTGTTTGTTGTTATTAACAAATTTGTTGTGAATTCATTCCTCACTATTTGTCCAGGAACCTGCGGGACCACATCCAACGATATGGGACTTTTCGATTTCCCCTCCTGAATGTCAACGTCGAAGTAATGACCTCGTTTTAAGGAACTGTGCATACTCCATGTTCTCCAGTACATCCCAACGCCTGAATCGCAAACGCGTCTGCCAAGGATCTCATGGCCACCTATATTCAGAACACGAGTGATGTCATCACTTAGTGCAACCATTCGCCAGCCTGTTGGAGGGAAGGGAGCCATGACGTCGTAGCAGTACGTAGTGAACGACGTGCACTGAAAATCAAAATGGGCAATATCATCCCAGATGTGACAAACGAACTGTAGCAATCTGGAACCACTCTTGTACAAGAAAGATGGCCATGTCCACACAATCAGAAAGTCCCTATTAGTAATATGTGGGATTCCTTTTGCACCAGATGGCCTTCTCGTGGAGATGGAAGGAACAGTTCTCGCGTCTGCACCTGCACCAACATTTCTGCAGGGGTTGCTTCAACTTTGGCTGTGTAGTGCACATTTGGGCTGGAATATCCCAACACGAAGAGCGCACCAATATTTCATCCAACCCTGTCTCACAAGATTAGGATATATTACAAGTAATTACCATTCAAGGTACAGAGATTGATCAACTTAAATATCCCAGTAGATTCAGGTCGATTCTGGAAATTGCTTTGAATATTTCCAGCAATTCGTTCTTAAAGATAGGAAAGTTGATTAACGTTATATCCCAATAAATTCATGGTGGTTTTACTTCTTCTGGCCCATTGATAGGACAGAAACCTTTTACCTCAGCTGAATTTAGGCAACAAATTCTCATTTGGAGCTTTAATGTCTCAAGTATGTTAACTTGAATTTAAAAGAATATCCTTAAATACAATTCTTGTTTTGCTGCTTACATTGATTGTATGTCTCTGGCCTCTTAACACTGAGGTTAAAGTGTGATTTCCATCATAGTTATGAGCAAGGAAATCTTTTCATGTTGCTTGAATTCATTGCAAATCATAGTAAAGGTTGCCTTCCCCGTTTGAGGTACTCTATGTACACATGCACCAGATGCAGTATCAATTGAAAAATCTGTTATAAAATGTGTTTGTAGTGTACATATTCTTTGCAGGCGGAGCCTACTAACTTGATACAGGAATATTGGCAACTGAAGCAGTTCACCAAAATGATACTTACTAATCCCAAGTGCTGACCATACAAATATAGGTTGACTGCAGTGTATATTTTTACAGCCAAAGGAGAGTCAAGAATTTCTAAAGGTTCAGATGGTAGTGGAAAACTAAATCACTCTTGAGGTTTTTACATTGCGAGTAACAGGGTGAGGATTTGGTCACTTTGAATTATATACCTGCCCTCTCTTTACGTATATTGAAGTTAAATCTCCAAGCTCACATAAAAGCAAAACACAAACTTCCACATAGCTTCTATGTACAATAGGATCTTACGTGTTTCCCAGTAATCTACATCAAAGACACTTTTCTGAAAAAATACATGAGCATGAGCTTTACTTTCATGAAGATTCCTGTCATTGCCACTGCCGTTTCTAAATCTATATTTTCTTATTTAGAATGAATATGAAGTGCAATCAACCTTGCTTAAGTTGACCTTGCGTAGATCTAGCGATATTCAGTTAAGTTATTTATTTCCTTGAGAGCATTCATTACATTTGAGCAGTGTGTTGTAGTATGTTTGAACAGATTGATATACAGTAGTACCTGCGGTGTACGAGACATGAGCAGACAATTGAATGGTTTGCATGACATGGCTGCACACTAACCCATCTTTTCTTCTTTTTTTTATTTACTGGCCATACCCATCTGTTTGACCAGTAGGTACCCAGTTTGTCCATATTTAATGGTCCGTTCCTGAACAGTTGCTGGTCCAACGGTGATTTTCACTGGTCCTGGACTGTTTTACCAGTGCCAGTGGGCAGTGTTGTGCAAAGTGAGATTACCTCAACAGATGGGAGAACTGTAAGGAGATTGCCATTAGATTTAGCCTGATGGTCAAAACTTACTTATGTGATCCTCATCCAAAAGTTATTCTTCAGTGGTGAACTGATAGAGAAGACCATGTTAACCCATTGAGGACGGTTTGATTTTGCTACAACACACATTTCCCATAGACATTTGCCTCAGTATACTCATGACTTTTCAGCGGGTTCACACATCTTCATTTTTTATTTTATTTTATTTATTTATTTATTTTTTATTTTTTTTTTTTGCGGGGGGGGGGGGGGGGGGGGTCATGACTTCTCTCCAGTCGGATATAAAGCTGTATTTACGCAGCGTGCAAAACAAGCACTCACTACATGGATTTGATAGTACATTATGATATGACCAGTGTGCTGTTACATAATGAAGATAATCTCTTTCACTAAATGCACAAGTATATAAAATTGTGTTCTATAGGAAGAAATATCGTACTTAAAAATATAATTGATGGTGACAAACAGTGCGATAATAATACATGTACATGCAGTACGTCTACTACCGCCATCCAATTCATATCTGTGGCCTACCCATTTCTTAATGGTGCATAATCTGTTTACTTTTTTCTGAGATACAAATGTGTTTCTTGTGTGAAGAGCAAGGGGTATCACTTTGGTTTAATCAAAACTCACTGTACATTGTCTTATAATGCGTCAAGTTGAATGTAGTTTTCTTCGTGACAGAGTAAGAGGAATTTTGATAAGCACAGGTAGACAGACATTTACAGCGTATTGACAGTAGGTATCTATTACTGCAAAGAAGTGGATATACACATGGGACATAAAATCTGTTCATGTGCATTATGAAAGCAAAGAACTTTCCTTGATCCCCAAATACCTGCTTTCTTAGACTATAAGAAGCTCTCTTAGCTATTATCCAATTAAAATTAGTTCAAGGAAAGTAAACACTCAACACATTTGTGACACTTGTAACATTTTTCATTTTACTATTTTGCCACTTATGTGAAACTGTCGTCACACATCAAGACATAACATAGACCTATTGGGAGAAGCGTGCATTATGGTGGATGTATACCACTTACCATAACAATATTTCTAGTTTTACAGGTATTCCATTTCTCTTGAAATTCAAAGGTAAAGGTTTAAAAAGGCCATTTCAAAAACAAAACCCTTCTTAATTCAGAGCAATTCTGATATACTTGTTTCATTTTGCCCTTTTGATGCCAAATTTCGTTCCATATTTACCTATAAGTGCCACAGTGTTTTTCTGTCAAAGATTTTACCTTTGATTTAAAGATTATGAACAGCTGTTTCTATAATTTAACTGAAGTGATTTACAAACAAATTAAATCAAGTGATATTTCATTTGATATGATTGTGTAGGATGTTCAATGTGTGGACAAGTGAAAGATGTTCTTCAAGCCAACTTATGATTCATGAGAAATTATGGAAATGTGAATTTTGAGCATGTATGGATTTCATGGCTGTGTAATCTCAATATCTGAGTGTATATTATGACATATTTCGTTGTTGTGCAATTGTTATGTATTCCTGTAGGTACCTACACTGTTGTACATTGTGCCAAAGATAAGCAGTCTCAACTACATGTACTGCATAAGCTGTTCGTCTTTGCGTACATAAATATTTTTGTGAATGAGAAGGTCACAGGAATTGTCACAAGATCGTATTTTCGTGAATTGACACTGAGACCATCTTAAATGCACTAAATATTATACCCCAGTAGCGCTTGGTGAGAATTTTGCCTGGTAAATTTGCCAACCAAAAATGATTCAAAAATTCACAAAAATGGCAACTTATTTGGTACAGTGCACTACTACATCGTGTACATGTATATTTTTAAATGCAACAACCTTATTCGTATGTATAGCCCTCTGTGTTTGTAGTGCAATTTCAACACGTGGATGCTTTTGCTTTGTTATAAGTTTCCAGTGAATAAAGAATATAATTTGTACATTGTATATCAAGGAAAAACACCTTAGCATGTCTTATACATACAGTTGTATGCTGTAAACTTACTCTCATAGATTGCATGCATGTTTGTGTGCGTGTTTGTGTGTGTGTCATATTGTTTACTTAGGCAGTCACATACCAAAAATAGGAGTACAAATATGTACCCCTAGTGGTACATATGCTTGTCCCTATACAAGGAACCCTAGAAGTACTCATCTGTACCCCATACAGGGGTACTTATATGTACCCCATACAGAGGAACATATAACTACCACGTAAGGGAACATATTACTACCTATGATGATACAAATGAGTACCCTTAAATGTACAAATAAGTACTCCATAGGGTAC
The DNA here is from genome assembly GCA_033980235.1 of Diadema setosum. Classification (NCBI taxonomy): domain Eukaryota; kingdom Metazoa; phylum Echinodermata; class Echinoidea; order Diadematoida; family Diadematidae; genus Diadema; species Diadema setosum. The sequence goes on from CM067065.1 coordinate 12,714,424, forward strand.
ATATCTGTATCCCAGGTAGGGGTACTTATATGTACCCCTGTATGGGGTACATATAAGTGCCGCTAGGGTTCCTTGTATAGGGACAAGCATCTGTACCTCTAGGGGTACATATTTGCTCTCCTATTTTTTAGTGTGTATCTTAAAATGCATAACGGACTATACGTTGATGCATGCATTAAGTGCACCCTTCAATATATTTCAGACCTTTACCTCATGCACAACACCGCGAAGTTAAAAAATTATTATTTGCTTCAGAACGGTCTCATATTCAAGTAATGTGCAGTTTATGCCCCGTCACTGTACAGGCATGCTAACCTGGAAGCTTTAAACTGCACATTACTTGAATATGAGACCATTCTGAGGCAAATAATTTTCACACTACAATAGATATAGTAATGTACTCTTAAATGAATCCCACAAGAATTGTAACAATCATCCCCCAGCATTCCCACTGATTCTCTTTGATCAGTTACTAGCCATCCCCTTTAAGATATTTGATATCATATACATTTAAGTATGGGAGTTGCGTGAAAAGGAAACATGGATTTTAAAAAGAGTATGTGTGTGACATCATAATTTAAAGCGACTTTCTGAAAGAGAAAAGAATATGCTAGGAAGAACACTCACCGGATCATTTCTCGCTTGAAAGCTGAAGCTCGATGCCTGGCCCACGAAGCTGCACGAAACACACACTATACGTGCATACACATACACACATACACGCACGCACTCACACAAACTCACACCAGCGAGTCGACTTCGGCGTTATGTGACAGTTCCTGTGCAAAAACGAGATGGAGAAAAAGCCGACAGGGCAGAGAAGTTCGTTAGTCTGACGTCATCACTCATGCTTGTTGTCACATGACATAATACGGAACCGTCACCCAATCAGTGTAAGCCGCCAATGAACAATAGGCAAGGTCGTTTGTTATTGTGTGACCTAATGGTGACATTCATAATACTCCGTATAAGTAATTATAGTCTCAAATTTGCAATAGCCGCTTGCCAATCAAAGGGAACGAAGCGAATCTCAGATTCTGCACTAAGAAAATCTGCCTTCCATTTTTTGCTTTTATCACGCTTCGGTGGACAAAATTCCTAATAGTGTGAGCACTTATTTTCCATATCTATGGTACATGTATTTATAAATGTGTTTTTCTTTTTTCCCCACCTTTTTCTATCTGTACTCATGCAATTGTAATTTCACTCATTCATTAGCTTACTTAGGTACATGTATAGTTATACGTTGTCTACTACGTCAGATCTACCCAGCAATGAATAAATGAATATATAAAATAACCAAGATGAACGGAACCTGCATTTCACACCACAGTCTTATGTTTTAAAATTTCCATAAAACATGAAAATTAATTTCTCCTTATTTGCTGACAAATAATTTTCCTCGGAAAGAGAAAGAGAGACAGATCGAATTATGGAAACAAACGATATGGTGGTTTGTCGCTTTACAGTCTGTACAAGAGACTCTGTGGTGCAGCGGTTTAGGCTCTGCAAATGCACACAGAAGACCAGGGGTTCGAATCCTCGCAGGGGTGTACATCCTTGGAAGATATATTTTAGGCTCTAGACATGGCCAGGGATCGTTTCATGAAAGTCTTATGAGAGACATTTCCCTCATAAGATACTCTTATGAGAGACTTCGTGAAACGGATTTTACGTCTCTTTGAAAGCCTCTCATGAGCGACTTTGGCCATTCTGAGATTTATGTGACGACTTTTATGTGATGACGCCATGAAACGGACCCCTGGATGTGAGAAATGGGTACCAGCAAATGCTGGATTAATGATAACAGCAGGGCATACTGAAAGTCCATGCAGCTTGAAGCGAAAAACACTATTAGTTTCATCATTATCGATGGTAGAATTGATCTTGTCATTGTTATCATCACTATTAATATCATTGTTTTTGTAGAATTATGACTCACTAAGGGCAGTTGAAGGGAATCTGTCAAAGGCACAGGTGGAAATGGTAAAGGTAACGCCCCCCCCCCCCCCCCCGCCCCCATTGCTTTCCTCGAGCACATTCCTGTTGTTGTGTTGGGATATTGATTTATATTCAATAATTGATATCAGATTTTCTTGAAAACCAGTCATTATTTCACCAGTATAGGTTAATTACCTGGAAAATAATTAGTTTGTACCATCTGTAAGCTACCATCCCTCCATCTGGAGTAAACTGAATTAAAAGGAGTTTAAGTGGATTAAACTGAAGGGAAGTGACTTGAAATGAATCGAACGATAATCAATTTATTTGGATCAACTTTAGATTGGAATTGAACCTGAAATGAATTGCCTAACACCCATAGCTGTCACTCCTCGGATGAACTCATACAATAGTTTACACCTCCAACAAGATGGGCATGGTTATCTGCTGTTTTTACAATGATGGGCGTTAGTTGTGATCGGCAGTGACTGGGTTTGGCTGTTCATAATTATGAACATCTCAATCAAAACCTCTCAATAAACGATCTAAACGTACCGTACAAAAGAGGTGTTTTTTTTTTTTTTTGCCGCTGAAAGTCCTCACAATAGACACAATGCATGTTTGCACATAGAATACATACACAAGAGTGCATTATTGGACGTTCATTGTCTCTCGACAAATACATCGTGCATTGAGGAATGATGATGATGATGATAACTAGAAAAGCACTCTGAGAGCGCAGACTTCCGCCAAGCAGCTAGTTTCCACCGATGATCTTGCTCTTACAAAAGAGATTTTTCTCCTCTCCACCGCTGTGGAAAAGCTTTTTGGGCTCTTCCATAGAGATCAGTGATTTCCACCAATAGGTATACATGCTGAAAAATCGCCCGATTTCCCAATATAGAAGCCTCTGTTACGTCATAAAGCCTCAGCTGCGCGTTTGAAAACCTCAAAAACGCGCAGCTTGAACTCCCAATTTCATTTACCCTACCTGTCAAAATATCAAAAATTCTTCATAAATTCCCTCCAAATTCTCGGATCACTACCAAAATTTAATCATTTGTTACTTGTGTCATTCTTAACCTTCCCTGTAAGTGTTATTCAAATCCGTTGGCTACTTTTTGAGTTATTTTGCACACGGACATACAAACAAACAAACCAACAAACCAACGGTAACGAAAACATAACCTCCTCCCTTGGCGGAGGTACCATTTACACATTAAAAGCGCTTACTTCTTGATTGTATTCCATTATGATATTATGACATGTTTGATATGGTCGTTGTGTTTCATCCAGTACACATACCGCTCACTTTAAGTGCAGCAACTCTCCATGTTCTAATGTTCTTGGTGATTTTAATGGGCGCATCGTTTGTGCGCATGAACCGCAAAACTGCGCAGTCGCATCAGTAAGTTGTGCCGGCCGCGAATTTGGTGATGAAGGGTTCAAAGATGGCTATCAAAACAGAAACTTTTGTTGGGAGGTATGCTTCTATTTCAGAGGAACTTTAAATCAATGCAGAATATTCTGCCCCCTGCCGTTGGAGATGCTATTTCCGTGAGGTAATAAGTACCCCGACTAGTACGCTTCGAGACTTACAATTTTAACCTTCCCTCAAAAGCTTTTCCTATGCTACAGACATAACAGTCATCCTGTATCGTCCATTCGTATACTCGCCGGCTATCATGCATCTATTATGTCCATTAATGATGATTTCCTCCTTCTACGTCCGCATTTCCCGGGTCAGCAAAAGGTTCAGCCGCCGTACTCATTGGTTAGAGGAGGTTTAATGGCCTAGCTCGGGGTTCCGCTCGTACCCAATGCCGGTGGACATCATCGGAGTGATTATACGTAGTGGCTATAGTCCTATTGTGCAGCTATTAATGTCCTATATATACATGTAGTTAGCCCGTTCTTCACGGCAGCACACTATGCTATGTGGTTTATAAGAACACACACACACATACAAAAAAAAAATGACAAGAAGGACACATTTTTATTTTATTTTTTAAAATTGGACATTAACTAGCCAAGACTAGTGAGTCCGTATAACGTCATCAACTCTATTGATCAGTATTGTGCTTGTAAAGTATCACTTCATCGGGGAAAACAAGTGGAAATGGATTCTGTATGCCAATTCGGGTTTTCATGTTATATCTTACTTATTCATAGTTTGATTTTACTCTACTACTCCAACACTGTCCAAGGCAACTTGAACACAATGATGTAAAATTGCATTTTGCTATAATCATCTGATACGAAAATCCCGAATATAGTTTCATTGTTTGTCATATCATTTGTCATGCGAAAGCGAATGTAATGTGGATGTTCAGTAATGTTCATTTAATGTTTGTATATTTGTTCTTTGCTGTCTGCACTCCGCATGAATCGATAACTCACTGAACATTAACTCCCAGTTTCTTCCGCCATAAACAGCGAAAAATGAATCAGGTGTCTGCAATCTGTCGCATTGGTAACGACGCTTTTGATTCCATCGGTTTTATTCCACCCATTACAATCGTCATCCCCTTTCAAGATCGATAATAGTCAATAATCAATTAGTCAGTTGGTAAATAGCACAAAACCGCCAAACATGTGGCGCCAAGCATACTTGGAACTTGAATATGATATGAACAGCGCGCGATCGCAAATACTTTACATTAGATATTATGTGAATTCGTCTTGCGACGCGTGATAGTAATGACAGTAAGTCTACAATGTATATCAGTGTATAACGCAATTCCTCATCTATCGTGGTTTTTTTAACGATTACACTTCTGTAAAGCCTGAATATTCCCTGAAAGATTATATTTCAGTTAATTTTGTTAAGTCCATCATCATCAAACACAACAATGACTACAAAAAATACAAATAATGCATATGCACATGCAATATTACATGATGACTACAAGAACAAGTGAAAAAGTATAGCACAAAAACTACGAAAAAATTGACCTGATTGCAAATCAACGTACTAAAATATATACACAGCATATCAGATTGGACTAAACTGTTTATAGATTTTATAGTTGCGGCTTAAGCTTTTCCTGAAAATGCCCACATACACTTCATTCATTTCCTCCAACAAATTCCTATTCCAAAAGGTTCTTCTGGAACCCCTTCCCTATCTGTAATTATATTGCCTTGGCATTACGGGTATGACTCCACCACGCCCCCCCCCCCCCCCCCCCCCCATGAACGGTTGGTTAGCAGTGATCTATAGCAATCTTCGCTTGTGCGCGTATTGGTTACTGAAGTTTCTCTCATTATCATGAAGTAAAATAAACTAATTAACTTTCCAGTTCTGTTTTATATGAAAAGGAAAAGTGTTTGTTTCAGCGCAGTTTTTTTTTCTTTTAGTCTATCGCCAACAATTTCATTACTTAGTTGCAGTACATAAAATACTTTTTGGTTGCAGTAATTGGTCGGGTAGTGTAACGGAAGGAATTGATGTCCTTTGGGGCCACTTCCCAAATCGCAAGTCACTAATTTCGTCATTTAAAAACATCCATTATCATGCGTTTCTTTACAGATAGTTTTGATTATTTTGAACATGTTCATAAGTCAATTTAATTTTGACGTTATATAGAGTATTTTTGGGCAAATGATGCTTGCTAAAGGGAAGAGCACCTCCTTCACACTCTCAACTAACAACAGGAGAGTGAAAATGGCTTATGATTTTGAGTTTGGTTATATGAATATAATATAGAGTTCCAAATAGGATTTCTTGCATGAATTTGACTTGCTGTCAGAAGCAGTTGAGAATATTTCTATTTCATCAGAGTCCCTCAGAGGAAAAACATTCTTGTTTTTAAATCTAAATTTTGCGAAATTTAATCCCTACAGGAGATATTCTATGACTAACACAGGTAAAGAATAACACAGGATCTACTAGTTTCTGTTTCTAGCTCAGTTCTCCCAAATTTGAAATAGACAGCGTAGTGCCATATACAAGGGTAAACACAATCAGTATAAAGGCATACACGAAATGTAATATTTGACATGTAATATTTCTCCATCTAGAAAGGTTAGTTATAGAAGTTAACTCAGGTTTCTTGAAAAATCGTTAAGTTCTTTTTGATTCCCCATTTGCCTTTTAAATATCATAGCTCACAACTATTAATGCACTCTATACTCAGTTTTTACGTACAGTAATTACGCTTTATATATGACGCTCCTACTGCACTATATTGGCGTTTTGAGTAGATTTCTTCACAGCGTTCGTCACGGTACCCAGAGCACGATATTGAGCAATGAACAGCAACAATTGGCCGATTGAATGTATATGAAAATTCTTTAATTGTTTTTTTAATAACCCGACAAACAGAAGCAATGGCTAGGATTCTCTAGTAGTTAAGTCAATTCCATATGGGGCCCCACAGGTTTACATAAAGTATATAAGTAACAAAGCTGCTGCAACAATATTCATGCTGTATTCACCAACGGTTTATTTCTTCACACAAATTTTCGAGCGTCTCGCCGCCCTTTCTCAAGTGTTGATACTGTATCAACACTTGAGAAAGGGCGGCGAGACGCAATTTGTGTGAAGATATAAACCGTTGGTGAATACAGCATGAACATTGTTGCAGCAGCTTTCTTACTTATCTTTTTATCTTGCCAACACGTGGACTACCTTATCAACATAAATATATATATATAGTATATATATATATATATATATATATATGCATATATTATATATATTATATATTATATATATGCATATATTTTATATATATATATAATATTATATATATCTATGCATATATATATATATATATATATATATATATATATATAATATTATATATATCTATGCATATATTATATATATATATATATATATATATATATATATATATATATATATATACATACATACATATATATCTCCGAACATCAACGATCTCCCCAACTGTTTACATGTTCTCTTCTCTATGTGATTCGCTGGCGATTCAGTTTTAACATACAGTATGACGCTATAGTACTCCGGTGATATAGAAACAGCCATGACAATAAAGAACTGAAGTTCATGTATTGGATGCACACCATTAAATTATCACTCAACATAGGGAAGGATTCCCATTATGTTAAAGTTTAAAAATACTTCTTTATCACGTAAAATTCAATGACATTGAATTCTTAAAACCAAGAGGATATTACAAAAATTCTAGGGCCTCTGATTAAGACTTGGAAATGTCATGTCTACTGTCTCAGTATGATCCTTTTATAGGAAAATTGATATCCTCAATAAAGTCACACATATTTTTCCATGCCAAAATTCTATACTCAATGTTTATTCAACCTTGGATAGCTCCTCGTGGACGTTTTTCCTCATTATATTCATGGGAAATGAGGTTTAATGCATAGCTAAAACATATCCTATAGACGCCAAAGAGACATAATCATCTTCCAAGTGCTAAAACAATCTCTGCAAAAACAACAACAATCCACAATAATGAGTGCTGGAATTAGATACTGGTGGAATGATCCGCCGCCCCTCCCCCATAACACGTAGCTTGCCCTTATATTCTAGGTTGGGCTATTTGGGTAGACAGAGCCGAGGGGCGGGGGGGGGGGGGGCTCCCAGGCACCCCCCCCCCCCCAGATCTCAGCCCTCGACCACGCGATCGCGACGAAAATTGGCACACACATTGTCTGTGACGTAATATAAAATAATATGACGTTGATTTTTCAAAAAATATCAGTTATGCTAATTTATGCATAATGACGCATGAAATCAGACTATTTGGTATAAATCACTAAATAAAGCTCGAAACAGGCACATTTTTGTGTAAATATTCTTTTAGTGTCCTTAGAAAACGTAGGAGAAAATAAATTGTGCCGTCAGAAAAATTTCTTAAGTATTTTATTGTATTTCGATTTTCTTATGTATTCCTCTGTAGGGTTAAGCGTAAATAAAAGGGGATTTTACCGAATGAAGGCGTTATATTGTAGACACTGATTATAGATTAGTATATGATATGTTAAGTAACATAGTTGTCGGTACACCATTCTCTTACACGTCCATGCTTGCCGACACGCTGGTGAACGCAGTTCGGGCGTGGTCGTCGCGCTCTTATGCAGAATTCGGTTTATGTTCGTCATTCCGGAGGTTCGTTTATCCAAGAATGAAATAAATTCGTTATTCCGAAGGCTTGATAATACTCCACAAAGGGAACGAGGTTCGTTGAAGGTCATGTGCTAATGTTCTTTTGCAACCCTGAAAATTAGATTCCTTTCACTAGCTGGTATATAAGGTAGGCTCAACAAGGCTTCTGCCGACCTTTTTGCTCGCTAGCTTCCATCCACTCCTGTGAACTTTCTCACCTCAAGTGATTGCACCGTTCTCTTTCACGGCCTGCTTACTCCTTGATCAGTGGACCAAAGATTGGTGATGAATTGTATCATGAATCCCTATTGAGTGTGGGCTTGATTCACCTGATCCACAGCGATGGACTATTTGACTCTTCTTGGCCAAAAATTCCTTTGAAAGGCTAGTATTGTGGTAGGTAGGTATTTCAGACTTTTCGTCAGAATGATAAAACTGCAAACCTAATTACGATGGTGGGGGGGGGGGGGGAACAATATTTTAGTTTTTCAGTGAATTTATCAGGACCCGGCCACCTCCCCCCCCCCCCCCCCCCCCCCACCAGGACCCGGCCACCTCCCCCCCCCCCCCCCCCCCCCCACCCACAAAGAAAAAAAAATCCAATAGTTCATGTCGTTGGTACAAAAGGGGAACGCGATATCGGGTGACATTGCGCTATAATACTTTTTTAAATCTTTTTTAAGAATTCTGAGTTGTATATCGCTGTAAGATTTCATACACGATGGTGTGAGCAGATAATTATCATCCTTCCACCATGCAAAATTCGTGACGTTTGTAAATAGGGACATACGACATTTAATCCGAAAATTAAAAGGTGCCCCCAAGGCACTTCGGGAATTACGAACTCCATTTCGTTTCCGGATGAAAGAATCTTCGTAATAACTAACCTCCTTTTCACTTTCGGATTAACGAACTTTAAGAATAAGGAAGGATAACGAAGATATCATTATAGGTTATGCGTGCAAGGTATGCATGCATAATATACAAGAGTAGTCGGACTGGGCGGGGAATCTCAAATAGGGTAACTGATGTGTGCAGATTTCAAGGCATGGAAACAAAAACCGTCATCCATCTTAAAAACATCAGACTCACTGAAAAAGAGTTGCAAACACAACACACGTTCATACCTTTGCATTTATTTCACAAATCCCTTTTACTATCCAGGTGCTTATCGGCATGGAGGAATAGTTACAGATAACAGATTTAAACTAGTCAATAAAGACTTAAACCAGTCAACTGGAGAAGATTAGCACACAGAACACCCTTCATACCTTTGAGTTTATTTCACAATTTCTTTTAACTTTTGTTGTCGCTTAACAGCGTAGTGAAAGAACTGTTGATAAAGGCTTAAACCAGTCAATATTGATAGTGGATATAACGTGTCATGCTTTAGACAGCCTAATACAGAATGGGAATGTCCTTTTCTCTTAATTCGGCTACCTAAACCCCTATATCTTACAGCTTCATTTTCTGAGAGATACTTTTAGACGTATCCAGAGTCTATACTCCCTGTCAAGTAGACGCCCATGATTTGTGAGATTCCTTTCCAGTTAAAGACACGGATAAAAAAAGAATTTCTCTTGTGTAATCTTATTTGTGATTACGAGTTACCGTATTTCAACTCCGGTGTTGTCTTGCCAATTATGAATAATGAAACTTTTTTCATTTTCGGATAAACGAACCTTAGGAATAATGAACCTTAATTCGTTTTTCAGATCAACTTTTTCTTTTCATTTTCGGATAAAGGAACCTTAAGAATAATGGGCCTTGCTTCATATTCAGATCAACGAACCTTCGGATTAACGAATCTTACGAGCAAGAAATATTAGATGATTTTTAAGAATATGTCTTCGTATCGTTTTACATTTCAATTGGATTCTGTAACTTTTTTTTTAATCCTTTTCATAGAATCAAATTATTGAAATGAGATATATGTTTTATAACAAATACGACGACACTATAATCTTCCCCGATACATTACCGTATAGCCATATGTGTATTGGGAAGGACTGGCAATACATGATACGAATATCAGTAAGGTTTGGTTACATTTCTATTTTTGCAGGTTGCTATAATCCAGAGGTGTTTGTCATTAAAGGAGACCTCCGGATGATTTTCAGACTTTTACATATGAACAACTATAAATTGGTTATACTTGGTACAGAGTTTCAAAATTTATAGTGATTGGGATGAAGAATAAGAATATTTTCAAAATTTTTAACAAATCACAATGAACAAGGATGATGACATGGCAGCCTCACTACAAGAATGTATGAGTTAGGGTTCAAGGAAGCAGAACAAAAGAAGGAAGCATGCATAAATTTTACACAGGTGAACTTGTTAAGCACATGGTATTGTAATAGTATTCCACTGCTACATTTCTGAAATTCGGAAAATAGTAGAGTCCATAGTTCATTTTGTTTGTGTGTGTGTGTGTGTGTGTGTGTGTGTGTGTGTGTGTCTTTCTTGATTTATTCAATGGGTCATCAAATCTAGACTAGAACAACAGTACATAATATGAAGACCTCAATATTTACATTGAAAAGAGCACTTACTGTATCTACTTCCAGAATGACATTATGACATTAAAGGCATTATTTACTTTTTTGGCAGATGAAACAAAAACCAAGCTTAAGTTCTTCAACAAATGTTCAAAATAGTGCTAAAATGTGAGTCAGGGATATAAACAGCCAAAGTAAAAGCTTGAATCAGTATAATCAGTGTTAAGTAATGTTAAATATGCAACATGTAAACAGTAGGTATAATAAGGATGTCCTTAGACTAAACTGTCTACAGTTATGGTTTATTGAGATAAATGGTGATATCTCCTTACATTTTAGGCTTTATTGCAAAATTTTTACATTAGGATGTTTTGTGAAAGAAACAACTGACCTACTCAAATGCATCAAATGTGATATCTCAAACATTTTTTTTTTTAATCACTGCTCTCAATGGTAAACAGTACCTTTAGGTTAATACGTCCGAATTTACGAATCATTCTGCATGCTATAAATCTGAATTGGTAAACTTTCACCTTTATCCATTCTGGATCACAAGTTTGATTTGTTACTGATCATGCTGACAGTGATTATTAACATGGTACCGACTTGATAGAACGAAGTGATTATAACTTCAATAAACCAAGACAAACTTTTAATGAGAGATGTTTCTCTTAATAAGATATCTAAGTTTTCTCTCGAAATAATCGAGGTATTAAACGTTCTCCAGTAAGAGTTTTTTTTTTCGGGGGGGGGGGGGGGAATTTTATATTCCTGAATGTATGTCTACAGCGTATAGTTGCACACACACAGTGACACTTGAGTCAAGCGTTACCTTTAACTATTGTGTCCAATCCGCCCTGCATTTAAAGTAGATTTTTCAATAAATATTGACTCATACTCCATGCGCCAACAACGTAACACAAAATTCTCTTGTTCACGATCATTCAGTTCCAGTTCAGTGACCGTTCAAGGACATTTATTTTCAGCAAGTGATATACGTAAGGACACAAATGCAATCATTTTGAACGTGTTGCGGCCTCACTTCTCGAGTGTGCCCTTAACATAAATGAATATCACATTCAGTAATATACGAGGTTCTGATAGATGAATTACAAAACCGAAATAGAGAGCAGGGGTAGAAACAGAGACCAAGATAGCAAGAAGACAGAGCTGTACATTACTATGAACACTGACATTGGCGGGAACGTGATCATGGACTTACCTAACAATAACATGAGAGACAATGGTCATTGCAGACGTGCAGTACAGCGCGGAGCCAGTGAGTATCAAAGAGCCATCAGGTAGTAAAAAATACATAGAGCTAGAGTGTCATTATCACATGTCTCAACGCCTGTCCGGTCAATTGAGTACATACAACCTTTTTCCTGTGAAATGTTTGTAGGCCTACTGGAAGCATGACTCACTACTACCATATACATGATGAGAAATATCTGTTGATGTCGGCATTGTACTGTCGGCAACTGTTCTTGTACACCCATCAATTCTATGACACATTATACATTTCGTCTTTTTTCCTTTTTCACTTTTTGCACAGGGTCATTTTGTGAATCAGTGAACTGGTGGAACTCATCACATGCTCAAAAACTTTGGATGTCTTTGCCTTCAACACGATCACCTTTTTCCACCGAAAGGATGTAATCTGGATGTCAGAGGCTGAATCAACTGACTATACAGTCTGTATTCTTCAGGTCATTGTTTTGGTATATTTCTTCGTACGTTAAATTGCACAATTATTATCTTTTCTCATCTGATCAGACAAGATTCCTTACAATTATCACTCTACTGAAAATAAGCATCTCCCCCCCCCCCCTCTCTCTCTCTCTCTCTCTTTATCTTGTCATATGTGTACTGGTCTTCTTCTGTGCTTGTCTACAGTAACGTATCACTGTCTTGTACAATTTAGGTTTGTCAAATTGTGTATGTACAAGTCTCATTGTTTTCTAAGAAAATGCATTGTTGTGCAAGTGTTACTAAAGCAAAATATGAAAATGAATCAAATGAACCAAACGAAATATTAAAAATCAAAACAAGATAGTCACATATTCGTGTGCAAGTCGATGGAAGGCGTCTGCGGCCGTGATTGCATCATCTCATTTGCATAATTACATAATTATGACATCTGATTTATTTTTTTAAAAATCCATGTGAATCGATCAGATTAACAGGAAAAAATGTTCTTATCAGACTGCGTATTTCGTGTACAAATTCAATAAAACCACTCCTTGGTCTCGTTGTTACAAATATTTCTTTGTTTCATTATATTATCATCAGTATATTCATCTTTACTCATCTTACATAATGGAATAGTTTTTCTCTTAAAACCGTCAAAAGGTCAAATGGGTGTATCTCGATCCGAAGTCACGATTAATAACTATAATATAGAGTTTCTTGAGATCAATGTTGAAAACCTTCTTCTTCTTTTTTTTTCCTATTTCAAGTTCAACTGGGCAGGGCGCCAAATCAGCATGATAAGTTTGTAAATAATTCTTACATGATATAGGTTATCATGCACTGTAACTCTGAGATCTTTGTTAGAGCAATAAGGACCTAATTTTCTCTCTTGAAAATGGTCAGAGTAGTAACTCACTAAGTGCCACCCAACCTTCTTTCGTCAGGCCTTTATCCTCGTCCAGTATCTGTTTATGACTATACGGTATCCTGTATTCGTACTACCTTTAGATTTGCTTAATTTATCTGTTGAACAGCAAGTACGTGAAATCTTATTCTATTCTTTTCATGCAGAAATGACATCTCGTATAGTTTAGTTGAAAGGTCATAAATCCTTGATGATGCCTATTAAATATCTTATTTACGTGACCTTATTATTTAGATATGCATATGTCATTATTACATCGTGGGAAGATAAAAACATTGAAACTTCAAAGCTGTATTTTCTATGACTCCACTATAATTTGATAATGTACACTTGCCTTCATGTTTAAGTGGAGTTTAGAAAGCCCAGAATAATAGGACATGGGATGGTGTTTATCTCTGAAAGCGACTGCTTGCTGTATTACTATAATTCTCATCCGCTTGTATTAAGGACGAGTATTATGATAGACGTCAATGTTCCGTATATGACATGAATTTCGCACATGTTTAGCAGCATTTCTATTATTGAAATCATCAATATTTTGTTCTATAAATCGTGTATAGATCTATACAGTATGTAGCCCTCCGTGGTAGTATGTTGATGCAATAGTCATGATGATGAACTCCATAGGCATACACACATCTCCCACACAATTGCCTTTTGCGTTTACGTACTGGCACACACTTGATAAAACTATCCCTTGAAATCACTTGAAACGTGATATAACTTTGCAGACTCTGGCACAACCTCCGCCAACGGTGTGCTAGTATATAATATGCGGGTTGTAACTGATATACGGTACAATGGTATTTGATACACATAAAAAAAAGAAACCTTGCTCTACAAACATTAATCAACGGATGGGTGTCAAGAGCTGCTCTTACTGTGAATTCTTGTCTTTTACTTCCTTTCCCCTTTTTTCCGTCTTCTTCCTTTGTATCTTTCACAACAGTTTTTTTTAAATATATATATGATATAAAATATATTTCACAATCTAAAGAGATGGTATGGTTTTGGTTAAGATAGGTGTGCAGATTTTTCACTTTTTGCGACATACACGTGTAATTAGAAATCAATTCTATAAAATATTAGAGAGGGAACAATCCTACGAGGAATTAAAGGTTTATTTGATGAAAGTCGGATTAAGATATAGCTAAGATATCAAAAAGCAAAATAAACAAAGAGGTCATAGTGATGGGTCCCAACTTTTATAGGAACCAAAACTATACCATTTATCGCACTGTCGAACAGATTTAAGGGCTGGCTTAAATTCGGGTGAGCAAAGAGTTAATGCTATTAAAGAAACCTTGACTGGAATGTATCCTCCGCGTCTATGTGCCCCCTTGCGCCCCCCCCCCCCCCCAAAAAAAAAAAAAAAAAAATATATATATATATATATATATATATATAAACACATTATCGTGATTATATCAAAACTTAATAACGTTAAAACCCAAACGCTCAGTGAGTGCTTGTTAACGCCTATATTTTATCAAGGTTTGCTTTGGGTGTTTGTTTGTTTGTTTTTTTTCCGTTTGAAGGAATTCTATGAATGAATCCATCTAAAGAATCAAGTCGTCATGATCACTTTTACTTGTGTCATAATATATCCATGGACTTTTTCACCTTTTTCTTAATATTTTATTCTTCTCTTCTTTCTCGCTATTCTCTCTAGAGATTAAATGTGATATCTTATAACAGAATAATATCAGTTTGAAAGCCTTAATGATTTAAGTGATCAAGCAGAGAAAAAGTTGAGATCACTCTCTTTCTGTCGGCGAGAAGGTAGGCAGCGAGTCTTGGCTCAGTTAGTCCGAGGTCGTGTGAAATAAATGCCGTATTCATCACGGTGCCGGCCAATTTAAGCCGAACTACTATTCCCCGAAGGGTATATGCAGGAAATAGCTAATACTCTTCAGATTTCGAGATAACTAAGTTTGTCAGAAAAGTGAGAGCCTGATACGCCACGCAGAGACACAACCTTGACATACAGGGAAAAACATCATCGGATATCAAAGAAAATGATTGGATCCAAGCGGTGAGACATCGATTGGAATGAGTTTGGCACGTCGTTAAGATAATCATGACAATACCGAGTACACGTAACACGCTGAATGTTATCCGTTATTAGGCGAATGTACGCCTCGAATTCGCACTGTAATGCACACCATCATACCGAACACAATGACTGTCGCCAAGTCAGTCTTGTACAACTGACGGAGTGCCAACGCAGAAATATACACTTGGGACTGCATCATATCATTATTAGTCTTATTATTACTGTAATTATTATTATTATTATTATCATCACTATGATTATTATCATTATTATTATTATTACTTTCGAAGTTATTTTGCTTGTGGATCCTATTACACCAATGAATGCCAGCAAGATCTTGGGCAGACTGCTTTGGCCATTAATAAAAAAAAAAAAAAAAAAAAAAAAACGTGTAATGTTTCCGAGTGGGGAATTTTGGCACACTGAAATTATATCATTGACAATTAACACCTGTACTCACACACATAGACACACACTTAACTAACAGACTAATACCCTGTCATCACAGCAAACAGCTTTCACGGAGGTTTGCAAAATGTGAAAAAAAAAAGAGAAAAACCATTGCCCTAGTTGAAAGAAAGCGAAATCGCTTTCTGCAAAAGAAGCGGGTATTTCCAGGATTAAGATTTGCTGTGTTGTTGTTGCAGATCACAGAGCAGATCATTTTTACGTCTGTCTATACCAAATCAAACGTTTACTTACAAACTAATGCGATAATTTTGAGTCAATGACGTCATTACAAAGCCAATGTGTTATATATATATATATATATATATATATATATATATGTAATACATATGTATTTATAATTATAATAGGTATTATATATAATATATATTTATATTGTATAGACATACAGTACATACATATATATATATATATATATAATTATGAAGAGGTTGGTCGCAAAATGAGGTAACTCCATTTTTGTTTATTTGAGATATTTGCGATTAAAGCTACTGAAACAATCAAGAAAATAACTAGAAAATATATGATAGTACTAATCATACCTTCAGGAGCTTTAATTGCTAGTTATGCAACAAATGAAGTATTACTGCAAAGGTAAATAAATATACTTTGCTCAATAATGATGAACCTACTTCAAGTGTTTAAAAACGGTAAAACTTCGATGAAACACTTCACATGCTTATATTTATATTCATATGAACAGAAATACATTCTACACTATATTCACGTGATTTTGATATATAAGGCGTTTAATAGCAAATTGAGTCAAGCGCATTCTTGTTTATATATTGCGAATAAAGAAATTATTGGATATTTATGCATAACTTCAAGAATATTCCTTGTTATGTAACATGTGAGATATCACTGGAAAGGATCTATTTTACTCTATCTGACACTGGGCTTACTTTAAATTTATATTTAAAAATCGCTTAACCCATTTTGCGAGCACACTCTTCATACGTGCGTGCACACACACACACACACACACAGACACACACACACACACACACACACAGCAGACCAGAGGGCCCTGCCATTATTATAACCCTGGCGTTGTCAGGTACCCTGTTATACGCCTGGTTCAACAGGGACAGGATGAGTAGAAACATCTTGTCCAAGGACGTAAGCACTTAGCAGGACTCAAACTCGGGATCTACGTTTGAAAGTAAAGCGAATTTTCCACTGACCCGCCTGGAAAGAACAGTGTCCCACAGTGTAAGAAACACAGTGTGAACACAATGTAAATTCTCTTCACACTGTTAAAGTCGAGAGTTTTGAACACATTGTGAATCATTAATTTACAATGTGTGACACAGAACAGTACCATGTGAACACTGTGAAAACCAAACCACAATGTGAAATCATCCTTAAACTGTTCGCGTTTACACATAGTCGACTATATGACCACACTGTGAACACTCTGTTTTACACTGTTTTTTTCTAGTAGGGATACCCCTCCCAATTAACTGTTCATCAAAGTCCTTCTTTATCATTACATCAGTATCACTATCTTGTGGTTTGCCAAGGTTCATGTTGATGTCAAGAGAACGTGTAAAACACCACTAAAGTTTTATGGTTCAAAACTGTCGTGAGCTAATGAACATATTACATCTGCCTTGTCTGTTGATTTCTCTTATCCGTAGTTTGAAGCCATTCAGTGCAATGAGAATAGTGTTATTTCCTTTTCAAAGAAACTCCCTTTTCTTGCTATGATACCCCTCTGCTGTGATTTAATCATCAGTAGGTCATGAATCATAACGCCTGTACTTGTGCCTAGATCATAATTTCAGGCTGCATACGCTTTTGATTTAACGAAGGCAACAAATAAATCCACCGGAAACGCCGGCTTAACAGACGCCGAAGCGACCCCGATGTATCTGGCGAAACGCAACACGTGCCTGAACGTCAAGCCGCGAGAGGCCGACGATGATATCCGAGATTAGGAGATCGCCGAAGTCGTGTATACAAATAGGGTATAATTATGAGTGATGTGCAATATACATAATTACATCACACTGTGTTAGTTTGTGTGAATAGGCAATGTGTGTGAGCCTATGAATATGCATAGTTTTTTTGGTATGTTCATGTATTATGGGCATCGTATTATGTTGTAATCTGTTGCGTCATTTTTGCCTGTATCGGCAAAGTTTCATGACGTTGGACACAGTGTAACAAAGGGCGTGCTTGCTTTCAAAGCCTGTACGTGTTTAAAGTTTATAATTTTTATAGTTCAGCTCACAGTGTTTAGAAGGCTTCACTCAAGACTTTCATTCCCAGTGTCTCCAATTGTCTTTTCATTTTTTTATCGCTATAATCAATCAATTCTAACGCGTGCAAAATAATATCCAAATGTATAGCATCGTCTTTGCAAGTATCAATAGATATCAATAGATGGCAGGGCGTGGCGGTATCAGTTTCACTCTGAGAATAGGCAGGATGGTCACATTAACATCAGAACATTATAAGCATATCGATTACAAACCCCTACTCATAGTAACTATAATATAGTTTTACATTGCTCATGATTGTAGAAAAAAAGAATACATTATGTACCCACATACTCAGCAGATTGATGTATATGTATGCCTATATAATATGATACACATATAGTATGTGTACATTTATATACAGTCAAACCTGCCTTAGCGGCCACCTCTCTATAGCGGCCACCTGTCTATAGCGGCCACTGAAAAATCCCCCCGAGAGAAAAGCCATGTTAAAGACCCTGTGTATTGCGGCCACCTGTCTAACGCGGCCAGCGGCCACAAATTTTGTTTCCCGCGGTAGATTTTAACCTGTCTATAGCGGCCAAAAACCCGATGGAGCCGTAGCCGAGCTGATAATTCAGGGTGTTTTTCTGCTTTTTAGCCGTGCCAGTCATTTCTGGGCAACATTCAGTGATCGCCACCGTTGCATTCATCACTTATTCAGTCACAATAATGCACTAATTCATGACTGTGCACATGCTACATCTAGTGTACTGTGCAACAATTTCATAAACACCGGCATTGTTCTATGCAGGATACACACGTGTGCATACGTACACACATAAATGTACATGTATATACAACGATGATACATGTACATGTAGTCAATGCACACAAAGTTGGATTACCTGTCTATAGCGGCCATCTGTCTATAACGGCCACTTTTTCCGTATCCCTTGGGTGGCCGCTATAGACAGGTTTGACTGTATATATATATATATATAATAGAGAGAGAGAGAAATTCAGTGAAAGTGTACTGTTAATATAGATAGACGGCATGATAGAGCGATTGTCGGAAAATAGACAACTGGTAGACAAAACACAGAGTTGATAAATTTTTTAAATGTATATAAATAGGTCATAGGTCCATAGGTGATTTTGTTAGAAACAATTGTGATTTATACCTCCAAACTGATGCTTATTAAATGCTTTTTTTTTTTAGATCAAAGAGAAAATGCTGAGTTTGTGACATTCTTCTTACTTTTCCAACTGATATAATGACGTCATTAAAAAAGTTTTGTTCATTTGTGGGCATTTTCATTTTTTTTTCTTCTCTGACTGATTGTCGTAATTATTTCCCTTGTACTGACGGCTAGATAAAAGAGATAATCCCTGTATTTTTTATCTTTTTTGCATATTATTGGCATAATCTTGTTTGTCGAGTGATACACGTCTTGCAGCAACTTGCAAACTATGATTTTTTTTTCAATTTAATTCATTTCCACTGGGCGAACAGAAAATTGAATTGAATTGTTAATCTCATTGTTCATTCATACTTGTCTTTTGTATTATACTTGATGACTTGTACTTCTTACAAATTGTTATGCGATTTTATCAAATGTATGCTTTATAATACGTATTACCTTTCGCTGGATGGGAGTAAAGCAAATTGAACTGAATTCAACTGAATTCAATTGAACTGAATTGAATTGAAAATAATAATAGCGTGCTCATTAACGTGTTATACCTCTCTGTCCTATGCATTGAACCTTGTTTAACTGCACCTGTAGAAGGATCTGCCTTTACCGAGCATAATTATCATGAGATACGCATGGGTTGAGAGGTATGGGGCGGATTTTCTGTGTATATTTGGGGAGCATGCGGGATTTGAATCGAGGATCTAATGTTGTGATGCCCGCTGCCCTAACCACTATACTACGGACTTTCACAGTGTTGTTCGATGACGTTATCACTACCCTTTTCAACGCAAAAACTTATTTTTGCTTTAGCTTTAATGACTAAATGTGAGGAAATAAACTTTTTCTTACCTTTATTATAAGATGTCAATTTTCCTCTTTTTTTTCTGTGGGACAGTTATGAAGGCAAGATTTAATCTTTGATCGTTTATCATTTCTCCTGTGATTAGCGATAAGTGTGGTTATGGCCAATGACTATGTTTCATAGAAACTGTGTGATTTCTTTTTACAAGTTCGATCGATGATGAAACCCAGCTCTTTCCTCGGTTATACAACAGAAAGTAATAATAAGTATACTCAGTTAATGTTTCATACTCTGCAATAATAACTTTATGTTCATTAACTTTTCCATTTTTACTATTCTGATGAAGACTCTGAAATACCTATCTCTACAAACAAAGCTCATGAAAGGAATCTAATTTTTAGCGTTGCAAAAGGACACACAAACGTCAACGCTATATACCTCTTCTCCATCTTCTCTGTCTGTCTGTCTGTCTGTCTGTCTCTCTCTCTCTCTCTCTTTCAATTTTTCTCTTTTCTCTTTCGCATTTGATGAACCCTGCGTGTGTGTATACATTGTGTGTTTAAAGTTTAAAGGGTAGCGTATAAAACGACACAAGATTGCTTGGTTTACGATTATGTTCCTTACGCCATCTGTTCACTTTATGCTATTCAGCATTGTTTACTGCTTAAAGTGGAAACTGCACAAGGACGGGATGTCCATTCACGAAGTAAAAGCCAAAAGACAGGAATAAGCGAATTACGTGGCCGAGACGCCACTGTAGAGAGCTGGCTATAGACAATGCAGGCGTGTAATATTCATTAACACCCATGTCGGGATTTCGCAAAGGGTACAAAATGGAAAGACACACGGGGCCAATTTGAGGGGGGGGGGGGGGAGGCGGCAACTGGTTCTCGACCCCTCCACGGAAATGATGCTAATTTGACGGGTACAGATTTGGAGGGATAGATAGGTATGCACTCACCAGTCGCGTGTGTTTCAGCGCGAGACGAAAGGGCACACTGGCGGTGAAAGGGGAAAACGACGACCGATGCAAACGCAAATCTTTACTGGAACGCAATCCTTGGTCAAGTTATCCTGAGAGGTAAAAAAGTCCATGTAATATTCCACAGTCCGTTCCAGATCCTAAAAGATCCTGTTGCGCGAAAAGTCCACAGGTTCCTATTCCGGGAATCACTTTTTTTTTCCCCGCAACAAAAGGAAAACTGCGCGCAAAAGTTTTTATATTACTCGCGGGGTCACTGGAGAACGTTCAACTGCGCTCATTCCGCGGCACCCTCCGATGCGCATTCAAAGACTTAGTGCTGAAATGAAACACGTGCGCACACACTCTCTCTCTCTCTCACTTTCTCATTAATTTCTTTCGGTCTCTCCCTCGCATCTTCGTTGGCATAGAGGGCATAACAATTATCTTCCGGGTTGCCTAGTGTCTTAACAAGTTCATTTTTCACCAATCAGCAAATGTTTAACATAGAACAGGAAATTAGCAGAGATCGTAGTCTATACATCGCAGCCGTTTAAGATTTCTTCTGTGTCTAAGACTCAAACACATTATCATTTCGCTCACATATTTCTCTCTTCAGTGTTTATGTACTTACATATTGATTATGTTGTATAGGTAGTGCAGTTTTTAAAACATGTGATATGGATTTGGAATTTAAAGGGATGGTACAGTATTGGTGGAGATGAGAATTGGGCTTTTAACTTCTTGTGAGATACCAAGAAAACACTTATGAAATAGTACAGAGCATACCATTTTAAGAGGAATTCAAAGTTTATTTGATGAAAATCGGGTTTGGCATGACTGAAACATCCAAAAACAAAGTAAAACAAAACTATCGTGCAAAAGTGTGGGTCCCACACTTTATTAGAATCGCTCTGTTTTGGATATCTCAGCCATTTCAAAACCAATTTTCATCAAATAAACGTTGAATTCCTGATGGAACTACATGCTCTTTCATATTTTGTAAGAGGTTTCTCATTATCTCACCAAAAAAAAAAATGTTAGAAACCTGAAATTAGGTCTCAACCAAAACTTTACGATCCCTTTAAAACTGTAATTACGCCGCAAATAGGTCTCTTTAAACTTTTTTATTTAGTTATTTGTTTCTTCTCCTATGACATACCATGCCTCGCACCAGATCGTTTCAATTTCGAGGTCCTTACTTACAGAATTGATACTTTTAATTTCATGTAATTTCATGTCATTCTCTTTATGCCATCTCCAGCAAAATTATAATTGCAATAAAGGCTTGAATACACTTAAAGACACAAACACGGTAAAACAATGTAATCAAGGAAAATGCTGTGAACTGAAATACAATCAGTCAGTGCAACCTGTAAACAATCGCATTGAAATCGTACCGCATGAATTAGTTCCCATCGCCGATAGAGAGCGATGGTTTCAGCTGTAGGTTTGAATACAAAGGAGTACAAGAATCTCGAAGAGCCATTTAAAACACTATAGTGGTAGTAGTTCTGACCGCCGACAGAAAGTCTGGATTGCGAGACTATAGAGAAGGCGTGGTTTGACGAAGAACCATCCAATCAGGTCGCTTCTGTCATTTCCGACAGAAGGGAAAAAGGCATAAGGGGGCTCCCCCGGTTTACTAGATATAGCAGAGTGGTGAGCTGAGGAGGAGGTTGTGCGCGCGCCCACGTCGGGAAACGTATATACGCACTTGTGCATAAACATCCCTGCTGAAAAAAAGAAAAAAAAATCAAAACAAAACACGACACATCAAAGTTCGTTTAGAATTAAGGATTATTTCATCCCCCTCTTTGACTTACACTTCAAAATTTACACATTATACTTAAACTTGGGTAGTCCATCAATAATTACGTCCATTAATATCTCAAAAACTGTACAACAAAAACAAGGTACTCTTAAAGGATCACGAAAGGAGTGGCGGCAGAATTTCTATCCACGAATTCTTGAATTTTACTTTTCAATTCATTGGTTCCCGAAGCTAAACACCATAAAGTGCAATTCCACATCTCATTCGTTTTTACTTCAATGAAAAGAGTAAAATTAGACAAACAGATTTGTAAATGCCCCATCAATATCGCACTTGAATTAAAGCACAAGTTCAACTTAACAAACATGTGGATTGAGTGAATGCATCAGCGAAAATTTGAGAAAAATCATGCAATCCTTTCAAAAGTTATGTTTCTTAGAGTTTCTTTGCAGTCGCTGCTGCATGAGAAGACTCTACAGATTATGATGTCACATTCCTAGAGGTCAGCGATGCTGAGTTATTACAAGGTTGTTATATTAACACTAGGCGTGTTTTCCCAAAGATGCAACTTCTTCTGTTTAATCTTATTAGATGTCAACATTATTAATGATAAATAAAAAGGGACCCGGGGGATTGACGTAATCACCTCAAATTTTCATATGAGGAGTTTTGTCGCAAAACGAGCTAACTCCATTCTTGTTAAGTTAAGATATTTGTGACTAAAACTGCTCAAAATCATAGAAAATAATTAAAAAATACAGGATTTCTTAATCATAACTTCTTGAATATTCCTTGTTATGTCACAAGTGAGATATTACTGGAAAGGTTTAATTTTGCTCTATCTAATGATAGACTTACTTTGAATTTTTTGAAAATGGCGCTTAGTTCAATTTGCGATAAAACTGTTCATATGAAGATGAAAATTTTACCATGCAATCTTGGACCCATACGACTTGCTCCACAGCACGCGGTGCACGCTGAGAGCTGCCGGGCACAATACGCATGTAAAGCACTTGCGTTTGCAATGCGTACTAGTATGCGACAGCGTGCTGGAGTAAAGCACTCAGTGAGCACTCTCTCGATCTCAGATGCCGCACATTCTCTCTTGTTTCTAGATTCATAAAACATCAAATGACAAAGATCTATTTTAGGCGTTATATAAAACAAATAATACATGTTTTCATTGTGCAATGGAAAGAATATTTCATTCGGTGAAAGATGAAATTATTGATCCATTCAACCCGGCTGCGCCTCGTTGAATGGATCATTAATCTTTCTGCTCATGAAATATTCTGTCCATTGCGCTCATATTTGCATACTATCTGATGATGGAAAATTATAAGAAAATATAAAAAGATCTTAGTCGTAGTATCAAGAATGTTAATTTGTTGCAAGTGAGGTTTCACTAAAAATGTTTCGTATTCCTCTTTTTGATGAGGGACTTACTTTGAAAATTTTTGAAATATGGCGCATAGCCCGTTTTGTTGTTAAAATCCTTATAAGAACAGCTATCTATTTCTTACTCGAACATAATATGATCAATCCTTTAGTTTCCACGCCTAGCGGGGAAATAAAGAAGCACGGTGTAGTTCCTTATAACATGATCGTAATCCTTATCGACAATGTCCTAGAAAGTGTGATGTGTGCCTCAGAGCGGTGAGCATACGAAGTCGTCACAATTACTGTGACAGCCACCACCACTAGATGGCGCTCTTGCTCCAGTTCTCTTCCTTCTACATTAGACGTACTCGAGTTATCTGTTTTAGAACGATGAAATGCTGTGTTCCTCCTATTCGTTTCATCAAACTTTTTTTTTTCATCATACTTTTTGATCACATTTAGAATCAGATAATGTGTTGTCGAGTACACGAATGTTTTAACTGTGCACTTCTTTTAAGTCATGACATTGTACACTCCAAATTTGGACGAATGACTAGAGTTTGACTTACGATAATTATACGAACACCATATTTTCCTATCCGTATAAACCTAGGTAACCTTCTCAATATAGGATTAGGCTATACTATACTGTGATAATTTGGCAAACAGACAAATGCCTTAGTCGAATTTCCCTTTTCAATGTATTGAAGTAAAGGGTGAGGTGACTTTGCAGTTGCGTATATGCAAGGCATTTCAAGCACATGCTGGTCTTTAATGAAAAAAGCATTTATAGGCACACAGATATGTGAGTGTGGGGTAACTTATTGTTGGTTTGATAGGAAAGTTATATAGCGCCCCCATATGAGCATTTCTATAATATTCTTTCTTTCTTTTTCGGGGTCGGGATTTATAATAATGTCCTGATGATTATTTACACCATGGATTGACCCTTTGTTTTCATCTCTGCAGCAATGGATGTTGTTATTGTTGGCATTGCAGTTGTTGTTGTTGTTGTTGTTGTTGTTGTTGTTGTTGTTGTTGTTGTTGTTGTTGTTGTTGTCATTATTATTGTTGTTGTTGTTGCTTTTGTAATCGTGTCATTCATCTTATTACCAAGGCCTTTGTTTTTCAAATCTATATAACTTTTATAGATATCTGGTAGGTTGGACATGCAGTCAACAAAGTTGTAGAGAAAATGCCAAGCTTTGCTTTGACATAAATTGTATGGCAAATTTATGAGTCTTTTTCTATCAAATGGCCAGTAGCTACATTATTGTAAAAGCATGACTTGTGCCCACAAAACAGCAACAGAAAGTTGTAATTTACTTCCAAATCGAGTAGGGAACACCGCTTGTTAGTCAATCTCCCCATAAAATGCAAGCTATGTATAAGAGCAACAGAACCGTGAGATAAGCTTTCACTGCAGTGTGGCATTTGGCGATTTATCAATCGATTTGGGCGGGTTTGTGCATTTGAGCAGAATATAATTATGCGAAGTTGGCACGCCGTCGACTGAGTAGGGCGTGCGAACATGGCACATTAGGAGCTAAATTAGATAGATGTGTGTTGCGTGTTTACTTACATCACACAATATCAAATTCAGTGCAGTTGTCAATGTATGTCTCAAAAGAGTTTGTAGGAAATATTTAATATTAACTGCTAGGAATAAGATATATTAGTCTTATCAGTTTATGTTTCCACTCTATCGTGTATGTTTATAGGTTGTTTTAACTCTATGGTTTCTAAATAACCAGAAACTAGTCAAGCAAACAATCAGATGCCAATATTTTGAAAGATCAATGACGTAACAGATAAACTGCTCATGCGCACCCCTATTTGGACGTCACGATACGTATCATATTATACCGACTAACCGTACCATTTTTATATGGCACTATCGGTCTGGTTGAGTTATTTATTTGATCATCAGGCGAGGCACGAATTGAATTTTTTATGCGTTAAGTCATCAGAGTGTGGGAAGAACCATGGTAAATGATAAATAGACCATAAAAGGTTTGCTGTGAACAGTGCATTGTGCGGACTTGTAGCTGACATTTCATTAATAGTACCGGCGACGAGCAATATTATCGGTTAGGTCATTTCTATATCATTATCATTACTTTTTTTTTTTACATCAATTTCAGTCATCATTCTCAATCTGTGGTTAACTCATTCCTATTTCCGCCTTTGTCTACATAGTTTATCAAGTTTATTTTGTATAGAGATCATACTTTTGGTTCTCCAATTTGGCATGTTCAATAACAACCATGTTTACTTTAACATGTCATGCATAACAGTATCTCAAATTCACAACCACGTGCGCAAACAGTGGGGGATATGTACATAATTATTTGCAAATATGCACCAACGCCACAAGGCCACATGATATCATAATATTATCATGTAGGACCTCTATGCTAAGTACACACTGACTCAACATTATAATACAATTTAAACGAAGCACATTATAAAGAGTTTGATTTACGGCAAACTGAACAAATTGTCAGCATGAAGAAAACATAAATTGATTTTGATGATAAATCGAAGAAAGGAGAATGAAAAACTCGAAAGTAGATCTATGTGTTTGTTTGTTTGTTTGTGTATGTATGTATGCATGTGTTTGTGGGTAAAGTGGGTTATTTCAAAATGTAACTTAGAAAACCTAAAGAGCAGATCCTTGTCATGCTGACATTAAAGACGTTATTTACCATTTTATAGATGAAACAAACACCCAGCTTTAGTGCTTCAAAATAGTTCTAAAATTGATGTGAGTTGAGGAAAGAAACAAGCAATGTATTTAATGTAAATCAGAAATATCAATGTTTACTGTATACAAAATGTGAACAAAGTTATACTTACAATTGCTTCAAGAATAAACCGTCTACAGTTATGGTTTATTGAGAAAAATAGTGATATCTCTTTATATTTCAAGATTTCTTGCGAAAATCTTATGTGGTAGGATGTCTTGTGATACAACTGACCTATTTTATACACCTTCGCACCAAATGTGATAACTCGAACTTATTTTTTTTTCATATAACTATGCATCACTGCTCCAAATGGCAAACACATTTAAGTAAGATCAAACGAACGACTCAAATAGTATAGATATTGACTCAGAGATTGAAAAACCGACCCAAAGTATGAAAGGTGTGGAATTTTAAGTTTCACATATTATACTTTTACTGTTTTGATGGCAAAGGTAATTGCAATTTAATACTTGAAAGTAAGAAAGAACAAATGTCGCAAGAGAAAACTTCAAGAAAGTTATAAAACAGCGTACGTATAAGATTTAGAGTTCTGGGTTATGGAAATGTTGTACATACAGAAATTGAAATGTAAATACAAATTGTAGTCATTTGAAAGATTATCTCTTTTGAAAGAGTGTGATCACAAAACGTAAAGTACGTCCATTTTTTTTTAAATTACAGCAAAATAAAACCTTTCGAGTCTTACATCACTTATCGAGCAACAAGGGAATTATTCTTGAAGTTATGATTATAACATAATATTCACATATTTTCTTATCATTTTTTTTTTGCCTAAGCAGGTTTATTTGCAAACATATTAAATTGCCAAGAATGGAGTCAAGTGTGATTTGTGATTGAACTCTTCAGTTTGTATTACTTCGCAATTTGTTGGTGGTATATAATTATATATCATAGATAATAGCCAAGTTCGGAGTTGAACCGTTCTTATTATTCACGTATTCATTTAGATGGGATGATTACGTAACGTCCTCACAAGACTCAGCTAAATCTAAGATAAAATCTTAAATTCTTTCTGTTTTATGGGCATGAAATCAAACAGGAAATGTGCATCTTCTGCGCAGTTTTTGTGTGCATCGCAATATGACTGGAGCACAAATATCGTATAAAGCTCCTTGAACATTGAACCTGATGAGATAAAAACAGCTGTTTCCGAACTAAACTGGGATTGGATGTGCTCTGACGGTAGGTGATGGGACAGTCAATGTTTTATAGCATAATGATTATTTATAATAAAACAGTGATGTGCACTATTTTTAGAATAGTGATATATTTCAATGACAGTAATATATTATGATATTAGTAATATAATTATAATGTTGATATGATAATAATTTCTAAAACAGTGATGTGCACTCATTGAAAAAAAGTGTGTGCATCGCTAAGGGATCAAAAAATGAAACAAACGAACAAACAAACAAGTATGAGTCTGTGATCTTTTGTATTCAGTTGGGCATGGCATCTTGATCATGATAATCCATCAGATCTTTTCCACACGTGGTTTCCACTACTCTCACCCTTACAGAAGGGAATCGCATGAACCTTCGACGTTCCACAGGTGACATTCCACAAGCTCCTAAATTGTTTTCCTGTGAACTTTTCCATGCAGCATCTGGTGCAGCCGTTCTTGTCTGATATTACTCTATATATCTTCTTAACAATACTTAAGCAACCTCCATGATGAGAGTGTGGAAGTTTACCGCCAAGTTACGACCTGTATTCCACAAGATATCGACGACAAGGTGAACATTTGATTCCGTCGAAGGATTGCACGGCTATTGTAACGCTTTATAGCCTCGGTCAGTTCAATGCGGTCTATCCTCGCCCGTTTCTGTTACCCAGAAGGCGGTTCCCCTGCACCCCTTACTGAAGAGTCATCGCCATCACAATAGAGTTTAATGAATGGGACCGGGTGTGCTCTATTCTTCTGGGCGGGAGCTGGACGTAGCCTAATGAATTTTGGTTGAATGGCGTAAAGTCAGCGATGCGTGGCCTTTCTTTTTTTTTTTTTGTGGGGAAACTTCCACAGCATGTACTAGTAACTTTCTCTCCACCCCGTCCCCACCGCTCTCCGGTCAGCGTGTTTTTTTTTAGACGGCACAGATTGGGGAAACTAAAAATCTATCGGGGACCCTATTCCTAAACCTAACCCTAATCCTAATCCTAACCCTAACCATCAAACCCTAACCCTAACCCTAACCCTAACCCTAACCATAACCATAACCATAACCAAAAACCCTAACCCAACGTTTTTCCCATAGGTTTAACACGCGCCATGCCCCAATCTGTGCCGTCTTAAAAAAAAAAACTCCGGCGTGTTTTTTTTTTAGACGGCACAGATTGGGGAAACTAAAAATCTATCGGGGACCCTATTCCTAAACCTAACCCTAATCCTAATCCTTACGGTCACAGGTCTGTGAATGAACCTGGGCTTGTGTTGCATGCAAAAGCAAATGAGTATATGAATATAAGAACGACCCAAGTCCATGGAAGACCATTTCGAGTAAACTTAAAAAAAAACTTCATATCTTTTTTATTTGTCCAATAATATTCTATTTAACTGTGATGGGAAGGCAACATTGTATATACAAATTACAACATAATATATTATTTTGACAATTAACATTTACATTAATTGTGGAGAGGCCATTTTGTGTGATGGACTTGGGTCGTTCTTTGATTCATATACATGATATTCTGCTATAGAGATGAGACTTAGAAGGACGAGAGAGGGCGTTATAACATGAATGTAAGAATGACCCAAGTCCTTCATTCTTACATTCATATAAGATTTAACTCATTTATTTCAGGCACTTTCAGGGGTAATTAGGATTTATCATTTATATACAAGATGAGTCCATGCATAAGCTACAATTTCCCATGTCAAACTGAATTTGGCCAAAAATTGGACTTGGGTCGTTCTTATATTCACGTCTTCAAATGAATGAAGGGGCCCGCGAGGAATTGAGAGATCTGTCAGCTGACTCATAATGCATATTAGGGGACTTCTCAGAATATTGGATTTTCTTCTCTCTCACCCCCTCCAATTTCTGCTGATCCCCTCCTCCTCCTCCTTCTCCTTCTCCTCATCACTTTTCGCTTTCATCTTCATCTTTATTGCTGTCGAAATTCTGCTTCCCATCATCTCGATTTTATGATTTTCCATATCAGATATCTATAAATATCTACATAATGATATCAACATTAAACAACACACTCGCCGCAACGCCATGAAATCCATCACTTAACAGTGGCCACTCGATCACCGCAAAATGTATGTATACCTTTTCTGTATAATTACATTATTATTATATCCGATATGTGTGTATGCCGTTGCTCTTTATATTGCACACGCCATGATATGTTGCATTGTAGCGATGTTATTTCACACACATGTAAGTAATGTTATACACTGTAAATGTGGCTGACAGTGGCATATTTGTAATTTTGTTTGTCTGTATAGATCCTGATGAAAGCCGACATGGCAAAAAGCTCGAACACAAAATAAAGGAAATAAAGGAAGAAGAATTTTCGTCTCCCGTTGAATACTACTGCCTTACGTCTATATGATGATGTATATATATATATATATATATATATATATATATATATATATATTACATGTATGTTGTTAACCTAAATAATGTTAGAAAGTTGGTTAATAACTTTCTTGATTAAAAATAACAGTTTAATAGTTTTTAATTAATTATTTTCGTGTTGTGTATCTGGATGTCACTACATGAATATAAAGTTACATAATATATATATATATATATATATATATATATATATATGCATATAAATATGCATACATATATACATATACATATGCAATATGCGTGTGTGTGTGTGTGTGTGTGTTAGTGTTATAGGCCCACACATGTTGGTAGTACTGAGCATTCTCTTTTTTGACTCGCAATCGAGGTGAGTTATCATTATTGAATTCAGCATAGACAATAAACTCTGAGGATAGACCGACATTCCGATATATTCGCAAGAGTTTTTGTCACTCAACAATAAACACAATAAAAGAGTACGAAGCGCTTCCGTTCGAGTATAGATCCATTGTCTTCATCATCTTTCTATCTTATTGTAAAAAAAAAAATGTGTTTGTTCTATAATACCGAGCATAGTATGTTTTTATGTATATTCGTGGAATTTCTCTCATATTACATTATTTGTTTGCATTGGTTAATTTTAGTGGCTATCCACCAGCTGTGTTGTTGTTGTTATTGTTGTGTTACTTTAATTGTATGCTCGTCAGATTATCTGACGAAAATTACCGTTTGAAGTTTCACAGACGTACATTGAATAGATATTGATTTAAATTGACTGTTGATCTGTGTATTTTCTTAGAAGAAATTCCTATCGATCAGGCTATGTTGACTTAGCGAACAGTTATGAATGGAGAGTTATAATATTAGAAGCAAAAGTTATGGAATGTAATCCCTGCCTACAACTGGACCAACTTATCATCAATCAACAGTCTTCCAGCTTTCAAAGAGACAGAAAACAATAATCTCCACCCACCCACAGCCTTACCCAGTCATGAAAAAGGGCAGATATTCCACCTTTTGTTGCACTAATTAGTGCCACAATGAAAGAGTCGAAGATATTGTCTGTCTTGTGCAAATTTCTGTCTTGGGTGTGGAAAAGGCAGGATGAATGAACTTTCTGAAAGAAGCCACGCCCCACACAAAAAGAACTATAGCTCTTAAAGTTACTATAGTCACCTCGCAAATAAGTCCATGGGCGACCACTCTGTTAATCTATCACACTGCGCAACAGTACTACTCACGGTCATTTTTGAACCCACATGGAATTGCTGTTTGATAACATCTGAATGCTCAGATGTCATTAAGTTTTTCCTTTTCTTCGATTGAAGGAAAATAAAAATCTAACGAATCCAACAGCACGTTCAAAACAGACTGATGTCCACAAAACAAACGGCTGAGGAAAGACTATACTTTGTCGTCTACTAGGTGAGCGCAAAAACTTTGGTATAACAATACGCAGCTTTTTTTTTTATTCTATGGTTTCGCTGAATACGGATGGTTGGCGCAGTGCGGTGACGAAGAACTCACCCTAGCGTATCAATCCGTGGCGGTAGTGGAGAGCTCGCAAGCACCCGTTTGATATAACTTCCCAATTCCGTGCGTTTCAAAGTTGGTATCAACGCCACCAAGTCGGGACTACCAGTACACTCACTTTCTTGCCGCGACATATCTGCCGTCATTTTCTTGCAACTAATCGGTAAGCCCCGTCACTCCATTACTGTTCGATAGACTTTCTTGAGGTTTTTTTTTTTCGTGTTGCTCAATGTAATTTGTTTTCAATGGTGGCAGAAGAAAGTTACGTTTATCGTTTTTCATAACGGAATCTTGATTTCAATCTGCATTGTTGCATACTTGAACCGCCTCATAAAGGTACGTGGCCAGTAGTCGGTGGGGTGCGAATGTGTGAAAAGCTGTTAGCCATTGAGCGCTCAATTCGCACGGCAGCCGATCCATGAGGGGGAAACTTTTTACCTGTTCATCTTCCTCTTTCTATTTTATTTTTTTTGTTTTTGTTTTCTGTGACGCGCTGACGTCCCAATGCAGAATTGAGTTAATATACCTCATTTTTCGAAATTTTTTCGAAAGTATCATCTTAATAATGAATGCTGCTCTGTATTTATCATCGTTCGTGACCTTTTCAACCGGCTTTGATTTGATGAAAGTCTGACGTATACGTGTGGCAGAAGTCATATTTTAGACAACTGTCATTGGACCATTAATCATCTTCATTATGCCAGAGTTCATAGCACGCGTCATTACCATGTCACATTGCGTAACTCGTTATCATTATCGATACATCATTAAGACTGTTTGACGCAAACTGTAAGACAAGAGACAATATGGAAACTAAAATAATTTCGGATTCGGTCCGATTCGTTTTAAGACGAATGCGTGGCAATTGGTTTAAAGAGAATATTGTGTATACCTTGAAATAAAGAACACGACATCTCCTGTAGGCTTATACGCATTATTTGTATATAATTATGCCAGTTGAAGGCATAAACGCTGAATACATGCAACGTATATGCACATAATGCTGATTGTTTTTTTTTTGTATATATATATATATATATATATTTATGCACTTATTGTTATGGTATATGATACTACATGGTGTCATATTATATCACATTTTTATACTGTATGTGTCTTAACAAGTAAGTATGCATATTGTATCACAATTTGAAAGTATACACGCGTGAGTGTTTAGCAAACGTGTCACAACGACGTCCAGCTATAAGAGTGTAACTAAATGCGAGTCCATGTCAATAAAGACATGTATTTGAGGGGCTTCACTCTTGATTTTAAACCCAAGCTATTTTTCAAGCGTTTTTATTCATTGAGGCGCAAGGAAGTGTACTATTTGTGTCTAGTTTCTGCCTGCTCCTGTGATTAACAGACTGTGACAGATACAAAGTCTTATCTCTTCCGAAATCTCCGGAGATACTCAGGCGGAGTAAGTGTCATTTTGGTCGGATATTTTGTTTGTTTCTTTTGTTTGTGTAAATATATCCATTTCCGGTGGGGCGTTGTCGTAAAGTTCTCAAAATACGTAGGGAGATGTTATACATCAGTCTATATGCGTCTGAGGAAAGTCGTCTTAAAATCATACGAGATCCTGTCATGCGAACAAGATATCGGGTATTTAGAAATTTTATAACTCCTGGGAAATCAGCATGTTCGGTTGCCCGAACTGTTCAGATCCACACTGTATAGTATAATCCTGCATGTTTCAGGGGGTCTATGCCAGAAAGATATAGATATTATGTTTGCATATTTGTGCGCCGAAGAGGAGCTTTCAAAACAAATATCGCACGTAACTTTAATCAGTTTTGGCAGTGAAGTATGAAAGAAGAAGCTTAACAGTTTCCGTTATGTTTTTTTTTTCAAGATTGCTCAAATAGTCAAAATTGTCTTTTTGACGAGAATATGAGAGTATTTAGATCATCTATAGCATTATTAGATTTACATGCTTATAGGATGTAGCGCATGAGAGACAAAATTGGCTAATTGTCTTAGGTGAAGGGGTTTGGGATCTCGTTTGGCCGTTTGGTCTATTCGACATAATCAATACGTGGACTGAGAAATGTGGTTTAACCCCATCCATTCAAATTAACATGCTCGCGCATTGGATGAGTATGGCTTATTGAGGAACTATAGTTCTAATGGGGTTAATAGTGAAGCTACCGCGGCTGTGTGGTATCGACCGCCTATAGTGATCTTCACAGTCAACAACATCTGTGTGCGTGTTTCGGTATGTTACATAATTGCAGTTTACTATAAGTGCATCAGCTTTCTCATTCTATCATACACGTCGAAATACCGGCCTCAATGATACAGGGACAACTTCATGAATGGAAAACTATATAGCAAGCTCTTCAAATCTAATTACTGGTCTGACAACATTACTGTCGATTAGCTGAAAACACTGCAGTAGTAGCAGTATACAGCACGCTGTTTCAGGATAAAGCAGGACATAGTTTTGAATATAAAGTGGCATTATACCATTAACCCTGGTATCGCCACGGGGTAGTTGTAGTGATAGAATACAGGTACATTATAGTTGTAGCAGTATATAGCAGTATATAATTGTAGGCATAATAGGAGGAGTAATAGTTTATGGAAGGAGTGGTGGTAGTAGTAGTAGTAGTAGTAGTAGTAGTAGTAGTAGTAGTAGTATAGTAGTAGTAGAAGTAGTAGTAGTAGTAGTTGTTGTAGTAGTAGAGAGTAGTAGTAGTAGTAGTAGTAGTAGTAGTAGTAGTAGTAGTAGAAGTAGTAGTAGTAATAGTGCAGTATTTCCCCCCCCCCCAAAAAAAAAAAACAAACAAACAAACAATCACATTTTTGCATTGATAACACCCAATATGATAAAATTGTCTAAATGCTACTTCAGGGTCTTAAAATGTAACATCTTAGCTCTATTTTGCAAAAAAAAAAAGCATTCAATTTGGTTAAGCAGTCACAGAGAGTCTGATTCTTCCAAGTTTAGCACTTGAATGCTCGTGTGTGTGAACACAATAGACAAAACTTGGAGGGAAGAGATTCCTGACATGCTCTACAACATTTCTAATTTCTCCTTGACCACTGAAGCAAATCGAATGAGTTTTTCTGTAAGATGTGGGCAATGAGTTATAGCTTCACACCCTGAAGTTGTATTGGGATTTATTCACTAGTTTTAAAGTTATCATTGCGGAATGTCCCGTTGTAATTTTTTTTGGGACATACGGTATAGTGGTAGTAGAGGCTGTAGTTGTTTAGGTGGAAATATGAATAGTATTAGTAGCAGTAGTAGTAGTAGTAGCAGCAGCAGCAGCAGCAGCAGCAGCAGTAGTAGTAGTAGTAGTAGAAGTAGTACACTATAGTAGTAATTTCTGGTAAGATGATGCGGATGTGGTAGAATATCGCAGTCGTGATGACTGGTTGCGGTGGAAGTAGTACCAACAACTCACTGGTACGAATGGGTCATCCAGCACAACAAGATAAACGAGATAACTGCTTTTCACACTGCACTTTTCCTTCTTACCAGACATTCCGGTATACTTGACCGTCCCTTTGTCATCTTGTCTTTTATACCATTCCCATCTCATGTTTATTCTAAGCTCTTTTGTGAGCAATCTCTTTGTACAATGTGTAGTGTGGCGTGAGGCCATTACCAACGCAGACATGATGTAATCTCTATCATGTCTATTATGACAAAAAGTCCTTGCTCAGCTGACTCAGAATTTCCGTTGGATTTCCTATAGCCACGGAATTGTCAGGTTTGTTGCCTAAAACTGTGATAGAGATATGACAGTTAGCTTTGCAAGTGGTATCATTGTGATGTTACCGTTGTGTTCCCTAAAACGTCATTTCGATAAACTCTTCAACCATTTCGATAAACTCTTCAACCCTTTCGGTGATAGGGACTTTAACAGGTGGGTTTTCTGTGTTGGTCGGAACTTAAATCCGTTTTATACCAATGAGTCCAATGCGCACAAAATTACACACAAACCTATCGACAGATATGATTAATGTGACACACAGAGGGTTAACACAACCACACAAAGAGTTAAGGCGCTCATACTTCAAAAGAGAACTTGCTTTCTTTTCAAAATGTTCGCATAAGAGATTAATCAACAATCCATTGCTGGTTGAACTAAATGAAACTGCGCGCTGTTACCAAAACAACAACAACAAGAACGAAACAAAATAACACATTCCTCATTGCCTACCATGATATATAGGCATACATTCTCAATTACGATACACTGACTTTGTTTGCGACAAAATTCGCACTATATCATTTTATAATCAATGCACAACATACATTTTATAATTTATGACGATTGTATAGGAATGTGAAAAAAAAAATCTCTTTTCTGATACGAAATAATTAATGAAATTCCTCTCGATGCGGGGGATATG
Source organism: Diadema setosum (assembly GCA_033980235.1). Classification (NCBI taxonomy): domain Eukaryota; kingdom Metazoa; phylum Echinodermata; class Echinoidea; order Diadematoida; family Diadematidae; genus Diadema; species Diadema setosum. Next base: position 12,750,671 of record CM067065.1, read on the forward strand.
TAAGTATAATAACATGTTTATATATGACACTTGTCATAATTTTTAGGAAAGATCTAAAGAAATCTAGGACTTGGCAGTAAGTGACGTCACAAGCACACAACGAACGAAGGAATCTCATGCTTGTGACGTCACATGTTACGACGTCGGAGACACAGGAAGTGCGTTGACCGACGGACACTGAAGAAGTTCTGACTTTCTTGATATTCGTCAAATTTGTCCTCTAATTTCTCACTAATTTCTCTTCTGGAATCCTGTTATGTGGCGAAAAAAAAAAATCTGCTTTAGTGCATTTCCTTTAACTTCCCCAATTCTGGATAAGCATGCTACTCCTCCCCAACCCCTCCCCCCCCCCCCCCACACCATAAAATCAACATTGTATGGTCGATTCTAATGCGTGTGTGATTTCTACAGCGATCGCGTATCCATGTTCAAACATCAGACGCAGATACAGGATTTCGTGTATATCCCACTTAGCCAAAGAAAATAGATAATTCAGTTCTTCATTGGTGTAAACAAAAATCATTAATTGTGCATAGTTTTAATAATGGTAATTCACGTCTTGGCAAGTATAGAATATAATGGGCGTCTCACTTGTAAAAGTATGGCCTTAGCCTTTCATAATCTTTATGTCGTGGTGGGGGTGCCGATGTTGTTGGTTTTGTTTCTTCCTGGTTTGCTCCAAAAACGTGTTGGATGAATGATTTGTTTTGGAATCAATGTGCTCCAACATAAACCAGCGTATTTCCATTTTCGATAAGGAAATAATATCGATGCTCCCAAAGAAAATATGAGTATGGTTGTGAATCGAACTCATTAACTTATGCGTAGTGCAATAACGACTTTCTGACATTGAAACCGTGAATAACTGTTTTTATTTTGCTTTTTGTTTCATCAGAAAATGAGTATTGGCATCAAAATCTTTCGTGCGTCAAGACAATCCGTTCTATAATTATGATTGTCATCAATACCTCCTTCAGCTTGATAAATTATGTTTTAAGCGATTGATTAAAACCCCTCCATTTTCAAACTCTGTGCTGTCCACACTTTTCTGGGGACTATGCAGCATATTTATGGCAAACGTTGGATTTTAAGTGGAATTTTCATCTGGGTGGAAACGAGCCCTACTGGAAAGAACACAGTACCCCACAGTGTGTTCACAATGTGTTCACA